>JADRCH010007664.1:274458-366876 GCA_019843965.1 Rhynchomys soricoides | reverse complement strand
AAGGCAAAGGACACTGTAATAGGACAAAACGGCAACCTACAGATTGGGAAAAGATCTTTACCAATCCAACATCCAATAGAGGGCTAATATCCAATGTGTACAAAGAACTCAAGAAGCTTGACTCCAGAGATCCAAATAACCCTATCAAAAAATGGGGAACAGAGCTAAACAGAGAATTCTCAACTGAGGAAACTCGAATGGCCGAGAAGCACCTAAAGAAATGTCCAAGGCAACCCTTAAAAGGGCAGCATTTAATTGTGTTTGGCTTACAGGTTTAAAAGTTCAGTCCATTATCATCAAGGCAGGAGCATGGCAGGCATGGTGTAGAAGTAGTTGAGAGTTCTACATCTTCATCTGAAGACTGCAAGAAGACTGGCCTCCAAGCAAAGTCTTAATGCCCATGTGCACAGTGACACACTACCTACAAGGCCACACCAAATCCACCAAGGCTACACCTCCTAATAGTGCCACTCACTGGGCCAATCTTGTTGAAATCCACCATGATTGTACCAGTAAATGATTTTTAAAATTTTTATCTCTTAATATTGTGATTATAATGATAAACAGTAATGCTTACATTTTAGTAGAATATATTCAAGTATTTTGTAGATAAAATATGATGTCCAGGAATGGTTGAAAAATAAACTAGTATAGGGGTATGAAACTTAGATAAAACTACCCATTTCTTAATAAACCTTGAGATAACTTGTTCTTCAGTAAATAATTGTCTTTATTTTCTGTTTGAAAGTTTTCACACTAAAAATTAAAAGAAAAAAAATCAAGTTTTATAATCCATAATTTGAATCACTGACACATATTCATCATTTTGGCTTGCTTTTGATTGCTACCAGTTTGAAACAGGCCCAATTCCCATATTGTATTTGGGAACTTTCTGAAAATTCTAATGTTTCACCAAAATAAGGTATTATATGATTAGAATTTACTGTGGCTAAGCAAGACTATTCATGTTTCTTTTCACTTATCTGAATAATATTGAAAAATGGTCATTGAATTCTTGAAATCACTATATGTGATTGCCTATATGTAGCCTACATAAGACTGCAACTCTCAACAGGTATAACACAGGGTTGTAAGGGGCCAAGCCTCTCTCAGGGAAGCTACTAGCAATAGATTATGGCTGTTGATTGGAGTTAATTGTCTTCAGTGGTGTAGGCCCTGATGAGTCACCCCATATACAAGTGGGTAAATTGACACTGATGGCTATAAAAGTGACCATAATTAAATTCAATGTTTCACAACATAAAAGAAAAAATTATGACACAGGGTAATTTGAAGAGGACTTTTGAGGAAAAAAAAGAAAACAGATTGGTATGGGTGGGTAAAGATTAAAGCCAAAATGTACTATATACATGTATGAAATATCAAAAAATAAATTAATAAAGAATGTTCGGCAGGAGACCTCTGCCTGGGCCACTAAAGCTCCATAGCCAAACAGCGACTGGAGAAAGCTAGCTGCCCACAAGAATGGAAAAGCTAGCAAGAAGAGGGCTCCAGACACAAGGACTGAGGAACAGCCGGGTGGTAAGAGCCTTCCAGTTTCCATCTGTGATGGGAGACCTCTGCCTGGGCCCACAGGGCTCCATAGCCAAATAGAGCTGGGAGAAAGGTAGACTCCCAGGAGTGGGGGTAAGCCTGACTACTCAGAGGGACCCACCTGGAATCCCCAGGACACAGGGACTGAAGAAAAGGGATCTGGTTTCTTTCGGTAGCTGGAGAGCAAACCCTGTGACACAGGGCTCCATACTCAAATATTGCCAGGAGAGAGCTGGTATGCCAAGAGTGCTGACACACCTTTAAGCAAAGGCAAGACCACCACTTCTTTTCAAATTCATTCAACCAAGAGGGACCCTAGTAGAGCCAACAGGACACAGGAAACAATAGTCAGCTGGATATTTGATCCTTCTTGTTTCTGTCTGCACCCCAGAGCTGACCCTGCACCACAACTCTCCAAACGTAAATTCCTCTCAGAGAGAACTGGTTTCCAAGGAGTATTGACACCTAGGCTTGCAGGAAAGATAGACAAGCCACAGTCAGAGAGAGTAAGACCAGGTAACACCAGAGATAACCAGATGGCAAAAGGCAAAGGCAAGAATACAGGGAACAGAAACAAACACTACTTGGCATCATCAGAACCCAGCTATTTCACCACAACAAGCCCTGGATACCCCAACACATCACAAAAGGAAACCTCAGACTTAAAATCACATCTCATGAAGATGATAGAAGATTTTAAAAAGGAAATTAATAACACCCTTAAAGAAATACAAGAGAACACAGATAAACAACTGGAAGCGCTTAAAGAGGACACACAAAAATCCCTTAAAGAATTACAGGAAAACACAATCAAACAAATGAACAAAAACATTCAGTAATTAAAATCAGAAATAGAAACAATAAAGAAATCACAAAGGGAGACAATCCTGGAGTTAGAGAACCTAAGAAAGAAATCAGGAAATCCTCAGAAGTTGGAAAGATCTCCCACGCTCATGGATTGGCAGTATAAATATAGTAAAAATGGCCGTCTTGCCAAAAGCAATCTACAGATTCCATGCAATCCTCTTCAAAATTCCAACTCAGTTCTTCATAGAGTTAGAAAGAGCAATTTTCAAATTCATTTGGAAAAACAGAAAACACAGAATAACCTAAACTAGTCTCAACAATAAAAGAACTTCTGCAGACATCAGCATCCCTGACCTCAAGCTGTACTACAGAGCAATAGTGAAAAAAACTGCAGGATATTGGTAAAGTGACAGGCAGGTAGATAATGTAACAGAATAGGAGACCCAGAAATGAACCTACATACCTATGGTTACTTGATCTTTGACAAAGGAATTAAAACCATCCAGTGGGAAAAAAAAGACAGCATTTTCAACATATGGTGCTGGTTCACCTGGCACTCAACAAGTAGAAGAATGCAAATTGATCCATTCTCATCTCCCTGTACAAACCCCAAGCCCAAGTGAATCAAGGACTTCTACATTAAACCAGATACACTGAATCTATTAGAAGGTAAAGTTGGGAAAATTCTCCAACACATGTACACAGGGGAAAAAGTTCCTAAACCCAATATCAATCGCTTATGCTCTAAGATCAAGATTAGACAAATGAGACCTCAGAAAATTGCAAAGCGTCAGTAAGTCAAAGGACATTGTCTATAGCACAAATTGGCACCAACAGGTTGGGAAAAGATCTTCACCAATCCTACATCTGATAAAGGGCTAATATCCAATATGTACAAAGAACTCAAGAATCTAGACTCCAGAGATCCAAATAACCCTATCAAAAAATGGGGAACAGAGCTAAACAGAGAATTCTGAACTAAGGAAACTTGAAGGGCTGAGGTACCTAAAGAAATATTGAATATCTTTTGTCACCAGGGTAATGCAAATCAAATTGACCCTGAGAATCCACTTCAAACCAGGTGACAGCAGTTGCAGGCAAGGATGTTGAGAAAGTGGAATACTCTTCCCCTGCAGGTGGGATTGCAAGCTGGTACAACCACTCTGGAAATCAGTCTGGCCCTTCCTCAGAAAATTGGACATAATACTACCTGAGGAACCAGCTATACCACTCCTGGGTATATACCCGGAAGATTCTCGAACATGTACTTCTCAAACATGTACTAAGGACACATGCTCAATTATGTTCATAGCACTCCTATTTATAATAACCAGAAGCTAGAAACAACCCAGATGTCCCTCAACAGAGGAATAGATACATAAAATGAGGTATAATTACACAATGGGGTACTACTCACCTATTAAAAGCAAAGACTTTAGGAAATTCACATGCAAATGGATGGAACTTGAAAATATCATTCTGTGTGAGGTAACTCATCCACAAAAGAACACACATGGTATGTACTCAGTGATAAGTAGGTATTAGACCAAAATCTCTGAATACCCAAAATAAAATTAACAGACTACTTGAAGCCCAAGAAGAAGGAAGACCAAAATATGGATGCTTCAGTGCTTCTTAGAAGGGTGAACAAAATACTCATAGGAGGAAATATGGAGAGAAAGTATGGAGCAGAGACCAATGGAAAGGCCATCCAGAGACTGTCCAACCTGGGGATCCATCACATATACAGACATTAAACCCAGATGTTATTGTGGATGCTGGGAAGTGCTTGCCTACAAAAGCCTGATACTAATGTTTCCTCAGAATATCTGTCTGAGAAGTGGATGTTCTCAGCTAACCATTGGACTGAGCGAGGGGTCCTGAATGTAGGAATTGGGAGAAGGGACTGAAGGAGCTGAGGGGGTTTGTAGCCCCTTGGAAGGAGCAATAGTGTCAACTGGCCAGACTGCTTGGAGCTCCTAGGGACTGCAACTCCAACCAAAGAATACACATGAAGGGACCAATGGCTAGGGCATATATAGCATAGGCTGGACTTGTTGGACATCAGTGGGAGGAGAGGCCCTTGGGCCTGAGGGTGTTGGATGTCCCACTGTAGGGGAATGTCAGAGCTGGAAGGTGGGTGTGGGTGGGTAGGGGAGAACCCTCATAGAGGCAGGGGGGAGGGTAGATGGTATAGGGGGTTTCTGAAGGGGAAATCTGGAAATGGGAAAACATTTGAAATGCAAATAAAGAAAGTATCCAATTAAAAAAAATCATTTTTAACATCTAAGATCCTAGTTTTGTGATCTTATTTTACCATTCCAAAATATTTTCTCATAAAACATAAATTTTATATTCACATTCTATTAAATATTTCTCCAAGTTATAAGTTCTTCTTGTTTTATATGCTTAGTATTTTTATAAACAGAAATAAAGCCAAGAAAAAATTAATTAATTTATTAAGAGATATCTGAATCTAAATAATATTCAATGTCCAATGTAACCACAAGATTAATTGTCCAAACAATGTTGAATTATAAAGCATTTGCTTCTTTTAATTATATTTTTAAAGTGATTTTATATGTACCATATTGAATAGTGAACTATCTTATGGACAAGAAGAAACAGGACCAAAAATACATAGAGCTAATATTCTTTATATATTGAATCTGTAATTATAATTTATTGATGAAAGGTATTTGGTCCCCTGAGGAACTGGCTATACTTCCTGGTGGGCTAAGAGAAGAGAAAAATTTGGATATTTTTTCCATCACTTAATTTTTTTTCTATATGTGCTTGTTGGTAAAGTAAATTGGTTAGAAAATATATTGTCAGGTCTTACTTTTATATCCATGACCTACTATGAATCCTTTAATTGTAGAAAATTTTTCGGTTTGAATTGAAGGTATTATTGATATGCAAGGACTTACTCTTATTTGTGTAAATTGCATTTGTTATCCTAGTCACATTTAATTGTTTATCTTTGTGGGTAATTTTTCATTTTTGTAAATACTATTTATTATTATTATTATTATTAATTATTATTATTATTATTATTTACTCATGTGAGTATGTGTGGGATATATGTATAGACATGTATGGAACTCAGATGACAATTTCATGGAGTCATGTCTGACTTTTCACCTTGGTGTGGGATTGTCAGGCTCATGTGGCAACTATATTTACATGCTGATATATCTCAACAGCACCATCTTGGGAGTTTATTTTTTTCATGTATTGTTATGGAATGATTCTTGTTTATTTCTCATTTTTAGGTCTACTTTGACATTAAATGTCATATTTTCATATGTTTTAATGATGTTTATTTTGTATCTTTTACTTCCGGATATAAAATTTGATTTAGCATCTTATGTCAAGCCAATGTTTTTCTTATTATGAGAATTCTTTATGGTCCTTAATTTTTGAAAGATAGCTTTGCTGGGTATAGGTCTTTTTATTGACTGTTTATTTCGTTCAGAAATTGAATTATGACATTCTATTTCCTTGTGGAAATGTGCTTAGTTTTATGAGGGATATCTAAAATGTTGCTTGACACTTTTATTTTGCAGTTTTTAAGGTCCGTATTTGCAGTTACTTTTGAGTAAGGTCCGTATTTGCAGTTACTTTTGAGAGCTTGTATACATTGTATAGAGTATTTTTTTTTAAATTAGCTCTGTTTGGAGTACAGTGGATACTCCTGTCTATGGATATGTATAACTTTTCTAGGACAGGGGGCTGGGGCAGCATTGATTACTTTAGGATCCTATTGTTTTCTTTAAGTTCTAATTTGTTTATCGAAAAGGCTACAAGGATATTTGCTCATTTTATGATGTGACAAACAGTACAGTTTGTCTTCAAATTTTTAATTTGATGAGATATTTAGAAAGACCTGTATTCACATTCAGATATTTATTCTTTTTATTAGTCACTAGTCAGCTAAAGTGCTGAATATATTTCCTTGCATTTGTTGTCCATTTATATTTCTTCATCTGAAAAGTATCCTTTTTAGTTCAATTACTTATTTGTGGAACAGCAAACAATGACTTTGTCACACTTTATAGACCATCATTAATATCCATTGATCATCAAAAGACCTTTACTATGAAAACTGAAAAATACTACAAAGAATGAAATTGCAGCAGATATCAAAGAAAGATAATAAAAAAAAATGTGTTGTACCAGAAGTGTTCTACAGATTCAATGCAATCTCCATACAATTTTAATAGTATTCTACACAGATATAGATTAACATTTCTGAAATATGTATGAAAGGCAAAAGGGGCAAATAAATGTTGCTAAGGTGTAATATGAAGGTCATCAACATACCCAAATTCAATGTCTAATAAAAAATCACTGGAAAATTATAGTGTAATATTGGCACAAATGTTGACATATTGACCAAGTAAAATAGAAAATTCAAAAATAAGCCTATGTAACTATGGTTATCTTTCATTTAAAAGAGTCAAAATATGCATTTTAATGAATGAAGATTTTTCCATGAGTAGTTCTTGGAAAATAGAAAAAGATTGAAACCAGATATCCTTTCACCTTGTTCAAAAATTCAGATAAAAATGAATCAAAACCTTTAATGAAAGAACTTCATCTTTGGAAGATGCTTGAGACAGAATGGGAGTCACTATAATACCTTGGTATAGATAGTTTTAAATGGGACCCCAATGACTCAGCATATAGTGGCAAGGAGTGATAATGGAACCACATGAAATTACAAATACTCTGTACAATGAAGAAAACAATAATGAAGAGTTAGCTGTACTTTTTAGATTAAGTTTATGCTTCCTGTCAAAACATATTTTGTTGTTACTTTAATTTTTTTCTGTCTGCTAATATTTTATATTGTTATGAAATTCCTATTAAATTTTTTCAACTATATTTACTTCTATATCACAATGAGACTCTTTGTAATATTTTAAAACATTTTGTCCTTTATTTCACCACTATTCTTTTGTTTACAACCTTTTTCTACAAGGTTATTGCCTTTGGGGCACAATATGATTTCTGGTTTTCATACTTTTTATAATGATGTCATATTGGAATTTACATGATTGCTAGATTAAACTGCTATATTTTTGTATCAAATTCTTCTATGATGTCTGTTAAGGTTTGAGATTCATATGTAATGTGGACATTGATTAGAATTGACACCATAATATATATTTCTTATAGTTCTTTAGCCAATAGTATTTAGCTGGGGTACAGTTGTAAGATATTTGATCATACTGTGAAATCCAACATTGAGTTATTTACTACAAAAACATATTTGATACCCCCTTTGTACATACCTTTAATCCCAAAAAGTGAAGATAAAGTTAGATTTTAGAAGGAAGCAACCTTGTTTGAAAGTGGTGTCTAATCGAGTGGCAAAGTGATGAATCAGAGATATATTTGATCTAATAGTATATGCTCACCTCTTCAAAAAGAGAGGAAATGGAAGCTACTTAAGAAAAAGAAGTGAAAAAAATGAAGGCAGTTTTACTTGGAGAGTTTTCCAGAGACAGGTTGAAGAGAGGGAACAAGCTAGATACATGTGAGGATAGAATAAGCCTTACAATGAGAAGAGACCAGAAGATATGGACATGTTGCCTGAGTTAGTATTAAGCAAAACAGAGCAAAAATTCAGTGGCTGAAAGAGAATCTAGTTTAAATCTGCCAGCTTGGAGAGGAGTTTGTGCCAGAACATTTGAATTAAACAAGACAGCAGAATTCAGAAAGAAAACAAAATGGTGAGCTTATTCAGCAATAAGTCTCAGAGGATGAAAACATTCTACACCTAAATAAGATTGCACAGAGACTAGAAGCTTCCATTTCTCATGTAGCCATTGAAAGACCTGAGTGCAAATGAGGACAATCACTTTGAAAACCAATTTGGTGGTTTCTCAGATATTTGGGAATAGTTCTACCCCAAGACCCAACTATACTACTCTTGGGAATATACCCAAACAATGTACTATTACACCACAGGTAATTGCTCACCTATTTTGATAGTAGCTTTATTTATAATAGGAAACAACCTAGATGCTCCTCAACTGAAGAATAGATAATGAAAACATGGTGTAGCTACACAATGGAATACTTTTCAGCTATTAAAATCAAAGACATCATCAGATTTGCAGGCAAATGGATGGAACTTGAGAATATTGTCCCAAATGAGGTAGTGTGGACCCAGAATATACATATGGTATATACTCACCTATAATTGGATATTAGCCATAAATTGCAGGATAACCATGCCTCAACACATAGACCCAAAGGAATTGGGTAATAAGTAGGGTCCAAGGGAACAAGAGTTAGTTTCACTCAAAATAGAAACAAAAGATTCATCCAAGGTTGATGGAGAGAGAGAACTGAGTGGGAGAGGGATGAAGAGGGGTATGGGAATGCCAATTAGGTGTGGTGTGAGGAGAGGTGGGAAAGGGACAGGAGTGAGAATGGAAATTGGTGGGGGCATCTTTGGGACTACCTAGAGACCTAGGATGGGGTAAGCTACTGGGAGTCTATGTGAATGACTCCAATATAGATTCCTACCAGTGTAGGATATAGAGACTAAAGCTGGTACCTCCTGTAGAAAGACAGGACTTCCAGCGGATGTTGGGAAGGGAGGACATCAACCCACCCAGAAAACTTCCAACCCAATATTTATCCTTCCTATAAGATGTGCATGGAAAAAGATGGAGCAGAACCAGAGAGAATGATCAACCAATGATTGACCTAACATAAGACCTATTTCAAGGTAGTGAGCCAATACCTGACACTATTAATGATATTCTCCTATATTTGCAGACATGAACCTAGCACAACAGACTCTTGAAAGGTCTCATCCATTCAGTAGATGGAAACAGATGTAGAGACCTATAGTCAAACATCTGGGGAGCTCAGGGAGTCTTGTGAAAAAGTGGTGAAGATATAAATGAGTTAGCCTGAGTGGTCAAAGATACCACAAAATAAAACCTACAGAGTCAACTCACCTGGGTCCATGGATGCTCACACCGAGTGAATTGTGATCCAAGGAACATGCAGTGGATGGAACTAATTCCCTCCCCACATTTGTAGCAGATGTGTGGCTTGGTCTTTATGTCTGTCTCCTAACATTTGGAGTGGGGGCTGTCTCTGACTCTGCCATTGGATCCCCTTGCCCTACCTCTACAGCCTGGTTGGGCCTCAGTGGGTGAAGAGGTCTTTCATCTGGCTTGGACTAGTTGTTGCAGGATGGGGTGGTACCCAAAGCAGGCTTCCCCTTCTCTGTGGATAAGGTGAAGGGGTGATGACAGGAGGGATTTGTAAAGGTAGAACTGGGAGTAAATGAATGAGGGAGGCTGCAATTGGAATATAATGTAAATAAAAACAAATAATTATAGGTAAAACACAAAAAGAAAAGAAAGAAGAGTACAAGATAGATGTAATAAATGTAGCAGTGCCAGTGCAGTAGATGTGGGATGTTCACTGTTTGGCAACTCTAGTAGTTGGAGTGGTCAAAATAGGAAGATTTTGAATATTTCCCAAGAAATTTTTTACTGTTTGTGGCACTTTCTGGCACTGAAGACCCTAGTTGCTATTTGGTATTCACCTGTGCTTTTGTTGATGTTGTGCATCTACAAACAACAAAGTGAGATGTATCTTTGTGGAACCATGGTGTCATTTCATAGCAACCAGTGAAGTCCTAGCAGTGGTTTTCACAACATCTAGCATCAGACAAATGATGGTAAAAAAATAATGCCAATGCACTCTAAATTGTCTACATTTAGTACAATGTAATTGTAGGCACAATGTTATTGTACATGGTACAAAAATTGTCCTTGTATTATTCAAATGCTGGTGTCTCTGCCCCCATATCTGGTTGCAATTCAGACATGGAATTGTAATGCTTATTCTATTAATCTCTTTTCTTAATGTTGTGTGAATATTACTCTCTATTTATTTTCTGATTTGTCAAAAAAAGATGCAGATCAGCCAATGACTGAGCAGGGGAGTGAGTAGGGCTTGGCATCTAATCCAATCCCAGCCAGGGTAGAGAGAGAGAGAGAGGGAGAGAGAGAGAGAGAGAGAGAGAGAGAGAGAGAGAGAGAGAGAGACAGAGAGAGAGACAGAGAGAGACAGAGAGAGAGACAGAGAGAGACAGAGAGAGAGAGAGAGAGACAGAGAAACAGAGAGGAGGGAGAGGAGAGAGGAGAATTTTCACCATGAGGAAAAGGCCAAGTACAACCATGGTACACACCTGGAGCAGAGAGAGCAAAATCAATATACATATGCAAGCATGTCAGGGATTTAGGCTGGAGTTTAACCAGATTAGCTCATCAGATTAGAAAAGATTAATAACTGCTAAGTTATTAATAAAATAATAAAGCTTAAATAAATAAATTTTTATTAAGCTTTTTATTCTCTCTATCTCATTTTTTGGGAACTATCTGAGATAGAGAAAAGATTATCACTTTTAAAATGTTCTTACAAGTAATAGTGTAAGTCCATATGGTGTTACATATTACTTGATGCTAAGATGACAATTCTGATCTCTTGAGTCTTAAGAATGCATCTGGTCCATTATACACACTGAAAAACCAGTTTCTTGTAATGTACTTATCATATCAGCTTAAATACTGATTTCAAATTTGTTCTGCTGCATCAAATTAGAATCTTACAGTTGCAACACCTATGCTAAAATATTAAAATATTTTTTAGACTCCAAGGATAGGGATATATGGACATTTATGTCTTCTAGGACAGTATAAGTTGGTGGTATCCATTATTCAAGACAGATAAACTGCCTAAACCCTGGTGGTTAACAGGTATAAAATAATTTCCGTTTCCAAGACAAAGCCACTGGTAAGACTCAAGGTTGTGCCTTTAATTGTGTGGTAAGTTTGTGACCAGAAATGTTTTCAGTATCTAAAGTTGCTAAAATTCAACCTGATGAACTTTTCTAAGTCTCTGCTTTTCAGAATTTCTCTGTTCAAACAATATTATTATCCTATCTAAAAACAACTTTGGGGTATACGAGTTACTTTATTATGTATTACCACACAAACTTTTCAGTCATATGAGTCTTAGACTTTTTTTTTTTTTGCTTAGTTCTAACATGTCCTATGTCAAGTTACTAGAAATACAGTTACATACCTGTATCTTTGGGGAAAAATACCTTTTTTTTTTTAAATGATGCCAACATATAATTTATTTATTGGATATTTTATGTATTTACATTTCAGATGTTATCCCCTTTCCTGGTTTCCCCTCTAGCATCTCCTATCCCATCCCACTTTCCCCTGTTTCTATGAGGGTGCTCCCCCACCTACCCACCCAGTCCACCTCACCGCCCTGGCATTCCCCTACACTGGGGCATCCATTGAGCCTTCACAGCACCAAAGGCCTCTCCTCCTATTGATACTAGACAATGCCATCCTCTGCTTCATATGCAGCTGGAGCAATGGGTCCATCCAAGTGGACTCTTTGTTTCATGGTTTAGTCCCTGGGAACTCTGGGGGGTCTGATTGGTTGATATTGTTGTTCTTCCTACTGGGTTGCAAACCCCTTTAGCTCCTTCAGTCCTTTCTCTAACTCCTCCATTGGGGACCTAGTGCTTAGTCCAATGGTTGGCCATAAGCATCTGCCTCTGTATTTGTCAGGTTCTGGCAAAGCCTCCCAGGAGCCATCCATAACAAGCTCCTGTCAGCAAGCACTTCTTAGCATCTGAAATAGTACAATTTACAGACTGTATGAAGCTCAAGAAGAAGGAAGACGAAAATGTGGATAGTTCTCAGTCCTTCTTAGAAGGGATATCAAAATACTCAGGAGAGGTAGAGGGTGGGAGGGACTTGGGAGGAAAAGAGGGGGAAAAAGAGGGACAGGATCAGGTATGATAAGAGATGGAGATGAGATACAGAAGGTCAGGAATTTGAAGAGAGGTGTGTAGCAATTGGGGAAGAGGAACTGGGATAGCCACCAGCAAGTACCAGATGCCAAGAAAGCAAGAGGATCCCAGGACCCAACAGGGATGAGATTAGCTAAAAGGCCCAACAAAGAGGAGGGAGAACCAGTAGAGTTTAGGCAAGGCCCCTGGTTGGGGGATGGGGCTGTCTACTCATCTCCATTTTTTTTCCTCTTCCCTGTTGTTCCTTTATTCTTCCTAGTTTATGAAATAATTTCTATGTTTATAGAAATATGCTTTTATTCACCCATGGACTCCTAACATAAAACTGATCCATGGCATTGTATTTACTCACATTGTTAAATTTATATTTGCCTCTTACTTTATTTATGGATATTTACTTTATTTACATTTTAAATGTTTTCCCTTTTCCAGGTCTCCCCTTCTTACAACCCCTATCCCATTCCCCCTCCACCTGCCTCTTTGAGGGTGCTCCCCCACCCACCCACCCACTTCAGTCTTCCCTCCCTAGTATTTCCCTACACTGAGGCATCTAACACCCTCAGGCCCAAGGGCCACTCTTTCCACTAATGGCCAACAAGGACCTCCTCTGCCACATTTGTGACCAGCACCTTGGGTCCCTCCATGTGGATTCTTTGGTTTGTGGTCCAATCTCCAGGAGCTCTGGGACTTCCGGCCAGTTGACACTGTTATTCCCTCTATGGGGCTGCAAACCCTCTCAACTTCTTCAGTTTATTCTCCAGCTCTGCCATACCAGACTCTACGCTCAGTCCAATGGCTGTGAGCATCTGCCTCTGTTAAAGTATAAGTTTTTCTCACTGTAATTTCCTGCTATGAAGGAATATTGTGGTGGTTTAAATAGTTATTGCTCCCCCATACACTCATGGGTTTGAATACTTGGTCCACAGGAAGTTGCACTATTAGGAGGTATGGTCTTCTTGGAATAGGTGTGGCTTTATTAGAGAAAGTGTGTCATCTGTAGTGAGGATAAGCTTGGAGAACTCAGAAGCTCAAGCTAGTTCACTTCCTGCTACCTACTGATCTAGATATAGAACTCTCAGTTCCTTCTCCAGCACCATGTCTGCTTGTGTGCTGCCATGTTTCTGTTATTATGATAATGGACTAATGGTATTAAATTGTAAGTCAGCTCCAACTAATTGTTGTCCTTTATAAGAGTACTCTTGGTCATGGTATCTCTTCACAGCAATGAAACCTTAAGAGAGGGGGCAAAAGAAAACAACAGGATGCTTCAATAAAAACTGAGTTTCACATTCAACTTACTTGAAGAAATGTGTGGTAACAGTAAAAATAGGAAAATATGGTTGTAATTTGTGAGCTATATTCAATTAAAATAGAGTACAAATAAGTGAATTAAGATTTTGCCAATTAAATCATCTGTTGCATCAAGACAATAGCCTTACGTTACCCCAATTGATTTTAATATCAAGAAGGCTAGCTTTACATTTAAACAGAAGAGAATCTGATGGAAGTGAGATAAGTTTCATGAATTGTTGCTTGGGTCAACTAAGTGTCCTAAGACTCAGAGTATTTTATATTGTGATCTTGGGGGTTACTAAAACCAAATAACATGGTGTAGGTCAAAATCATTTTGGTTAAACTTGTAGTACTTAACTAGAAATGCTATGCTTCCAATTATGGTTATTTAAAACATTTTTAAGAGTTAAAATACCAGAAATATTATAGTCACTATTTAACTACAGAATAGAAAGTGTGCCAGTAATTTTATAAACCCATCAATATAAGAAGATTCTTATACAAGTTGAAACCTCATTATTATATTGATTACTTGTAGACACACAGTTTGATAAAAAGTAGCTAGAAGGGGAAAAAGCCTAATTATTTGAAAACAACTAGATATGGCCCTAATAGAGAAGCATTTATTAAAAAATATATCTTTGATTATTTAGCCAGACATTTTGGCTTGTATCTATAGTTTTAGCACAGGAGTAGGCAAGATAGTGTACTGCTAAGTTTAAAGCCAGCCTGGAGAACAATATAAATTCAAGGCCATCCTGAGCTACACTGTCTCAAAAAAGAAATTAAAGGTGGTAAGTAGAGCTCTAGAAAGGGAGGTATGTAGGATATTGGTGCTAGGAAGGAGGAGTGGGAAAATTGAGGAGGGGAGGTCTTAATGAGGAAGAGAAGAAGAGGAATGCAGATTGAAAAGTAGGAAAACATTACCGTAAGAATATTTAAAATGCAAATATATAAGCTATGATACATGAAATATATTTAAGTAATAGCATACTTAGTTTATAAAATATCACAGATAAAACATATATCTATAAAACAAACAAAATGTTATATATTTATGTGTGTATACATGTGTGTGCAGATATATATGTGTGAACTGAGGCCACATATTACTCAGCCCAAAAGCCATAGACTATTTAACAAAAACCCCATTGCCAAAAATGGGAAAACTTTCATTAAGTTGTTGATCAGTGGAGTCCAAGTAACTTTAAAATATTATAGCATACTGCCACTTTCCCTGCTTGTCACCCAGAATTTAAAACTAAGTTCTTATTGCTAAAGACACTCTACTGTCCAGATACAGGGCCTAAAAACATTGAGCTATAGCTATAATGATAATAAAGAAGTATGGTCATGTATTTGAGAGGGGGTAAGTATACAGAAAGAGTTTAAGGAGAAGAGAGATTATGGAGACCTTTAAAATTGAACAAAAGGCATTTTTCATTATGATATGGCCATGACCCTATGAGAATGAGGACCTGGAAAGGCAGTCATTTGAATGATATTATCCCTATAGGTTTAGATGTTTGAACACTTCATTTCAAGTTGGTGACTCTGGCATGGTTTAGGAGGTATGACCTTTTTGGAAGAAGTATGCCACTGGAGTTGGACATTGATGGTTAAAAGACTCCTTGACATTTCCAGTTCACTTGCTCAGCACTATGATTACTTTTGAAGATATGATCTCTAAACATCCTGTTCCAAGTATCATACAGGCTCGATGTTGCCATGCATTATCATCATTATAGACTTCTATCCCCTTGAAATAATAAACCAAAATATACCTTTTCTTCCAAAAGTAACTTAGCCATATTTTAGCCACAGCAATGGAAAAGTAACTAATAGAGAAGTCTATTGTTGATATTTTAAAATTTTAAAATTATGGTAAAATAATTCTATAGCTGCTTGTATTCTAATGCTAATTGGGTCCCCCCAAAACTGTCTGCCTGAGAGGGTCTACACATAGCTCCTGTGTGCCTTCCATTAGTTAATTCTGTTTGGTAAATAAAGATGCCAGCAACTAATAGTTGGGGAGAGGACAGATATAGTCAGGGATTTTAGGTTTTCTCAGCTTAGGACCATGAAGAAGCAGGAGAGGAAAGAGACACCATGTCTTAGGTGTGTGCAGGATCAAGAAAGAGCTGCCATGTGTTAGAGATGCAAGGAGAGTGCCCTAGGATTGTGGGCCAAGAAAATGTGGCCCAGAGGGCTGATTTATTGGAGTTAAGAACAGCCAAGAAGGAGGATAGACATTAATAAGTAGTAACTCAGAGTTATCACTAGGAGGTAGATTCTGACAGCATCGAGGTTAGGCAATGGCCCAGGTATTGAGCTATGTAAGGCATATTAAATATAAAAGTTGTATGTGTGCATTTCATCTGAGAACATAAACCATTGATGCTTGTAGTAAGACTGAGATAAGATTTATTAAAAATTAATACTATCAATTATTTTCTTGAAATTATGGGTTTCTGAAGCTTCAAGTAAATAATGGCAATAATTCTCAAATTCCTTTTTTGGATTCATAAAACCAAATATGGTTTATGATTATTTATTTATTTGATAAAACATATTCATCAGTGTTTAAATGATGAACCACCTTAGATTTCTGAATTAATTTTTGCCTTGATATAATTTCATATATTAAGAACACCCGGAGAAAGGTTACTTCAGAAGGAAGAGTTTATTTTTGACCATTGTTCCAAAGAAATTATAATACTTTATTTTTGAGGATTGGGGCAAAGTACATGAAGTTATATGGGTAGGAAAGTGAGGATTGTCTGGGAGGAGTTGATGGAGAGTAAAAATATAATGTTTGATAAATGATTTTAATAAAAGGGATACAAGTCAATTATGGTGTAAAAGACAAAGCAACATACAGCAAACATGATGGCAGAAACAAGTAATTAAGAGCTCAGTTATTCAAATGTAACTACTAAGTAGAGAGAATGACTAGAAGTAGCAGAGTTTTTATATTCTCTAAGCCTACCTGTGTGACACACTTTTCCTAACAAGAGCATACCTTCTAAAGCACAGTAAATTGTGTTACCCACTTGGGCACCATGCGTTCAGACATTTGAATCTATGTTAGCCATTCTTATTTAGATGTAAACACCATGACATTATATTATGAAAAATCCTACGTAGCGTGTTTGGAAAAATTAAAAGCATATTTGTTTTCCTCAATTTTGTTTGAAAATGGAAATTTAAAATTATAGTAAAATAAAGAGAAATAAACAATTTGGAAGTAATAAATGACAGTCCCTGTCCACAAGTGGCATGGTTGCCTTTTACAAAAAAGCAAAGGGCTCTTGAGGGTATGTGGTAGACTTATTAAATGAAATGAGATTACTTCAGGATATTAGTTTATACTATGAACCCCAAGATTGTGTTATTACAGAAAGAAAAAAAGCTGTTACTTGTTATAGTGTGTCTAAGCCTTAGTACACACCTTTAATTCCAAAGAATGAGGTTAAAGTTAGTTTGTAGAAGGAAGTGACTTCTAATTAAGTGGCAAAGTGACAAATCAGAGAAAGATTTGACAGACAGGTTATGCCCTATTCTCATAAGAAGAGAGTGGAAAGTAAAGCTATTTAGGAGAGCACAGAGAAAGAGAGAAAAAAGGAGAAGTGAGGGAGGAAATTATACAGGGACAGTTGTACAAAGAATGAGAACAAGCCAGAAGATTGCAATAGATTGACAAAGTTAATATGAAGTCAAAAAGAGCAATTCAGGAGATGGTTAGAAAGTAGCAATATTAAATCAGTCAACTTGGAAGTTTGAGCCAGAGTAGCTGAATTGACCACCCGGGTAGAGTTCAGAAAGAGCTAAAAATAGTGAGCTTATTCACGAGTAAGTTCCAGAGGTTGCAAACGTTCTAGGACTAGACATGGAGCAAAGAAACTTCCAGGACTAGTCATAGCTTAGCAGACAGAGGCAGTAAGCCTCTGAGACAATTGAATCAAATAAATAAAAGATAATTTTACACAAGAATATTATACAATCCTGTTTTTAATCAGTACAAATAATAAGCAAATACAAAATCCAGTAAATGACTATGTACAGTCTCATAAAGCTGGAATGTTAACAACATATTTTGAAGACATTTATCTTAGTTAGTTTTCCTATTATTGTGATAAAATATTCTTACAAAACAAAGAAAGGAGGATTTATTTTAGCTCATTATCCAAGATATTACATAGTAGCTCATATATCCACAGTAGCAGGAGTGTGAAGTATCTAGTCATAGCACACCCACAATCAATACAGAGGTATGAATGCAAACTGGTGTTTAATTCACTTTTATTTTTATTTCATACAGTCATTTGCCTCCAAGGAAATGGTCTTACCAACAATATGATAGATATTGTCATCAATAATTTAATCAAAATAACTCTCTACATACAAGCCCAGAGCCTCATCTCACACATAATTCTGCATTCTGTCAAATAAACAACTAATAGTAAGTATAATGGTACCTTAAAGTCTGAAAGTTTGCTGAGAAAAATTAAAGAAGTAATTTGTGATATAAACTGTGATTAGTAACTTGAAGACCCAATGTTTTAAAAGTATGTATTACCTCCAAGTTTATGACTGCATTCACTGAACTTGCAGTCATACTTTCAATATATAATTTTACCTAAATTGGAAAGCACAATATAAAATTTATATAGAATCTGAAATTATCTAGAGTGGCATAGAAAAATATGAAGAATGAAATTATACTTACTGATCTTAAGAGACTATTAATGTAAGTAATATGTGGTATTGGTTTAAATGTGAAGTTATATAGACAGTGAAATGATAGAGGCTTCAGAAATATTCAAAGTATGTGGATAATTCTTGTCCAAAGTTGTCAATGTGAGGCAATGTGGAAATGGCATATTTCTGAGCACATATACCTGAGGCATATGGAAATAAAAGAGAAGATCAACCACTGCTTTACATAATTTAAAAAGCTATGTCATAATTCCCAAAGTAATGACTCTCAGTATAAAATATTTCATAATGTAAATATTCATGATCTTGGGATGAAGTAATATTTC
Organism: Rhynchomys soricoides; assembly: GCA_019843965.1. NCBI lineage: Eukaryota > Metazoa > Chordata > Mammalia > Rodentia > Muridae > Rhynchomys > Rhynchomys soricoides. Next base: position 348,300 of record JADRCH010007664.1, on the reverse strand, counting down.
TTATGTAGAATATGAAGAGCAAAACTCTCAAAACAATAATGTATCTTCTTAATCAAAAGTAAAGCTTTCTACTCCTTTAAAGTAATTACAAACCCAAAAAGCAAACCAGGACTTAGAAAATATTCACAGTACATATTTATGGCTAAGAACATGATTCTATTATGTGTCAATATCTTATAAAATTCAATAATATAATAAGTAAAAATCTAATAAAATTTTGAACAAAATGAAAGAAAAATTTCATAAAATAATATTGGCTACTAATAACATTATATAGTGCTAACACACTGTATTGAAACTACAATGTTCATATGTAAGACTGATAAAATAGTGACAGTACTGACATAGAGTAGAGTGAGGTCATGCATATCAATTTTAGAAGAGCAAATTGATATAATAACTCTAGAAAATACCATGAGAATTTCCTGTAAGTTAAGCATATAGTCTCATATGAAAAAAATTAGTTTTTAAGTATCTTATCAACAAAAATTAATCATATTTGTATGTGAATGTTCATAATAACCTTAAAATAAATGGCTGAAATATGAAGTTTACTCAAATGCTCGTGGAAAATTAAATAGATCATTGTTTTGTTGCATACTCAGACAATGGATCATCAGTTGACAATAAAATTACAAGACAATTATTGGTATATTTTATATATATATATATATGCTTTGTCAACCCCCCAAATCTAAGGTTAAATGAAAAAAGTAAGCCAAAAAGATTATTTACTCTGTAATTTTATTAAAATAAAGATGTACTTTAAAATAGTTATAGTATAATATGATATACTTGAATACAATGTCATTGCTATATCTATCACATCATACAAGTATAATAAATCAAATGTACACAAAAGGAAGCTTCTAAAACATTTGATATATTATGAGAGTAATCCAATTAATATTTTCCAAGTCAGATTTTCAGAGAATTGACTGGCCTGAAACAAATTTTTATTTTAGAATTCTTAGCTTCCACTAAAGATTATATGTGTTTTATATTTATAATGCTCAATTTACATAATAAATGTTCATTTTACTTTGTGCAAATTTTCTTACTAATTATTATGAAAGTAGTGAACAAAGTATGCTCACTAAATTTCAAAGGATCAAATTACTAATACAAAATGCTAGAGAAGATGAAGCAAAGAAATTTTTATTTACTGGTGATAGGAAATAATGCCTGATCTGCACAGCTGCAGAAGGGATGGTGTGACACAGTTCCTACCTCTGGAGTAGAGCCAGCAGGATATTTATCTCAATTGCTGATGTTGTTATTGGTGTAAGGCTTGTGTGATGGCTATTTTCGATTTTCAACTTGAATATATCTGGAATGAACTACAACCCAGAAATGAAGGGTGTACCTGTGATCCAGATCTTGAGGCTGGAAGATAGGTTTCTAACCTGGATCATGACATGAAATTCTTGAGGCATGGTGGCCATGAAAATCTTAGGCCCAAGCAATATATTACACACCTTTAATCCTAGGAGACTGAAGCCAGCAGATCTCTGAATTCATGGTCAGCCTGGATCAAAGCATGAACAAAGATCCAGGCATGGTGGTACATACCTCCTAATAGTGCCACTCCCTGGGCCAAGCATATACAAACCATTACAGCTGGTTTGCATAATAATGTACATAATTTACTTCATGTTCCTCATTTGGGGAATGTTATCCCTACCAAAGTTAATGACCCTATGGTAACCAGTATTAGCATAGTTCTGGGAAGCAAGAACATATCTGGTGATTCTCTGCAAAATTGTGATGCTGCAACCTTCAGGACAGCCCTGAAGGCTGTGGGAAAGAACTCTGAAAACCTGAATCATTGTAAGAGCTGTTCTTTACAGGATTTCTAAACTATGCAAAATATAAGTATGCAATATGAATTGTATCAGGGGCTCCATGGTCCTGAAAGAACAGAGGCAAATGGACTAATGAATCAGCTTAGTTAGAAACATATTAAAGGGAACATGTTTTGATCAACAGAGGAAAAATCCTCAATTAAGAAAGAGAAAGGAGGTGGCCTGAGAGGTGGCATGTGAAGCTGCATAGACAGCCTGGCACCTGGCAAATGGAGACAGCAGAGCATGGAGGAGCTGCTAGTGGCAAAGGATGTGAAATGGGAGTACAGAAGTCAGAAGCAGATAGACACATGTGTAGCAGCCACATGTTAAACCTATGTGCCCTGTTGTCCTAAAGCATAGAGGAACAGAAGCCAAGGCCACAAGGCCTGTTTGCACCACAACCAGAGTGTAGCCAAGAGAGGCTGAGCTCAATGATTCTGCAGAATGGTGGTCGAAGTTCAGCCGAGCCTTGTCTGAGATGTATCACTGGGGAATCTGGCCATTTAAAACATACCAGCAATCATTAGAAGATGCAAACAGGATGAATGAAGATTCCAGTTGAGTTTGAATTCTCACACGATTGTCAATTCACATCCTTTACAGCTTGCCTGGGTGTGCACCTGTTCAAATGATAGCCCGGGCTCCATGCAGAAGTTGCCTGTGCTCTGCAGAAGGCCAGGTACATCCTCAATGGGATGGCTCATCACAGACTCTTTTCTAATGTCTTTTGTTGGACATGAAATTATCTAGAAGTAAGAAAATTTTGTATCAAACTGTCTTGAGACTCATAGCTCATGTAAGCATTAGGCTCAGCTAGAGATGGACTTTGGGTTGCTTCTGAGCATTACTTGGATGTTCAATACTCTTTTTAATTAAAAGACTTATTTTTGTATTTTAAATCCTTTATAATTTTGAAGTAAATTTTACTAAATGCTTCTGTCCAATCAAGTTGTGTAATTTTCCAACTGAAGTTATCAGGGACAGAATCCCATTTATATTAAAATGGAAATTGTGGGAAAAAAGGATAGAAAAAGGAATAGTTAAAAAAAAACACAAATTTCAGATAGATGGTTACATAACATTAGTTGTAAAATGGTGTTCTCCTCCATAGAAGATATCAACAATTAATTTGATAGAGATATTCTACTCCCTAAAAGAGGAGTTATATGTGAAATACAAATAGAGGTTGGAGATGGACAAAACGTCGGGCGTCAAGGAAAACAATGATGAAAGCTGTTCCTACTTTCTGGGATTGCTTAATATGTTCCAATAACAAGCCTTGGAGTTGGTGAGATAAAAAAACGAAAAATTCAAAGATTAATAGAATATATTAAGATAGCTAAGTATTATAAGATTGATCTTCAATGCTGCTCACATTGGCACAAACAAGAGCTTGCTAGGTTGCTAAACATTTATAAAAAGAATAATATTTAAAGCTAATTTTATCACACAAAATAGCCTCTATCTCTAGACCTGAAAACCACAAGCACTATGCCCAGTGAACCACATAGGACTTGTTATTTTAAAATATGTATGTATGTATATATATATTTGCTATCTGCTTCATTTATCATGAATGTGTTTTGTATTTCAGTTTCTATTTCTAAGAGTCAAGCTGCTAATGTTATCAAATACAGTCATGGAATGATCAAAAGGGAATCTGAAATAAATGATTAAATCAATATGCAATTTCTAAGGAGTAGCTTATAAAAATAAAAGACCAGGATTTGGTTTGCAAGCAGATTACAGAGCTTGTAGCCATCACTGACTATGAGCCATTCTTCCACCATTTACCCCTTCCTCAGGACCCTTTCTCAAGCTGATGCTGGAACTCAGCAAAATAAAATGACACAGTTATTATAGAAGATAATTTCATAGTTTCATAGGTTGTTAAGCATGAATTTTCATCCCAATAATTTTAATCATCTATCCCAAGGAATTGAAAACACAACCTCACAGAATTTGGTTTGTGTACAATTATCGCATTTTATTTAACAGATTATCCAACTTGAAGTAATCAATGTTTTTCTTCAATATGAAAATGCATAAAAATTGGTGTATTTAGGCAATGAGATATTAATAAAATACACAGGTTAACATAGATTCATATGTTACACATTTCACAAATTGAAGAAGTCAGACTCAAAGGTTGCATAACATGATATCACATGCACGAATATTTAAAAGTAGCTTTTTCCAAATAAGTACCAATAATATTGGGTAATTGAAACATATAGAAAAAAGGTTTTATGTACATTCTTGCAATAGAGATAGCTTGATTTCTATATATGAGGGTAAGAGAAACACGTGAGAAATTATACATGCTTTGCTTAATAAAAGTAAATTGATTTTTATGCATGTCAAGTTTCATAATCTTTGAATCATTCATGTATTGAAGACTATACTCTTGAATATGTGGAAGTGAAGTGGATAACTCATAGTTCTGAGTACCTCCAAAAAGAAAATGGAGAAGGCATACACTAGCAGCTTGAGAGCACACTTGAAAGCTCTAGAACAAAAAGAAGCTAATATACCCAAGAGGAGTAGATAACAGGAAATAATCAAACTCAGGGCTGAAATCAATCAAGTAGAAGCAAAAAGAACTATACAAAGAATTAACAAAACCAGGAGCTTGTTTGTTGAGAAAATCAACAAGATTGATTAAACTTTTAGCCAGACTAACAAGAGGGCACAGAGTCAGTATACAAATTAACTAAACCAGAAAAGATAAGGGAGATATAACAACAGAAGGAGGAAATTTAAAAAAAAAAATCAGATCCTATTACAAAGGTCTATACAGAACAAAACTGGAAAGTTTGGGTCAAATGGACAATTTTTATAGACATATAACAGGTACCAAAGCTAAATCAGGATCAGATAAACAATCTAAACTGTCCCATAACCCCTAAAGAAATAGAAGCAGTCAGTAAAAGTCTCCCAACAAAATAAATAAATAAATAAATAAATAAATAAATAAATAAATAAATAAGCAAGCAAGCAAGCACAGGACCGGATGGTTTCAGTGCAGAATTCTATCAGACCTTCAAAGAAGACCTAATACTCTTCAAACTATCTCACAAAATAGAAACAGAAGGAGCACTACCCAATTCATTCTATGAAGCCACAATTACTATTATACCTAAACCACATGAAGAACCAACAAAGAAAGAGAACTTCAAACTAATTCCTTTAAGAATATTGATGGAAAAATAACACCATTCTTGGAAGCTGAATCCAAGAACACATCAGAACCATAATCCATCATGATCAAGTAGGGTTCATTACGGTGATAATGAGTTGGTTCAATATACAGAAATCCATCAATGCAACGCACTATATAAACAACTCAAAGTAAAAAACACAAGCTCATCTAATTAGATGCTGAGAAAGCATTTGACAAAATTCAACAGCCCTTTGTGGTAAAAATCTTGGAAAGATAAGGAATTCAAGGCCCACACCTAAACAAAATAAAAGCAATATAGAACAAATTAGTGGCCAACATCAAACTAAATGTAGAGAAACATGAAGCAATCCCACGAAAATGAGAGACTAGACAATGTTGCCCACTTTCTGACTACCTATTCAATCTGGTACTCAAAGTCCTACCATGAGCAATTCAACAACAAAAGGATGCCAAAGGGATACAAATTGGAAAGGAAGAAATAAAAATATCACTGTTTCCAGATGATATGGTAGTATACTTAAGTGACCCCAAAAATTCTACCATTGAACAACTTCATCAAAGTGTCTGGATATAAAATTAACTAAAATAAATCAGTAGCCTTCCTTTACTCAAAGGATAACCAGGCTGAGAAAGAAATTAGGGAAATGACACCAAACACAATAGCCACAATTAATTTAAAATACTGTGGTGTGACTGGGCAAGTGAAAGATCTGTAAGACAAGAACTTCAAGTCCCTTAAAAAGAGGTCGAAGATCTCAGAAGATGAAAAAAGAGATCTCCAATGCTCATGGATTGGTAGTATTTATATAGTAAAAATATCCAACTTGCTGAAAGAAATCTAGAAATTCAATGCAATTCCCATTAAAATTCCCAATCAGTTCTGCATAGAGTTAGAAAGAGCAGCTTCCAAATTCATTTGGAATAAGCAAAACCCAGGATAGCAAAAACTATTCTCAATAATAAAATAACTTGTGGGGGAATCAGCATCCCTGACATCAAGCTGTATTGCAGAGCAAAAATGATAAAAGCTCTGTGATATTAATACAGTGACAGGAAGGTAGATCAATGAAATATAATTGAAGACCCAGAAATGAACCTACACACCTATGGTCACTTGATCATTGACAAAGGAGCTAAAACCATCCAGTGGATAAAAGAGCATTTTCAACAAACAGGGCTGGTTCAACTGGCAGTCATCATGTAGAAGAATGCACATTCATCCATTCTTATTTTCTTGAACAAAGCTCAAGTCCAAGTATATCAAGGAAATGCAGTTAAAAGCAGATACACTGAATCTAATAGAAGAGAACTTGTGGGAAAGTCATGAACACATAAACACAGGGGAAATGTTCCTGAACAGAACATGAATGACTTATGCTCTAAGATCAGCAATCTATAAATGGGACCTCATAAAATTTCAAAGTTTCTATAAGGCAAAGGACACTCTCAATAGGACAACCAACAGATTGGGAAAAGATTTTTACCAATCCTACATCTGATAGAGGGCTAATATCCAATATATACAAAGAACTCAAGAAGTTAAAGTCTAGAAAACCAAATAACCCTATTAAAAATGGGGTACAGAGCTAAACACAGAATTATCAACTGAGGAATATCTGAATGGCTGAGAAGCACATAAAGAAATGTTCACTATCCTTAGTTTTCAGGGAAATGCACATCAAATCAACCCTGAAGTTCTACCTCAGACCAGTCAGAATGGCTAATATCAAAAACTCAGGTGACCGCAGATGATGACAAGAATGTGGAAAAAGAGGAACACTCCTCCATTGTTGTTGGTATTGCAAGCTGGTACAACCACTCTGCAAATCAGTCTGGTTGTTCCTCAGAAAATTGGACCTGTGGACCCAGCTATATGACTCCTGGGCATATATCCCAAAGATGCTCCAACATATAACAAGGACTCATGCTCCACTATGTTCATAACAGCCTTATTCATAAGAGTCAGAAGCTGGAAAGAATCCAGATGTCCTTCAACAGAGGAATGGATACAGAAATTGTGGTACATTTACACAATGGAATACTACTCAGCTATTAAAAGCAATGACTTCATGAAATTCACAGGCAAATGGATGGAACTTGAAAATATCATCCTGAGTGAGGTAACTTGGTCACAAAAGAACACATATAATATGTATTCACTGATCAATGGATATTACTACAAAACCTCAGAACACCCAAAATACAGTTCATAGACCACATGAAGCAGGAAAACCAAAGTGTGGATTCTTCAGTCCTTCTTAGAAGTGGGAAAATACTCATGGGAGGAAATATGGATACAAAGTGTGGAGTAGATACTGAAGGAATGAGCATTCAGAGACAGCCTCACCTGTGGATCCATCCTATACATAGTCACCAAACCCAGACACTATCATGGATGCCAAGAAGTGCTTGCTGATAGGAGCCTGATATAGCTGTCTCTTGAGAGTCTCTGCTTAAGCCTGACAAGTACAGAGGCAGATGATCACAGCCAATCTTTGCACTGAGCAGTGGTTCCCAATGGAGGAGTTAGAGTAAGAACTGAAGGAGCTAAAGGGGTTTGGAACCCCATAGGTAGAACAACAATATCAACCAACCAGACACCCCATAGCTCCCAGGGACTAAACCACTAACGAAACACTACACATGGAGGGACCTATGGTTCCAGACACATATGTAGTAGCGGATGGCCTTTTTGGGTATCAATGGGAGGAGCATCCCTTGGTCCTGTGAAAGCTTGATACCCCCATGTAGGGGAATGCCAGGGCATGGAGAAGGGAGTAGGTGAGTAGGTGGGTGAACCCTCTCATAGAAGCAAGGGGAGGGGTGGGATAGGGAGTTTCTTGGTGGAAACAAGGAAAGGGGATAACATTTTAAATGTAAATAAGAAAATATCCAATAAAAAAAGGAAAAAGTACATTGGTCTTATGTCAAATATAAAACAAATATAGAGGAAGGAAAAGAAATAAACAGGAGTCAAAAAGATTTAACTTTTGTAGAAAGCCATGTTTGATATAACAGGAAGTAGTAAATAACTTTTGATCTATTAATTTTGTGTTAAACTGAAACAATAACATTCAAATAGAGTCATTCTACCTACCATTTCTGTAACAGGATGTCTTTATAATACCAATCTTAAGGAAGAAGATACAGAGTTAAAAGAAAATTGGTTTCATCATAATGTTAATTTTTAGTCCTCTTGAAATTATTGTTTGCTTGCTCTGTTCCTCTTTTAATATTCTTATTCAATCAAGGAAGGCATTAGTAGTAAACATATTTTGAAAAGCTGTGTAATCAATGAATCAATGAATCAATGAAAGTATCTGAGGAAATTATTTTATGTATAAGTAAAGCTTGTAAGAGACACAGATTGTCAGAGTAGGTCAAGCCATAGAGAGATGTGCTTCCTTTCTATCCGGTGTCTTATGAAATGAAATTGATTGGATTCATGAATTAGATTCTTCCCTAGATGCTCTTGCATCCATCTGCTCCATGACCTGCCCTCAGCTGGGGCTTGTTCCCTGCAGTGAATCCATTTAGTTTCAACTATAAATATTTTAAACAATTATCTCAGGTAATTTGCATGTGGTATCATTTGTTCTAATATATTTCCAAAGTGTAATTTTATTTTTGGCTATAATCAGCTCCCAAACTCTTGGAAAGAAATGTGAAAACTATCAATTAATCATACAGAAAAAATCAATACAGAAAAAAGAGAAAGATAGAGAGGAAACCAACTTCATTGCCCATGTGAAATATTTGATTCAATTTATGAGTTATGTTTTCCATGACATTAATACACACACACACACAATGAATTTACTTTTTATAGTTTAGTGAACTATTTTAAATTTATATTTATTTATTAATTTAGGAGTGGGGGTACATGCACATGTGGTTGTTTGAATTCATAAATTAGAATGTCTTGATGTTAAAGTTTGATGATATATAGCAATGATTTAAGTATGTTTACAGATGCTATTTAAAGGTGCTATATGAATAAAGGAGATGGTAGAATACTAGAATGTTGAACTCTTTTAAGATTAGCTCACATTTCTGGAGAGGTGATAACTTTTTTATCTAAATATTAAAAATGTAGCTAAGACACTATATGAAAATCATTTGAGCAATAACTTTTAGAGAAAATCCTAAAATAAATATAGAAATTTAACATAGTAATAGGAAATAGGAACTTCTCATCTTCATTTTTTTCCATAAAAGCTAGCACCTAAGGTCTGGTTGTCATACAGACAACATAACACTCTTTTGGGAAGTGGTACAAGAGCATCCACTGAGTTATTCTAATTTTTAATCTAAGTGCAATTAGTGTTTATGTAATTTCTCTACCAAGAGTCCTACCTCACTGATCCTGTAAACTAAAATGTGAGGAGGCATAGAAATCTTAAATGAATGTTTTACAAAACCTAGTATTTTTGTCATCATTTCAAATTCCAATAATACAATAAATATCAAATATGTATTATGTATTCACTGAGGGAAAATTTGGGTTTCTGCATTTTAAAACAATGGCATATGCATAATATTGGGCTAACAAACTGAGTAAACATACAGTTGGATGGATTAATAGTCATTTGATTTTTAGAGTCTGTACTCCCAACATGATTAGAGTCACATGTTTAAATTTCCAGATTGCCTTTGAATACACTGAGTTTAGATATTAAATATATTTATTTTTCTCTTGAGATAAAAATCTTCTCTCACTAATACACTTAAATCACAGTATTTTATAAACATCTTATTCTTTGGGGCGTGGTAAAATATATTCATATATACTTTGCCTCAGTAGTTTTCCAAATCTCATAACTGTACAGAATAAAGATCAAAACCTGACTAATATATATGCCATTGGTCTATGCTATGCATGAGTGCCAATATTGAGTGCCGAACCATTCTTGGATATTGGAGAATCTTTGAAAGGGGAAAAAATTGAAAGTAACATTAGAAAGATTAACAGAGCTGGATCATCAGAAAACAGACAAACAAACAAACAAACAAACAAAAACTTCGACTAGTGAACTTTGAACTAGAGCATGTAAGAGTAATGTTCTAAAAAGGCAATATTTCTTTCCACTGCTGAAAAGACATCTGGCTAGCAAAGCTGTAGTCACATGGGGGGAAATTCTTAAAGTAGCCACATTTCATTTCCTTGTTGAACTACAAGTTCAATTTTGTACTATTCACTTGGCACCACAAACTATTTTCTTCGGCTGAAGGATCTTTCATTTGTTTAGAAGCTTTACAGTGCTGCAGAACAAAGGCTTGCTTTCTAGAAAAAAAAATTAGGCTTCTTATTAGCCAACTGCAAAATATGACATAAAATTGTTTGCAAATTGTAATTTTGATTATTGTTTAACTTACAAATTTTATATCACTAACCACATTTTATTAATGTAAAATACTTTCATTTTTTTACCATTCATTAATTTATTTTTTTACATTGCAGATTTTAATCTCCTCCCAGTCTACTCTCCAACTGTTCCACATCCCATAACTCCTTCCTGCTCCCCTGTCTCTCCAGGGATGTCCCTACCATCCACACCCACCACATCAGACCTCTAAACTGCCTGGGGCCCCCAGGCTCTTGAGGGTTAGATGCATCCTCTCTGACAAAACCAAGACCTGGCTCTGCTGTATATGTGCTGGGGGCCTCATATCAGCTGGTGTATGCTGCCTGGTTGGTAGTCCAGTGTTTGAGAGTTTCCGGGGTCCAGATTAATTGAGACTGCTGGTCCTTCTACAGGGTTGCCCTCCTCCTCAGTTTCTTCCTGCTTTCCCCTAATTCAACCACAGGGGTCAGCAGCTTCTGTCCATTGACTGTGTGCAAATATCTGCATCTGACTCTTTCAGCTGCTAGTTGGGTCTTTCAGAGGGCAGTCATGGTAAGTCCCTTTCTGTGAGCACTCCATAGCCTCAGTAGTAGTAGTAGTAGTAGTAGTAGTAGTAGTAGTAGTAGTAGTAGTAGTAGGCCTTGGGGCCTCCTCTTGAACTGGATCCCACTTTGGGCCTGTTGCTGGACCATCTTTTCCTCAATCTCTTCTCCATTTTTGTCCCTGCAGTTCTTTCAGACAGGAACAATTATGGGTCAAAGTTTTGACTGTGGGATGGCAACCCTATCCCTCACTTGATGCCCTGTCTTTCTGCTGGAGGTAGGCTCTACAAGTTCCCTCTCCCCACTGTAGGGCATTTCATCTAAGGTCCCTCCCTTTGATTCCTGGGAGTCTCTCACCTCCCAGGTCTCTTGTGCATTCTTGAGGATCCCAACAACCTCCTACCTCTTGAGATTGCCTGTTTCCATTCTTACTGCTGGCCCTCATGGCTTCAGTCCTTTTCTCCCACCCAGTACTACATCATGTTCCACTCTTCTACCCTCCCCAACCCTGTCCACATTCCATCCTAAGTCCCTCCCTCCTTCCCCCCTTGTGATTGTTTTCTTCTTCCACCCAAGTGGGACTGAGGTGTCCTCACTTGGGCCCTTTAGCATGTTGACCTTTTGGAGTTAGGTGGACAGTATCTTGAGTACTCTGTACTTTTCATTTCTTTCTTTCCTTTTTTTTTTTGGATAATATCCACTTATTAGTGAGTGCATACCATACATACCCTTTTGGTTCTAAGTTACCTCACTCAGGATGATATTTTCTAGTTCTATCCATTTGTCTGCAAAACTCAGGATATCCTAATTCTTTATAGCTGAGTAGTATTCCATTGTGTAAATGAACCACATTTTCTTTATCTATTCTTCTGTTGTGGGATATCTGTGTTGATTCCAGCTTCTGGCTATCACCAAAAATGGTCACTTTGAACTTAGTGGAACACTTGCCTCTGTGGCACGGTGGGGCATCTTTTGGGTATATTCCCAAGAGTGGTATTGCTGGGTCTTCAGATAGATCCATTTCCAATTTTCTGAGGAACCTCCAGATTGATTTCCAGTGTGGTTGTACCAGTTTTCAATCCCACCAGCAATGGAGGAGTATTCTTCTTTCTCCACATCCTCTCCAACATGTGCTGTCCCCTCAGGTTTTGATCTTAGCCATTCTGATTGGTGAAAGGTGGGATCTCAGAGTTGTTTTATTCTCATTTCTCTGATCAGTAAGGACTTTGAACATTTCTTTATGTGTTTCTCAGCCACTCAAGATTCCTCTGTTGTGAATTCTCAGTTCTATATGCTTTCTGAAGAGTTTAAAAGATTTAAGAAAGGACTCAGTATTGAAGTAAAATTGATGTTCTTCAAAAGATGCTGAAGTTTCTTTCTTTCTTAGAACCCACATTAGGCAATTCACATCCACCAACTCCATCTCCAGGTGACCCAACCTTTCTGCTGGACTTCTATGGCATCTTAATTTGTTTGACCATGCCCACATATAAATGCAAACACATAATTAAAAATAATATTTTTACGTTTAATGTTAATATTTTCCAAACATGTTTTGTCATGGTAGATAAATTGAATTAAAATTCACTTCAGAATATTTAACATAAGCTCTTTCCATAATGGACTTTAGCAACTTTCAGATGTTATTAATAATTGTTTGATAATCAGTAATTTTAATAGACTAAAACGTATAACATATATAGAATATTATATATATATATATTGCAATTCAATACTAAATGATGGAAACTGTATCACTCCTGGGAATGTACTCCTATGATACTCCAACATATAACAAGGACACATGCTCCACTATGTTCATAGTAGCCTTATTTATAATAGCTAGAAGCTGGAAACAACCCAGATGTCCCTCAACAGAAGAATGGATAGAGAAAGTTAGGCACATTTATGCAATGGAATACTATTCAACTTTTAAAAATGAAGACATCACAAGTTTTTCAGACCAATGAATGGAACTAGAAAATATCATCCCGTGTGAGGTAATCCAGTCAAAAAAGAATATACATAGCATGTATTCACTGATAATTGTATATTAGGCCAAAATCTCAGAATACTCATGATACAATGCACAGGTCATATGAAGCTTAAGAAGAAGGAAGACCAAAATGTGGATGCTTCAGTCCTTCTTAGAAGGGGGAACAAAATAATCATGCGAGATAGAGGGAAGGAGGGACTAGGGAGGGAGAAAAGAGGGGGAGGGAAAATGGAGGAACAAGACCAGGTATGGAAGAGACAGGAGAGAAGTACAAAGGGTCAGGAAATTGAACAGAAATATGTAGCACTTGGGGATGGGGAACTGGGGTAGCCACCAGAAAGTCCCAGATGCCAGAGAAGCAAGGGGTTCACAGGACCCAATGGGGATGGCATTAGCTGAAATACCCAACAAAGGGCAGATAGGACCTACAGAGAACATATCCAGTAGATAGGCATGGCCCCCAGTTGAGGGATGGGGCCTCCTGCCCATCTCAAAAATATTAACACAGAATTTTTTCTTTCTAAAGGAAATGCAGAGACAAAAAAATGGTGGCAGACTTCATGAAAGATCATCTAGAGAGACTGCCCCACCTAGGGATCCATCCTATCTGCAGATACTAAACCCATATAAAATTGCTGATCCCTATAAGTGCTTGCTGACAGGAGCCTGGTATAGGCCTGGTATAACTGTCTCCTGAGAGGCTCTGCCCGCACCTGACCAATACAAATGCAGATACTCACAGCCAACCATCAGGCTGAGCCTGTAGATCCCAATGGAAGAGTTAGGTGAAGGATCAAAGGAGCTCAAAGGAATTGCAACCCCATAGGAAGAACAACAATACCAACTAACCCTACCACCAACCAAAGTGTACATATGGAGGGACCAATCACTCCATATACACGTGTAGCAGAGAATCGCCTTATCTGACATAAATGGAAGGGGAGACCCTTCCTGTGAAGGCTTGATGCCCCAGCTTAAGGGGACGCTATAGTGGTGAGGTGGGAAAGTGGGGGTTGTTGGAGGAACACCCTCATAGAGGCAAAGGGGAACGGGGATGTGATAGTGGATTTGAAGAGGGCAAACCAGGAAAGGTGACAACATTTGATATGTTAACAAATAAAATAACCAATAATAATAAAAAAAGAACTATCTGATCCTCTTTGTGTAATTACTACTTTCAATTAAGTGGTATTTTTCCAATATTTCAATTCAGGAGATATACAGTTGATATTTAGAAAAGGATTTACATCAAGATTTCTAAATATTACCTATAGAAAACCTGCAGTCATTCTGCTACATTTTTTCTAATAAAGACTTAAGATTATAGGAAATAGTTTACTTTGTATTGTGTATCTGATTCTCTCACTTTGTAAATTCCTCTATAATTTTCTTAAAAGACCTAGAAATAGTCCTACAAGATAGCATAACCATATCACTCCCTGGCATGTATACAAAGGAACGTATATCCTACTAAAAATACCTGTATATCTATGGTCAAGCAGTTCTATTCATAATAGCTAAGAAATCAAATCAGCTTAGCTATCAGTCAATTGATGAAAGGATAGAAAAATGTGATTGATACATATATACTTAATAAGATATTACTCAGCTGTAAGGAAAAGTGAAACCATGAAATTTGCAGGCAAATGAGTGAAAGTGAATGAGGTAACCCAAGCCCAGAGAAATGAACTATGGAATATGTTGCTTTAGTTTTGTGTGTTTAACTTGAAATACTTCAGAGAACATGAAAACTAGAAGTGAAACAGTGGGTGTATGGCTTAAGGAAGCAGACTCTATAGCTTATAGGTAAAATGAAAGTGGAGAGGAATAATATTGCAAATACACAAGTTCAAAGTGGGAGAGAGGTCATGGGATGGGGGGAATGAGAGAATGTGGGGGAGATTATAAAATTGAAAGGAGTATGAGAAAACCATTTGGGAACCTACAATCTGATACCTTAATTACTTAGCATAAAAAGACTTTGAAGGTAGATAGCTCACAAGGCTAGATAATTTTCCTTCTAGAAGTAATGATTACTAATTAAAACCTTCAGTGCCAGGTGTAGGGTGTTGGCACAGCAGTCATTGATCAGAGAGTTTTCACAAGATCTCAAATCAATTCGGGCTCTTTTTATTACTCTTTACCACTCAACACAACAATTTAATAAGACACTACAAGATCCTATTGCTTGGATATCACATATTTTTAATGCAAGATAGAAAGAAATCAAGACAGAACCGAGCTTGAAGCTTCTTCCTTACTAGCTAGCTTTCATCATACTAGTACCCATTCCTGAATGCATCTGTTCAGGTGGGGGAGAAAAGGCATCAACAGTCCTACCAAATTTGAACACAGAACTATGATACAAGCCTATCAGAGAAAATCTGCTCTGTGTTTCACTAATAGCACAGAGGCTATAGGAAATAACAAATCATACCTTAGTTGCATTTGAGACACACTCCACAACAAGAAATGTAGTCCTAATACTGTAAACTTCAAAAATCGTGAATGAGAAGGTACTAGTCCATAGCAGGGACCCTAATGCTGCTACCCTGATGGATTGACTAAACTTTTTAAAAAATATCTCTGTATAGATACAGACAGAGGCTAGTCTCAGCCTTACTCATAGGAACCAACCCTTGCAGTAAATGGAGATGAATGGAGAGACGCGTGCTTCCTGTGATGCCCATGCTGAGAACAAAAGGACAGTTGATGTGCAGCTTGAAAAAAAAATTATACTATCCCTCAAGGCTCAGGGAATATTTCAAACACTGTGTTCCGGCTGTGAATGCAAGAGGTAGAAGACAAAGAAAAACACTTCAAAATTCTGTCATCTAGGCATAACACAGCCATGGCAATCTTGCCCTTAACACTGTTCCCACATAAGCTGGCACCTGCTAACAGTTAGCTACTAATGGGCAAGAGTTTCACAAGATCTTACCACTTACCACTGATTTCCTTTTTGCAATTAAATGATTCCGGAGATTAAGGGACATACTATTTAATTTTGTAGCCACTGGTCTATCATCCTCTAATTAATAGATCCAAGCACAAAATTACAATAATGGTTCTAAATGCTGTAGAACACAAAACCAAACAAATATCATGGATATAAGAAAGAGATTTGCTAGGCAAGAGGGAGATCTGCTGGGATAGGAAGCAAATAGGAGAGAGAGTTAGTACTTTGATAAAAAACAGAATTTATCTATAAAACATTGTCAAACCTTCTCAAGTGAACAAAAATTTATCAGATTCATCTTAATGATATTTTATACTTTTTGTTTAGATTAAATGAATATTTTTATCACCTAATTGTCTTTTGTGATTATCTACTGTCTAAATCTCTAAAACTATTTCAAATTGTATAAAATAACAAATGTTGAAAAATCATTCACTTTGTTATCATAAATTCATATCATTTCCTACAATATTTTTTGATGTTTATATAGGCTTTTAGCAATTCTTTGGCAATTTCATATATTTATGTAATGTATTTGGGTCATTACTCATTACCTTCTTTATGCATTTAGACTCCTGCTTAACTCATTCCTCTTTGCAATGAACCTTCTTTGTTCTAGGATATCATTTTGTTGTCTTGTTTTATTGTTTAATATTGTCCTTGATTATTTTATTTTTGTGGGATTATTTTAGTTAATTTAGATTATGTTAGATAACTTAGATTATTTTAGATTATCTTAGTGAGTGATTCTATTGCTGCAAAGAGATGCCAGCTCCTATAAAGGATACAATGTAATTAGGATGGGCTTACAGTTTCAGAGGTTTATTCTATTATTGTCTTTATAGGAAGCATGGCAACATACATAGGCAGACCTGATGCTGGAGAAGTAGGTGAGAGTCATAGTTCTGGATCTGCAGGCTGTAGAAAGAGAAAATGGTCCATTGGGCCTGGTTTGAGCATCTGAAACCTAAAAGCCCATCCTGAGTGACACACTTCCTCCAAGAAGGCCACATTTCCTAATAGTGCCACTACCTATGAGCCTACAGGGTTATTTTCATTCAACCCATCACATGGACCCACTGGGTTTATTTTGATAGTATAAATTAACATGGGTATGGTGTTGTCTACCAGAGTGTGGGCAACTTTCTAGTGGCTACGTCACTAAGAGAATGACTCCAATTCTTCTACAATAGTTTTGTAAAAGCTTATAATTTTCCTAAAAATACTCATAAATATCTTCTTTTATACCATGAATTATAATTTTACTTAGTTTGTGTACTGGCTAGTTTTGTGTGTCACCTTGACACAAGCTGAAGTTATCACAGAGAAAGGAGTTTCAGTTGAGAAGATGCCGCCATGAGATCCAGCGATAAGGCATTTTCTCAATTAGTGATCAAGGAGGGAGGACCCATTGTTGTGTTGAGTGGTAAAGAGTAATAAAAAGAGCCCGAATTGATTTGAGATCTTGTGAGGCTAGCTCTTTCTCTGTGCTATTTGGGTGTGGAGCCCTGTGCACTAAAATATCTTGCAGGGCGGAAGATTACTGTGATTTGCTGGCTTTATTCACTGTTTCTTTCCTTTGGCAACTAGAATATCATAATCCAATACCATGAAAGCTAGTTCTCAAGAAGGAGGCTTTCAGGTAATTTCCAACTTGATTCCACTAAGTCCTATGTCTAAACTGTGTGGTGTCTTCAGAAACAGGCAATTACCTTCAAGTTCTAGGAGTTAACCAGGGGCAATTGACAAGAGCCAATAATGCTTGGGGATTATATTGGTACCACTTAATCAACAGCTCAAAAGGAGTTTTCTCATGCCTGCCATAGCATCCTTTGTCGATAGTCTATCCCTCTTGATGGGAGCAATACTACCTTGTGTGTTAAAAGTTCATTTTCATCATATACATATATAATATATATAATATATTAGATAACACTTCTTTATATATATTTCCTATTATATATTTCACATGACATATCATATATTAATATATAGTGTATAATACACATTACATATATTTTATTACCAGTTACCCTCCCCTACACACATTTTCCCCTTTACCCTCTCATAGCACCCATATCTTACTATCTACCACTCTATAGAGCTGTCATTTACTCCTTTCTATTGTTCCTTTCTAGTATTCTGATGTCTATAATAACTTCAGCTTATATATTTAAAGATTCAGAACTAGAAGCCACAAATATTGGAAAATGTACTTGTCAACTTTACTTAAGTAAAGCTGGAGAGAAACAAACAAAAAAGAGAAGTTCAGTGTCACATTTACTCTTTTAAAACTGGCCAAATTACATGGCTAATTTTCAATGGGTGATAGTTGAATACAAAATTAAGTGAAATATATCAAATATTCAAGGATAATTTGCAGATAATTTAGTGATTTTCGCCAAATATTCAGTCAGACAAAATCTACACTGTAACATTTCAAGATTTGATGTGTCTAGTTATAAAGCTATGGTGCTTGTGGTCAGGAGACGGTTCAAATGTCACATTAATATTGTGTGTGATTATCTATGTATGAGATCTCAAGACAATTATTATGACAGATAGTCATCTTCTAAGGGATCTGATTACATCTGACCTTTTAAAATCTACAGAGAGCAAAAATAGCCCAAGAGAAGTGTTTGTGAATACATAACACAGAGCTGGGATTCCACACACCGACTGTAGACAATAATAGATATAATTTCAGCATAGCTCAGTCAAGACTTATAGAAAATAATTTCTTCCATAGTATTGCATCATAAAAATCTATTGTCTATAACTGTCAGTGGCATCTGTAATGAACTTAAATAACTTTATATTAGTAGAACTTAAAAGAAAGGATAGCAAGCAATACATCATTTTATAAATTTGGAATATATTTTTTAAAATAAATATTTATCTCCTTAAGCCATTGTCAGAACCTGTAAAATTGAATTAGTTTGCAGTATGTTATATAATGTACTGCAAACTAATTCAATTTTAATTGAACTCAATATTAATTATACAAATATATATATAATAGAATATACACACTACATATATATACATATATATATGTATATATATATAAAAGCACACACATATAATGACATTGTTAGTTTATCTATATGAAATACAAATGTAGGTTTGTTTTGGTTGTCTTTTTTTCAAAACACATTTCATTAAAGAGAAAATATCTACAATAAATAACCCTACATATATAATCGAATAAGATTCAGTGTTAATTTACATCTTGATTAATGGACATGTAAATTACATTGCAAAATAATTGCAATTAAATCAGTTGATTGATACAATTACATACTAATAACTGTCACCACATCTCCCAATAAAACTATAAATACATACATAAATGTGTTAATAAATGAATCAAATTAACTGTAAGTATACCACATTTGCAATTTTGTCACTATTTATTAGGTATTTCACTATTGAACTATTTGTTAACTTAAATAATTTTCAAGCATGATTATCATTGTAAATGAATTCCACAAGAAATTGGTTCAGAGGCAAATATAATTGACAAACAAACCTGAACAAGACAATGATAACGGGACTTGAGTCAAGAATGTTATGTACAAACAATACAACTTGGGACAAACATAACATCTTCCATGTCAAAGTAGAGATCTCAGAAGTAAGGGAACTCAGGGCTCCTCCTAAACGTTCCCATGGTTTCTACAAGTTTGTTTCCCTAGTGTCTCTTTATTCAAACATTACACACGCACATCCTACATTTATTTTCTTAATCGTATTTTTTTTTTGATATTTTTAAATTGTTCTTCCTCTCAAGAAAAGGTTATTTACCTTTCTTAGGTCATATATACCCTTGAGAATTAGATAAACTCAATTGAACTTATCCCAGAAATAAATATTTTTCTTCCCTTGAAAAGATTACAAATAACTCATGGGGATATACAGATTCCCAGGAGTCTGCACAAGGTTACTTTGCAGAGCATTGTCCTTTATGTTGTCCAGAACAACAGTGAGCTGGTTCATTAAATTCCTCCTGGAAACAGTTGCAGACAGAGTGATCTCTGATTCCATCTTATCCTAAGATTTTTCCCTTTATAAAATTGAGATTTCAGTTCAATGTGCATACTGCAGGGAAAAAAGCATGGGTCAGTTTTTCAACCTTTAAGTCATGCTTTTTTTTTTCAGTTCAATAATGAAAAATAGCATGCATGTGCATGTAGTGTGTATATGTCATTGTATATATGAACTAGCAGACCATATGTACATATGTATGAGAGTATGTGCAACATAATTCACTACATCTTAAACAGTCTATACCTTACAAATAATAAAACACACTGATTCCAATCTCACTGTTAAAATTATAGCTACGTAAAGAAAATTCTTTTTCTCTGAGGACTAAAAAAATGGGATAATATGCACATCAAACCATACAGGTGTAATTTTAAGTGATTCTTTGAGATCTGTGAAGTTAACTATATGTTCAAATCTGATTCACTACTATATAGTGGAGTTTTAGTCCAATTAAATTAAAACCAATTAAAGTGTCCATTTCTTTTTGTTTATTTTCTGCACATATTTTTTAAAACTGCAAGTTCAGTTAATGCTTCCTTTTGGAGAATATTCTGGAGAGAAGATTCAATAACACTATGAAATAAATGAGAGAAATATAATAGCAAACTTTGGAGAGTCCCATTTTATTTTAGGGTCCAAAAATTCATATTCATGCACATGTTCCTTTTTAATAAAAGTTTTATTTCCTCTCTGAATAAAGAAGATATAACCAAAGGAAAAACATAACAAGCACCAGAGTTCTCATTTTTTTTGAGCCATAGCAAAGAGAATCATAAAGGAAATGCACTTGTGGGAATTGGGGTGTATTAATAAAAGATACAATGATGCCATGATTCAAAAATGTGTTTTCCATGTCCAAAGAGCAAAGACATCACAAAAAGCAGGTCAGTTTGTATTGGTGAGTAACTGAGTAATAAAGAACTGTTAGTTAATGATACTGTGGGAGAGCTGAGTAAGTAGACCAAAGCTGGATAGATGCGTGTGCTGGGCAGAAGAAAACACCATGTTTGAAGATACTGGGATTACAAGATAGTATACACTAATTTTTCCATATTTTCTACTTTTGAGGAAGAATATACATTGACAGGAGGGGTTGTTTTAATGAGAGTTTACTGTACAGTTATTTTTCTTAAAATACAGATAACTTTGAAATAAATATGTAGGGAATTTAGGTTATTAATATATGGCAAATGAGAATGAACATATATGCAACCATTATTTTCATGGAATTTACTGACACAAAAGTGGTACATTAAACATTTTGGTCTTCAAAGTTCTGTACATAACTTTATTTTTAAAGGTTTTTCCTTTCATCACTTCACTCTATCCCTCTAATTACTAGATTTTTGAAACAGAAATTGTTCACACAGAAATGAATTTTATAGGATTAGAATAATGTAGATTTACTAGACAACCAGACTGTCAGAGTTGGTCTGAGGCCAAAGACTGGAGATATATTGAAGTAGAGACTGTCTAACTGTCTCTGAGAGAAGGGAGGGCAGCTCCCCCAAAAAGGAGTTGTGCTTTAACAGGATGGTTTAAGTTGAGTGGGAGAGTGGTGAGAGAGCCTTAAGTGGGAGGGAACTGTTGCTAGCAAAGACAATGTCCATAAACAGATTTTTTTACTAGGTATTTCTAGTCCTAATAGGATGCTGTGGACTTGGGTCAGATTCCTGAGACATGGAGAATACATAGGGTTTTTATTTAAGAAGATGATTCCCTCCTGGCCAGGGACTTTAGCCAGCCTAACAAATAAATCATGAGTGGGGGTCAACTGCACTTTAATGATTCACAAATGACATTATGGTTAGAGTATTGTGAAGTTCTTCTTTCACAAAAAAGTGTAGGTTGGGGAATTAACTTTCACATCATTCCTTGTGAGTAGAAGATGCTTGATTTGAAGTAATCTATTGGTATCTGAAGATATTTCTTCTTTCACCATATTCTACTTTCCTATGTCCTGGAGTCTCTAATCTGAAAATAAGAAAAATTGTTTTGTGTGGGGCAGTGGTCTGTGACCAGCAGTCTGGCACCTGGTCGATCATAAGCTAAAACTCTGGGCGATCCTGTGGGGAAACCCACAAGGGACCAGAAAACGGTTTTTGTCAATGCTCCCGGGAGACTTTGGCTAAGTAAGAACTGTTGTCAGACCCCTGACCCACCCCTCCTCAGGTAGAGGCATCGCCACGCCCCAGATAGAGGCATGGCCATGCAGCCCCAAGCCATCCCCAGGTTAATGAGACATCTAGAGACTTAGCCACTCCCCTTCCTCATTACTATATTTGCCTCCTCTCTCCCAGAGAGGCGGGGGTACAATTCCATCCATGTCACTCCACATGGTGAAAGTAAATGTCTTACAATTCTGGACTGTCTATTTATCTTGACCCTCCATGGGAAGCAAGTGATCAGGCCTTCGATTAAGGAGCCGTATCAACCCTTCTAGATAGTACCCATTCACCGAAGCCTAAGTAGCTAGCCTGGTGTCACAAGCTGCCGAGACCCAGGTCCCGTTGCAGGACACCAGCTGCGCTCTTTGGGGGCCCCATCTGTTCCCAGGTCCCGCAGCATCTGGCGTCATTCTCGATGTCCAGAGTCTGGGAACTCCAGATCCAGCTTCATCGTTCCCAGAGAATGACTGCTGCTCCCCCACCCACAGACAGGGCCCTCAAAGGCTTCCCACAGCCCCCACCTGCCCGTTGTACTGTGGGCAGAGGTGCATGGCCACTTCCAGTGTGTCGCTCCCAGAGCTGCAGCGCCCAGGACGGACAAGCTGGACTTCTCTCCACTGGGCCATTTGTCCCCACAGTTTTGAAGATAGATGTTGAATGTTTTCTCTTTGACCATGCTAGGCAAATGATATTTGAACATTATGATTAGATCAAATCAATGAGGAAGAAAACACTAAAAATCATGCAAAGTATCGTATCACATAATTCATATATTAAAAAAAACCCAAAACTGTGGCAATTAGCAACGAACTCAAACCTTAATAATTATGACTCAAAATGAGGAAAAAGAAATTGAAGAAGACCTCAGAAGATGAAAAGTTCTCCAATGCTGATGAATCAGTATGATTAATGTAGAAAAAACCAGCCATCTAACCCAAAACAATGTACAGATTCCATGCAATTTCCATCAAAATTTCAACACAATTTTTTTCAGATATTGAAAGAACAATTCTCAACTTCATACGGAAAATCAAAAAACACAGGGCAGTCAAAAAAATTCTGAACAATAAAAGAACTTAAATAGGAATCAACATCCCTGATCTCAAGCTATACTACAAAGAAATAGTGATTTAGAAAAAGCTGCATGGTATTAGTATAGAAACATACAGGTGGATCAATGGAATAAAAATGAAGACCCAGAAATAAAAGCACACATACACAAACGCTTGATTTTTGACAAAGAAGTCAATGTCATACAGTGGATAAAAGAAAGCATCTTCAACAAGTAGTGATGGTCTAACTGATGATCTACAAGTAGAAGAATGCAAATTGATCCTTTTTTCTCACCCTACACAAAGCTCAAGTTTACGTGGATCAAGGAACTCAAAATGATACTTCTTGAAATTGAAAAACTGTTGTAAGGCAAAAGAAACTGTCAATAGAAAAAAAAATGGTTGTCTACAGATTGGGAAATGCAACCTAGTCTAGTGACGTGAGATCCTTATCATCTATATCTTTCACTTCATGGATTAGCAACAAAATACTTTATATTATTTGTGTCTATTGTTACTGGTGTCATTTCCCTAATTTCTTTCCCAGCCATTTTATTCTTTGTACAAAGCAAGACTACAGATTTCTTTGAGTTAATTTTATATTCTGAAGTTGTTTATCATCTATATGAGTTTTCTGGTAGATTTTGAGGGGTCTCTTATGTATACTATGATATCATTAGCAATTAGTGATACCTTGATTTCTTCTTTTCTCCTTTTGTTGTGTTATTGTTCTACATAGAACTTCAACTATTATATTGAATAGATAAGGAGAGTGGGCAGCTGTGTCTTGATCCTGATTTTAGTAGCATTGTTTCAAATTTCTCTCCATTTAATATGATGTTGGCTATTGGTTTGTTGTATATTGATTTTATTATTTTTAGATATGTGCCTTGAATTCCTGCTCTCTCCGAGACTATTAACATGAGAGAGTTTTGAATTTTCTCAAAGGATTTTCAGCATCTAATGAGATGATCATGTGATTTTTATTCTTTGTGTTTGTTTATACAGTGGATTATGTTAATGGGTTTTCATATATTGAACCAACCTTGCATCTCTGGTATAAAGCAGACTTGATTGTAGTGAATGATGTTTTTGATATGTTCTTGGATTTGGTTTAGGAGAAATTTATCGAGCATTTTTGTATCAATATCCATAATTGAAATTGGTCTAAGGTTTTCTTTTATTTTTGTTAGGTCGTTTGTGTGGTTTTGGCATCAGAGTAACTATGGAATCACAGAATGAATTGAGTAGTGTTTCTTCTTTTTCTGTTTTATAGAATGGTTTAAGCAGTATTGGTATTTAATTTTCTTTAAGGTCTGGTAGAATTGTGCACTAAAACTACCTGACCCTGGGCTCCTGGGCCTTTTTGGTTGGAAGGTTTTTAATGACTGATTCTATTTCCTTAGGACTTGTGGGACTGTTTAAATGGTTCTTCTGATCTTGGTTTAACTATGATATGTGGTATTTGTCTAGAATACCATCCATTTCATCTAGATTTTCAAGTTTTGTTGAGTATAATCTTTTGTAGTAAGATTTGATGATTTTTAAAATTTACTCAGTTTCTGTAGTTGTGTCTCCTTTTTCCTGTTTGATTATGTTAATTTGGATATTGTTTCTGTACCTTTTTATTCTTTTGACTAAGGGTTGATCTAACTTGGTGATTATCTCAATGAAATCAGCTCTTAATTTTTGGTGATTCTTTGTGTTGTTCTCTTTGTTTCTAACTAGTTGCTTTCAGCCCAGAGTTTGACTATTTACTGCCATCAGCTCCTCTTGGGTGTGTTTGCCTGTTTTGGTTCTACAGCTTTCATTTGTGCTGTTAACTTGGTAGCATAGGATCTCTCCCTTTTCTTTGTGAAGAAGTCACTTAGTGCTATGAATTTTCCTCAACACTGATTTCATTATGTCTCATAAGTATGGGTATCTCATGACTTCATTATAGAAATCTAGAAAGTCCTTGATTTTTTTTTCTTTATCTCTTCCCTAAGGAAGTTATAATTGAGTAGAGGGTTGTTCAGTTTCCATGACTATGTGGGGTTTCTAGTGTTTTTGTTGTGATTGAAGTCCAGCCTGGTAATCTAATAGAATGCTTGCCATTATTTCCATTTTCTTGTATTTCTTGAGGTTAGTTTAGTGTCTGATTAAATGGTCAGTGTACTGGCTGGTTTTGTGTGTGAACTTGACACAAGCTGGAGTTATTACAGAGAAAAGAGCTTCAGTTGAGAAAATGCCTCTATGAGATCCAGGTATACAGCATTTTCTCAATTAGTGATCAAGGGGGGAGGGCACCTTGTGAGTTGTACCATCTGTGGGCTGGTAGTCATGGGTTATATAAGAAAGTAGGCTGAGCAAGCCCGGAGAAGCAAGCCAGTAAGCAGCATTCCTCCATGGACTCTGCATCAGCTCCTGTTCCTTGACCTGCTTGGGTTCCAGTCCTGACTTCCTTTTGTGATGAATAGCAATTGGAAGTATAAGCTCAATAAACCCTTTACTCCCCAACTTGCTTCTTGGTCATGATGTTTGTGCAGGAATAGAAACTCTGACTAAGACAAATTGGTACCAGCGTAGTGGGGTATTTCTGTGACAACCTGACCATGTTTTGTGGATTACTGTGGAAGGACTTTGGAACTTTGGGCTAGAGGATCCATTCAGTGTTAAGAGCATTGTGGGATGATGTGTAGGATCTTGGAAGATAATATTGAAAACAGTGCAGAAGATGGAGGCCTGGCTTTTGAAATTTCAGAGGGAAGATTAAAGAATCTTATCAGGGCCATTGCTAGTTTGACTATGATGATTCTGTGGCTTTCATTAGCTGGGACTGAATAAATTAGCTGTGATTAACAATATACCAGAATTACTAAAGAAAAACAATTGCATTGCTGGGACTATTGATGCCAGTTAGCTGGAGCTAAGATAATTAGCAGTGATTAAAAAAGATACCAGCATCATTGTGGTGAAATCTTATAATACGTGTTTTCTGAGAGCACAGAGGCTGTATTTCGGAGATAGCCAGGGTTGTACCTTGAACTGTGGGTGTGCTTGGTAATTTGTAAGAGTCACCAAGGTGGTACTGGTTTTGAAGAGCATCTGAAGCCTGGGCACTGTGAGAGGTCGTGGAAGGCCATTGGTTAAAGTGCAGCCTCGGTTGCAATTGACAGGCCAGGATTGAAAGGGTCATGTAAAGTAGTTGAGATTTAGTACTTCAAGAGGCTGCAGAAGGCCTTTGATGAAGGGGCAGCCTCAGTTGCAATTGATGACCCAGGACTGAAGGGGTCATGCAAAGGAGGTGAGGTTTGGCACCATGAAGAGGGCCTATGAGAGGCTGTTGGTAAAGCCTAGTTGTAGTGGAAGACAGCAGTGTTTTGGAGATGCCACTACCATGAGATGGCCATGAAGAACAGCAGCAGCAGTGGGGTATAGGCATCTGGAGCCTAGAAGATAAGGTGTGTGCTACAAAGGGCAGAACTGGAGAAGTGACTCAAGCCATTGCAGGAATCCAGAATATCGTGAGTGAATCCCAGACTGGGCCCTGATATATTTTCCCTCCTGAAGGAAGAAGGTATTTTAGTGGAGCCCACAGTTATGAGATTTTGAATTTTTAAAATACTTTGAATTTTAAGAGATTGGATGTTTAAAAGGGACTGTTAATACGTAAGAATTTGCAAAGACTGTGGAACTTTTAAAGTTTTTTAGATCTTGGGGATGAATAAGAAAGTAAGGGTTGAGGCTTAATGGTGATGTGTTTGTATGTCATGTTGACAAGGGGTGAATTGTACTGGCTGGTTTGGTGTGTCAACTTGACACAAGCTGGAGTTATCACAGAGAAAGGAGCTTCAGTTGAGAAAATGCCTCTATGAGATCCAGGTATAAGGCACTTTCTCAGTTAGTGATCAAGGGGGGAGTTCCAGTCCTGACTTCCTTTGATGATGGACAGTAATTGGAAGTGTAAGCTCAATAAACCCTTTCCTTCCCAACTTGCTTCTTGGTCATGATATTTGTACAGGAATAAAAACCCTGACTAAGACAGTCAGTTTTGGAGAAGGTTCCCTGAGGTGCTGAGAAGAAAGTATATTCTTTTCTTTGGGACTGAAATGTTCTGCAGATTTCTGTTAAATCCATTTGGTTCAGAACTTCTTTTAGTTTTATAGTGTCTTTGTTTAGTTTCTGTTTCTATGACCTGTCTATTGGTGGGAGTGAACATTAGAACTAACCTGTTTTTATTGTGTGGGGCTACATGTGTATTTTGAGCTTTAGTTACGTTTCTTTGACAAATTTGGATGCCCTTGCACTTGGGGCATAGATATTCAGAATTGATAGTGTTTCTTGTATTCTGTGGAATGAGGGATCTTGTTTACATATCCAGTCTTTTGCCTAGTGTCTTTTTATTTGGGAATTGGTATGATTGATCTTGAGAGATATTAATGACCAATGATTGTTTTTTTCATGTTATATTAGTTTTGGAGGTGGTATTATGTATATATGATTCTCTTCTTTGGGTTCTTCCTTATAATGTCCTCTGTACAGCTAGATTATTAGAAAGATATTGTCTTAATATGGCTTTGCCATTAAAAACTTGACTTCTTCATCTATGTTGATTGAGAATTTTGCTAGGTAGTGTAGGCTGAGCTGGCATAGGTGGTCTCTTACAGTCTGCTAGAACTCTGTCCAGGTTCTTTCAGCTTTTAGGGTCCCCGTTGTGAAGTCAGGTATAGATCTAATAGGTCTGCCTTTGTATATTACTTGGCCTTTTTGGTTTATAGCTTTTAATATTTTTTCTTTACTCTGTGATTCAGTGTTTTTACTACTTTGTGGCAGAAAGGTTTTCTTTACTTTTCCAATCTATTTGGGTTTTTTGTATATTTCTTCCATCTTTATGGCCATCTCTTTCTTGATGTTACGGAAGTTTTCTTCTGTGATTGTGCTAAAGATATTTTCTGACCATTTGAACTGTGAATCTTCACTGTCTTCTACTTCTATTATTCTTAAGTTTGTTCTTTTCATTGCATCCCAAATGTTTTTGGATTTTGAGGGCGAGGGACTTTTTATACTTGGCATTTTTTTGACCTATGTATCAGCACCTTCTATGGTATCTTCTATGCCTGAGATTCTCTTTTCCATGTTTTGTATTCTATTGGTGATGCTTGCATCTGTAGTTCCTGTGCCCTTTCCCAAGTTTTCCATCTCTACAATTGTCTCTACTTGTAATTTCTTTATTGTTTCTATTTCTGGTTTTAGGTCTTGGACTATATATTTTTTTTTTCATTTTCTTCATCTATTTAATTGTATTTTCATGTATGTCTTTAAGGGATTTATTAGTTTTCTCTTTGAGGGCTTCTACTTATTTATCTGTTTTTTTTTCCTGTATTTATTTGAGGGAATTATTAAAATCCTCTTTAAAGGTCTTTATCATCTTCATGAGATAAGATTTAACATCAGAAGTCTGCTCTTAAAAGTGTGTTAGGCTATCCAGTGCTTATTGTAATAGGCGAGCTGGGTTCTGATGGTTCCAAATTCCATTGGCTTCTCTTGATTTTTCTTATGGTTGCCTTTCACTTTTTTGGTTGTCCATGGTGGTAACTGGCCTGAGGGTTTTGGATTAGAGAAGTCCTCATCAAAGGCAGGTAGCACCATATATACAGGTGAGAGCAGCCCTTGTGGGAGGGAAGCCATGCTGCTGTCTTTCTGATTGGAGCAGTCCTCCTGTGTCACTGGTTAGAGCAGTCCTCCTGGAAGACAGGAAGGGCTATAGGGTGGGGGAGTGGGCATGCGAGTCTGTTCGCCTGTGTCTTTATATTGTTGGGGAATTGAGTTCACTGATGTTGAAAAATATTAAAGACCAGTGATTTTTATTTACTGTTATTTTGATTTTGGTGGTGTGAGTGTGTGTGTGTGTGTGTGTGTGTGTGTGTGTGTGTGTGTGTGTGCTTCCCTTGTTTTGCTGGTCCAGTGTTACTTATTTCTTGTGTTCTCTTTTAACTTTGGTTGGAGTTTTCCTTCTAGTATTTTCTGTAGGGCAGGATTTGTGGATAAACTTTGAAATTGAATTTGTCTTGAAATATCTTGTTTTCTCTATAAATCGTGATTGAAAATGTTGCTGAGTATAATAATGGAGGTTGACATCTGTGTTTTTTGCAAGTTATCTATCTAGGCCCTTCTAGGTTTCAGAGTCTATGTTTATAAGTCAGGTTTAATTCTGATACACCTGCCTTTGTATGTTACCTGGCTTTCCCCCCCCTTGCAGCATTTAATATTCTTTCTTTGTTCTATAGATTTAGCTTTGATTATTATGTGGTGGGAGGATTTTCTTTTCTGGTCCAATCTAATTGCTGCCACATGTATGTTTGTAAGCATCTCTTTCTTTAGGCTGGGAAAGTTTTCATTTATGATTTCGTTGAAAACATTTTGTGGTCCTATGAACTGGAACTCTTCACCTTCTACTGTTCTTAGGTTAGGTCTTTTCTTTTTATGCCAGAATTCCTGGATGTTTTCTGTCAGGAATTTTGTAGCTTTAATGTTTTCTGTGACCAATATAATAATTTCTTCTATTGTATCTTCTATGCATGAGACTCTCTCTTCCATCTCCTGTATTCTGTTGGTGATGCTTATATCTGTTATTTCTGTTCTATTCTCTAGGATTTTGAACTCCAGGATTCCATCAGTTTTTGTTTTGTTAATTGCTTCTTTTTCCATTTTAATTTCTTGTACAGTTTTATTTATTTTCTTCACCTGTTGTTCCTGTATTTCTTTAAGGGATTTATTCATTTCATCTGTAAAGAATTTTACCTATTTGATTGTATTTTCCTGTATTTATTTTAGGTGGTTATTTATATCTTCTTTAAAGGCCTCTAACATCTTTATAAGATTGGATTAATCGTCATATTTTTGTGCTTTGGTTATTTCAGGATAACCAGGGCTTGTTGTAGTTTGGTAGCTGTGCTGTGAAGAAGTCATATTGCCCTGGATTTTGTTGATTGTGTTCTTTTGAGGGCCTTAAGCCATCTTGATTACTTTGGTCCTGGATGTTCCTGCTGATAGTAGGTACTGAGAGAGGCATTAACCTTGATGGTCCTGGTGTGTTAGCCCTCTGATTAATATCCTTGGACTGTATGGTTCTGGAGCTACAGTTCTATGTGGCCCAAGAGCCACAGGTCTGATGAAGGTGCACAGAGAGATGGCAGGAGAATGGTGGTCCTTTTGGAATAGCAGGTTGTTTAGGACAGCTTGGCATGCCCTAGAGGACTCAGCAAGCTGGGAAGATGTGTGCAAAAAGGGAAGCTAACCTGCATAATTCAGGCTTTGCAGGTCTGATGAAGGTGGACAGAGAGGTGGTGAGGAACTGGAACTCTCTTCTTTTTCTAATCCTGATTACTGGTATCATTGTAAATTTCATAGTTTGAAACATGAATTTTTTATCCCTCAATTTGTTTGAGACTGGATTCTGAGAATGATATAACAGTTACTTTTGTAAGAATTAAATCCAGGTATCTACTGGGATTTAATTTTCATCTAAGATTTTAAGTTCACATGGTTGATTAGTGCTTTAAGTACATGGCAGGGTATCCCAGTCAAGACCTCTGGTTTCCTTGGTGTCAACTAAAAGTCACTCAGATGTTCTTATGGATCTAGACTTGGTATGGCTCATAACAGGACAACTTCTTCAAAATTAAAAGGGAAAAGAAAATTTTCAGCAAATTGGGCACTATTAATTTGGAAAGAGGGCAGCATGGGAAAGGGGTAGCATCAAGATTAACACATGAAAGAACATAATAATAGTGATCAAAATAGGAAGTTCCTGACCAAGCTACTGGAAAAGGGTGAGGGTGTGCATAAAAATGCACAATATCTACAAATGAAAACTGTCAGGCCTTGTGTAAATGGCCAAAGAAAGTTAATGACTCTCCTATTGAGAATATTTCCTTGCTTTCAAGAGTCTTAAAGACAGTCAGTTGATGGACTCCTGTCAAGAACCTGCTACAGTTTTACTGTTAAACGGACCTAATATTTAACTGACCCTAATGATTTACATTATATGCATAGATTAATGTTACTCTCAACCTTTATCAAAGAAGCTTCTGTTTGTAGTAGATGTTGACTAATGCAAAGACCTGTAACTTGGTCAAAGTATGACTGCAGAATGATTAGCCCTGAATCGAACACGTATATGTCCTTAATCCCAAGGTTTAGGAATCATTGGTGAAAGAGAGGCAGAAAGACTCTAAGAAGCAGTGTATGTAGATGAAGGACAGGAAATTGTTTCCTCTGGAGACAAGACAACAACATATATGAGTTCACAGGAACTGTGATAGAATTTGTAAGTCCTGTGAAGTTCAAACAAGAACAAATACTAGCATGGAGAGATACATAGACATAAAATGTCACTCTGAGATGGACAACTATTACAGCACCTGAAGAGGTAGAATCAGTTTTCTTTAACAGTGTTATCCGTGATTATTAAGCAGTACCCTAGTAAAAGGCTATCCAAACAAGAATATATGGGTAGCACAAATTGGACGTGATAGATAAAAAAGAAAAAAAAAAAAGTTGGGTGGATAGAAAAGGAGGGTGAACAAGGAAGAAATTCAAGAAGAGTGAAGATATGATGAAAACATAGTGTATAAAATTGTTAAAGAACAAATTATAAAACAAGGAAGAAAATTACTTCATTACTATATGATCGTTATTTCCCCATGTCCTTTCCTTCTCAAGGGTAGGCACAGCCTATTATGAAATTTGACTTCAGGGTGTTTTAACTATGTCCAAAACCTTAAAAAAAAAATCTCTGTGTGTTTACTCTCTCAGAATGCTAAAATGGATCTTTAAACTTGCTTCAACAATATCTGCAATTTTTCAGCCAATTGATTTTATGTATGCTCAATTAAAATACAATTACTCACTTGACAGCCAATTTTTCAGACTAATAACAGTAAGGTAAGACATTTATATTTTCTCCTAGCAAAATGTTACTGTTTTTCTTTTTATAAAAGGGGTATGGAGAGGATTTATTTCAAAAGAAAAACCTTTAGCATATCAGAGTTTTTGTTTTCTAATGCCCCATAAAAATATTAGATAGATTCCAGCTATAATCAGGAACCAAACAAGAAGTTCCATTTCCTACAAAGTTATACTTCAAATTTCTCATCTAGCTTCTCTTAAAAGCCTAAATAACTCATAGAATGATTGATGTTTTTAAGTTAGCTAATGGATAACACTGACATGAAGAGTACTTAGCAAACATTAAAGACTAAATAGAAGTTACTAAAAGATTGTTGTGTTATAACTAGCACTGCAAGTTACACTACAATGAGAAGACCAATGCATTCAGAAATAACACGATAAATTCATCTTAGCAAATGCAAATTTGTTCAGGACAAGTTTGGGGGAAATTTTTAGATAAGAAATTTTGTTAAGTATGAAAATGAGGTCAATTTATTTTAAATATCTTGGAAATGTTCAGTCAGGCTGAAGGTTATTATATCTTGTGATCTATTAATGTGAATTAAAAGTAGGTCCTGTAGCATCTATACATATGTATCAAGTGGCATACATACAAATAATCATTGTTGTTAATATTGACAAAAATGAAAATCACCCAAAATATACATAATAAAGGCAGAATAAAAAAAAATAACTTTCAAGCTAATGGAAGAACTTGAGTTTCTAGCCTTCTTATATGTAGAAATAATAATAATGCTGATTAGAAAATGGAGACATGGCCACTTATATGTGGTCTTCACCTGTGTTGGGGCAGATCTGCTTGTCTTCCCCTCTCTCTTAACACTGCAAGTCTGCAAGCCTCCAGGAGATTTTCTGTATTCAGAGCACCAGGGAAGACACTCACCCAAATAACAGTATCAGCTGGGATCTCTGAGGATCCCAGCAGATGCAGGACATCTTCCCTTCTTTGAGAATACCAATGCATTTGCAAGGGGGCAGATATGGGTGACCAGCCCTCTCTCTCAACACCACAGACCTGCAGGTCTCTAAGGTCTGCTGCAGACAGGGCCTCACAGCTGTCAGGAGATCTGTTGCAACACAGCAACATGTGATGCAAGCTCCAGACAGAGACATCCAAGCCAGCTAACCCAGGTGAAAACCAGATAGTGAGAGGCAAGCGAAAGATTCTAACCAACAGAAGCCAATATACTTTGACACCATCAGAATGCAGCTATCCTACCACAGTAAGCTCTACATACCCCAATATATGTGAAAAGCATGATGCTGACCTAAAATTCCATCACATGAAGATAATAAAGACCTTTAAGAAGGATATAAAAAAAAACTCACTGAAAGAAACACAGGAAACACAGGTCAACAAGTAGAAGTCTTAAAGAGGAAACAAATCCCTTAAAGAAATATAGGAAACCACAATCAAACAGGTGAAAGAGTTAAACAGAATTACCCAAAACTTTTCAACAGAGACTCTAAAATCTAAAAGATCCTGGACAGATGTGATGTAGACCATAAGAGACTACAAATGCCAGCCCAGGCTACTATATGCAACAAAACTCTCAATCTTCATAGACGGAGAAACCATAATATGCCATAAAAGTAAGTTTAAGCAGTAGATATCTACTAATCCATCCCTACAGAGAATAGTATAAGGAAAACTCCAATACAAGGAGAATATCTACACCAAAGAAAACACAAGGTATTAACCATCTTACAACAAGCCTGATAGGAGAGCATCACACTCTCACACTCATAATTCTACCTCTAACAACAAACATAACAAGAACTAAAAATCATATGACTTTAATATCTCTCAACATCAATGGACTCAATTCCCCAATAAAAAGACTTATGCTAACAGTTTCAATATGAAAGCAGGACCCAACATTTTGCTGCATTCAAGAAATATAGCTTAATGATAATGACAGATACTACCTCTGAATAAAAGGCTAGAAAATGTTTTCCAAGCAAATGGTTCCAAGAAACAAGCAGTAGTTGCCTTTTTAATATCCAATAAAATAGACTTTCAAACAAAAGTTATCAAATGAGATCAGGAAGGATACTTCACATTTATCAATGGAAATATCCACCAATATGAAATCTCAATTATAATCATCTATGCCCCAAAGCAAAGGTACCCACCTTCATAAAAGAAACTTTCTAAAGCTCAAAACACAAGTTGAACCTCACCTGATAATAGTGGGAGACTTCAACACATTACTATCACCAATGGACAGGTCATTGAAACAGAAACTAAACAGAGACACAATGAAACTAATAGAAGTTTTGAACCAATGGATTTAACAGATATGTACTTAACATTTCACTCTGAAACCATAAAACATACCTTCTTCTCAGCACCTCATGGCACCTTCTCCAAAACTGATGATATAATCAGCCACAAAATGAGCCTCAATAGATATAAGATTGAAATAACCCCATGCATCCTATCAGATCATCACGGACCAGGGCTAGAATTCAATAACAACTAAAACAGCAGAATACCCATGGAAACCAAAAAAATCTCTACTCTATGATGACTTGATCAGGGAAGAAATAAAGAAAGGACTTAAAGACTTTCTAGAATTCAATGAAAAAGAAGACACAGCATATCCAAACTTATGGAACACAATGAAAGCAGATCTAATAGGAAAATTCATAACAATAAGTGCCCTAAATGGAAACTGGAGAGATCCTACACTAGTAATTTAACAGCACACATGCAAGCCCTAGGGAAAAAAGAAGCAAACATACCCAAGAGGAGTAGATGGATCTTACTTCAAAAGCCTTTACTCAACAAAACTGGAAAATCTAGATGAAATGAATGACTTTTTAGACAGATACCTCATACTTAAGTTAAATCAAGAGCAGTAAACTATCTAAACAACCCCACATCACCTAAGGAAATAGAAATCATTAAAAACCTCCCAACCAATAAAAGCCCAGGGCGAGATGACTTTAGTCCAGAATTCTACCAGACATTCAAAGAAGACCTAATACCAATATTCCTCAAACAATTCCATAAAATAGAAACAGAAGGAACACTACCTAATTCATTCTATGAAGCCACATTTACTCTGATACCTAAACCACACAAGGACCCAACAATAAAAGAGAACTTCAGACTAATTTTGCTTGTGAATATCAATACAAAAATACTCAATAAAATTCTCACAAACCAAATCCAAGAACACATCAAAACTGTCATTCACCATGATCAAGTAGGCTTCATCCCAGGGATGCAGGGATAAGATGGTTCAAAGATAAAGTCAGTTACTGCCAGTCTAATGAACTGAGTTTAAGCCTCATAACACAAAGTGTAAGAAGAGATTCTTTTATGCTGTCCTCTGAACAATATATTTGCTCCATAACAGTTGGGGGTGTGGATGTCTCCTCTTCCCAAATAAATAGACAAACAATGAATCAAACAAACAAACATAAGACAAGTCAACTAAAAAAACTCTAAATAAAAGAAAAAAATATTCAGCCGGGCAGTGGTGGTGCATGCCTTTAATCCCAGCACTCAGGATGCAGAAGCAGGTGGATTTCTGAGTTCGAGGTCAGCCTGGTCTATAGAGTGAGTTCCAGGACAGCAAGGGCTACACAGAGAAACCTAGTCTTGAAAAAACAAACAAACAAACAAAAATTCATTAACTAATTGTTGATTCAAATAATCTAAGAACAGATAAGATGAGATAAAATATAACCTCACTGAAACATTGTAACTTAATTGCCAAAAGATAAGGAAGAAGAGAATTTTGAAAGCTACAATTGGATTCACAGGACTATAATCATAGTAACTGTTGAATAAAGGTAGGAGTACCAGAGCTCTAATGTTATCTCATATAGTGATTTACAGTCTAACCTGTGCTACTTGGGACCCTTACTCATAAAACAAACAAACAAACAGGCTAGTGGCCTGCCATGTATAAAGGGTTATTACAATAGTTGTCTGTGAAATTTTCAGAAAAACAGAGACAAACAAATGTTTATTTCTTTGATTAATTTATCTTGTGTATTAGTTACAAGAATTTTTTTCCAGTACGACAGAGTGAACGTGTGATTTTATTCATGCTAGTCAAGCATTCTACCTTTGATCTGAATCCCTAACCCATTACACACAGTTTTATGTCATAATTCTGAGGCCTTTGGAACCTATCTTATTGTCATAATATGCTATTATGAGCCCAAATTTAAGTATCTAACTAGTAAAATAAGATATAGCATTTTAATCCTATTTAAAAAAAAAATTCTACCAAATAAGTATTTCAACTATATGCAATATAAAAAGGTAAATTGAAAACACAATAACATAAACAGTATTATTTGGCAGGTAAATGGTATATTTGTTGTATACTTTACACCATGTTTTCATGTGAAGGTACAGAATTCAATTCTATAATAGTTCTGCTTTGTACATTTTTTTAAATGTAGTACTTTAGTTTTGTGTTGTTGTCAGGTCCTTGGATGTATTATTTTATTCTCAACAAATAAAGGAAAGGCGGAGTAATAATACACATACCTTACCTGGACATAATGGAATAAAGCTCAATATATACAACAAAAAAAATCCCTTTAGATTAGAAATTAAACAATGTACTAATAACAGGTGAATTATTCAAAAAATAATCAAGAAGGAAATTTAAATACCCTTGGAAGTAAATAAAAATAAAGACAGCACATCAAAATCCCTTAGACACATTGAAAGCAGTCCTAAGATGGACTATTTAATTGACTAGCACATGAAACATAAATTCAGAGGACATCAAGATATATCATTGTCACATTAAGGAATGAAAACACAGTAAGTTCCGTTTGGATTAATCTGATAAGCATGAGCCTAAACTTAAATTTTGTATTACTATATGTGTACCTTCTGTTTGTATGCTGTGGCTATTGGCTTCTGTGTAATCGTCTATTGAATTTGTCTGATTTGTGTAATCCCTGATGACTACTAGTATGTGTATGTACCTGTACTTGTCATTCCAGTTCTGTGAGTATATCCCTGACAAAGTGCTTTGAACGGTATTTATTGAATGACACAGAAAACCTGAAATGATAAAAGAGTAAAGAAAATTTACAGGAATAGATTTAATGGTAATAGACAGTTTATTGGCAACCATTACTATAAATTTTAAATCACCTATGACTATATTACAGTCTGAGCTTTTATTTTCTCATGTTTTTCATTTGCAACCTGATATAATAGAAAATGTTTCTGGTATCAGAAGACATGTTATACTCTTACTTCTACCACTTCTTCTGTTGACAAGGACCAGTCTTGGTTTAGAGAGGTGCTCTGAGAAGGGGTGTCTCAGAATGGTGGAAAAGATGTTTCAAAAACAAATTGTGGATCTAAGCTAAGAGCCTATGTTCTGCTTGAGACAGCTTTCAGATCTCGCTCTCTCTTTCTCTCTCTCTCTCTCTCTCTTTCTCTCTCTCTCTCACTCTCTCTCTCTCTCTCTCTCTCTCTCTCTCTGTTCTGCTAGAGTCAGCTTTTCAGTCTGTTCTCTGTGTTCTCTTCTTGCTACTTTAAAACTCTCTGGATTTCTCATCTCTTGAAGATCAAAAGACCAATTGTTTATTTACATATCAATTCATAATTTCTCCAGGTTCCCTTTTGATTATCACATGAGTCAGCAT
The DNA here is from genome assembly GCA_019843965.1 of Rhynchomys soricoides. Classification (NCBI taxonomy): domain Eukaryota; kingdom Metazoa; phylum Chordata; class Mammalia; order Rodentia; family Muridae; genus Rhynchomys; species Rhynchomys soricoides. The sequence continues at coordinate 310,565 of JADRCH010007664.1, read as the reverse complement.
ACCATGACCCCAGTCCCTTCATTTCTAGAAGGAGAGAGCAAGCCCAAGTATAGAAAATAAAATAGATGGGTGGAACTCCTGATCTGAAATTACCATTCCTACCATTCCTGAGCCTGCACCTAAACATTCTCTGTCCCAGAATGACCATGAATTCAGGAATCTACCTGCTTTTGTAAGAATAAACAAATAGATATACAAAAAAACTTTGTTGGGTCAGACCTTGCCCTGAGATTACTGCTCCCTAAATCTCTTTATTTCCTTCCTTAGTATCCTTCTGACAAGCTGGCTCATAGTGCAGCTGCCTCTGTTCCTTTAAATTTGTGAAGATTCTTATATAATTTATATCATATCCTTATAGTTTGCATAGTTGAGAAATTATATAAAATTTTTTCAACTCATGCCTTCAGCGTTCTTTCCTACAGCCATAAGGGCTGCCCTGAAGGTTAGAGCATTCTATTATTTTGCTGAAACAAAGTCATACCCATGCTTTCTGGATTTGTGCTGTCTGTTTATCATGAAATCATTAACATTGGCAGAGAGGACTTTCCTTGGAGGAAGAACCTGAAAATATGTATATTATTATACAAACAAGCCTTATGTCCACAGCAACTGTCAACACTCATGGAGGCCTGTGCCATACTGGCTCTGTGCCAGAGGCAGGAAACCATATCACACTGTCACTTACTTTGCCAAGATGGACTTGACACTCTGTGATAATAAGCATGCTTATTTTTGTGATTATTAGGTTTTTTAGGTTTACAATAGATATAATAATAGTAACTTATAGCAGCTAATTCACACAGAAATATAATTAATTCATACAGAAATGCTTCAGATAGGGCTTCAAACCCAACAGGTACCACACCCTTTTGTACCACTCCACCCTGGGATATCTAGTCCTAGCAGGACTAGGCACATCCTCTCTTACTGAGGCCAAACCAGGCTCTCCAGGTAGGGGGAACGTGATCCAATGTCAGCAAAAGGAAATGAAGACAGCCCTGCTCCACTGTTAGATAGAGCATTCACATAAAGATCAATTAACAGGATTGCATAAGGGAAGAAGTTATTTTACTAACTCCAACTGTTCCTAAATAACATTCAATATTGCATATGGATGTTATCAATCTGTATTTAGACTACTTGAAAATGTATGCTGGATATTTTCTTTTAAGATTGCTTCTAACCTGTGGTGGTGTACAGGAAAATTAAGAGAGTGAGGATAGCAGAGTGGTTATGATGAAAATACATATTTATGCATCAAATTCTCAAAAGATAATCTTTCTATAGATTTACAAATGAAGATAAGCTTAAATCAAAGGGATAGAAAAGGATATTCCATATGAATAATAACAAAACATAAGCAGAAGTATTATTCTTACCTCAGAGAAAACAAATAAAACCTCTTAATTAAATTATTAGATGATATGACATTTATAATATGAAGATAGAAAATAGCCAAATAGAAGTTATAAGTAGTGATAAATTAATTGTTGTTTACTCTCCCGTGTTTTAATAAAAAGACAGAAGATATGTAGAAATAATTCTAAAGTGGAATACAGGAGTTGAATAAACTTACAGATGAAATATACCTGAGCACTTGCATTTAATCACCCCAAGTCCATGGAAGTGGCAAGAAACTGGAGTACACCACTAGAAGTAATTTGGTGTGTTTCTCTCTATGGTGTCCCAACAAATGCAGCTCAACTCTGCAATGTAAGGTGGACCAATATATGTGTGCCATTAGGAAAGAATCATTACCTGTCCTTTCTCATGCTTGCTTTAGCAGAACATCCTCTCTCCTTTGTTTGCTTCTGTAAAACATTACTTCACCAGTCTGCAAACAGGTGTGAAAACTGATTCCACTTTAAAGAAATGTTCCTTCAAGGGTTTTCGCCAGCAAACTACCATCCAAACTACTTTCCAAAGCACCCTTAAATTTTCACTTTGGTATTGGCACAAAAACAGAAAGGTAGGTGAAACTGAGTATCTTAGAAGCCCAAGAATTAGATCCACACAGCTTAGAATCACACAACTTTTGACAAAGATATAGAAAAACATGCATTGAAGAAAAGAGTTTCTTCAACAAATAGTGCCAGAAAAAACTGGATTTCTGCATAATAAACAATTAAATTAGAGATATATACATAGTCCTGCATAAAAGTATTTCAAAATCGATCAAATAACACACACACACACACACACACACACACACATACACACATACGGAATTTTTGAACCTTTAAGCAGAAATAAAAGAGAATGCAGTTTAATCTATAAGCATTTACTAGTTCTCTCTGAAGAGTACTCTGATTGTTTAGAAAATATATTAAGAACTATCAAAGAGAAGTGAAGAAATATAAATTTTGGCCAATGATGGAAACTATGTAATGCATGGCCTACAGAATAGGAGAAAATCCTACCTATACATCTGAGAAGATGCTAGAATATATGAAGTAGCAAATGATCTTGTGCTCATTACTTGTTATTTTGTTTTGTTTTATTTTGTTGTTGGTTTTTGTTGTTTCCTTTTCTATTTTCTTCATTTTTGTCTTTTCTTTTGTCTTCTTTTTGGATGCTGTTTGACAGGATATTTTATTTCATTTTCTTTTTTACCTTTACTTAATCACTTTTTTATAAATCAAAAATATATATTTTATAATTTTCATTCCAGCCATTAAGCCCCTTCCACAGTTCCTCATCCCATTCCTTTTCCCTCTGCCTCCAAGAGGGCAATCCTCCAACACCAAGCTTCCCCCTTTCCTGAGGCCTCAGTCTCTGGAGGGTTAAGCGTATTTTCTCCCACTGAGGCCATACTAGGCAGTCTGCTGTTATATGTGTGTTGGGGGCCTCAGTCCAGCTCCTGTATGCTACCTAATTGGTGACTCAGTCTCTGTGAGCCCCCAGGGTTCTGGGTTAGTGGAGACTGCTGGTCTTCCTATGGAGTCACCCTCCTCCACAACTTCTTTCAGTTGTTCCATAATTCAAACACAGGGGTCCCTGACTTCAGCCCATTGGTTATGTGTAAATATTTGCATTTGTCTCAGTGAGCTGTTGGTAGGGTCTCTCAGAGGACACTCATGCTAGGCACCCATCTGTAAGCACACCATAGCATCAGTGATAGTGACAGACCTTGCAGACTCCCCTTGAGATTGATCCAAATTTGGGCTGGTCACTGGACCGCCTCCTTTAACTTCAGCCTCTTCTCCATGTTTGTCCGTGGTTACGGCAGACCTCCTGGATTACAAGCAGGTTGTGGTGTGTGGGAGGGTTTCAGTCCACAGATCTGGCCTGGGTGAAGAAGCATACCAGACCAGAAGGAAGATGGATCTGGACAAGGGGTTAGGTAGTTCCCATGTCTGCTGGGCTCTGTGGGTTTCCCAGCTGTCATGGGTATTTTGGAGAAGCCTCACCCATGTCCCTGGTTACTGTGGACCTCCTAAGAGGCAGACAGACTTGAAGGGTGTAGGAGGGTATCAGGCCTCTGATATGGCCTGGGTAGAGAAGCAAACCAAAAAACAAAAGCCTTTTTTTTTTTTTTTTTTTTTTTGCCTTTTCAAGTTGCCTCAATCATATCTGAAAAGGAGAATCTCAGTTGAAGATTGTCCTGTATGCATGTTTGTGAGGCATTTTTAAATTTATAACTACATAATTTCTTTCATTTCCTCTATCCATCCCAAGTTTGTACCTCCTTTCTCCAAATCCATTACGTCCTCTTTTTATTGTTCTTAAATATACGTATAAATGAATCAATATTCAATTACAACCCGCTGAGTATATCCAATGTTGCCTGCATATATTTGTTTCCATGGCTGGCAACTTGTTTTTGGATAATCAGTCAAAGGTCTCTACTCTGGGGAAGGCTAATTCTCCCTCATCAGTTGTCATTTAGGGGTGGAGACCTATGAAGTCTCTGTTACCTATATCAGGATAAAAAATGTTGAAATTGTCCATGTCTTATTGACCATTGCAGTTAAAACCTGTAATGGTATAGAAGAGTGTCAGTAGAATGCTCTCCTTTAAAACCTATGGAATCATTAGCTATGTCTAATTGACAGATTTACATTACCAAAAATCATTGTCCTTCTGTTAAGTGGGCATGCATTATTACACCTTTAGAAATATCTTGCCATGCTGGTCATTTTTGTGGTTGAGGACCCAAACCACCTTAATCAGTGACACCTCTAGGAAGGTGGTACTGGATTGCATAAGAAAGCAAGCTGAATAAGCATGGCAAGCATGGCAAGTAAGCAGCTTTCTTCCATGGTTCTGCTTCAATTCCTGCCTTTGCTGCTGTTTGTGTTCCTGCCCAGAAGTCCCTCAATGATAGACTATGTAAGCCAAACAGACTCTTTGCTCTCCTTGTTACTTTTAGTCATGTTTGTTACAGCACTAGAAAGCAAAACAGAATAGAATTCTACAATGAAAAATTTAAAACAGTGAACAAATAAAGAATATTTTAAAAAAATTACCTAAAACCAAATCACCTCAGTTAGTTAATAAGCTAAATAAGTGAACAGATAGTTCTCAAATGATAACCTTCAAATGGATAATAAACATGAAAAAATATTCAAGTGCTCTGCCAAAGGGGAAATGAAAATTAAAATAACAGACAGCACCCTTTTCACTTCAGTCAAAATGTGGCTATAATTAAGTAAATAAGAAATAGCAAATGCTGGTAAGAATTAGGGGTGAGGAATTCTTTATACATTACTCATACAAATGTAAACTTGTGGAACCACTATGATTATTTGTGAAGGTTTCTCAAGAAACTATAGAACTGCCATTTGATCTGGATATACTACTATTCTACATTTATCATAAGAAGAGTAAAAATCATATTACATAAATACTCTCCATCTATTTTTCTTATTCCTCTCTAGTCACAACCAAATACAGAAATCAGCCTACTTGTTCGACAAGTGAGTGCAAAGGGAAAATATATGTGTATATACTATGCAGTTTTATTCAATCATAAAATGAATAAAATGTTTGTAGTAAGTTGATGCTGCTGGAGATAGTCATATTAGTTGAAATTACTAGTAAGACTCATGAGAGCAACTATTGGATACTTTCTATAATTTGTAGATTCTTTAATTATACAGACACACAACGCCCTATGTGCATGTAGGTGTGAATACATGTGTCTCTATGTGTGTGCCTATGACATAAACATAAATGGAAGACTGAACAGAAGAAGACTAGCAGGAGGAGCAAAAAGAGAGGAAGAAAGAGAGAATGTGGAAGTGTGAATATAGTGAACATGTATGATATGTATGAATGAAAACTTGAAACACACATATGTATGTATATATGTTGAATATATACCAATAAAATATTCAGTTGTCACATTTCAGGAAAATATAATACCAGACTAAATTCAGTACTAGTGTTGAAACAGGTCCAAAAATGTATCTAAAATTCCTCAATAATTTTAAAATAAAAGAAAATGTAATATAGCATCCATACTTCTAGGCCATTCTCCAAAGTATTAAAATGACAAAAAATCATGGCTGTCTTATATTCATTACTGGATTCACAATGACAAATGTATCTGAACCCATATATATCCATTAGGATATAATATAAGTAAAATATGTTAATGTATAGAATAAATTATAACAAAATACAGCTTACAGGACACAAATTTACAATACTCAAAACTGTGAATAAAACTTTAGAATATTATGCTCAGTTCAGTAAGTCAGTTGAAGGAAGACATATGAACCTACTTATCTGAGGTCCCTAAAATAGTGAAATCCATGACATCAAAGAGTAGAATGGTGCATGTCAGGTAAGACAGAGTGAGGGAATTAGTTAATTAATGTCAATAAACATAAAATTTTAGTAAAACAATATTAATAACTTCCAAAGGGGCAATAGAGATAGCTCATCACTGGAAGTGGATTACCAGAACCTACACAGTAGCTTAAAGTTGCCTGCAACTCCAGCCCAAAGGTATCTGATGTCCTCTTCTAGTCACTATAGGCACTACATGCACATGGTGCAAAGTCATACATGCAGGATAAGTATTCATACATACAAAACAAAAATAAATTTATAAAAATAAATTCTAAATTTCTACTGAACACTGTACCTGTAAATAGCAATGATATGCTCTTGAAATTAAGGTAAAATATTATTGAAGGTTTTCATAAAAAATTAAAGAAAATACAAAATAATGTATAATGTTAAGCATGCACATATAAATTTTAAAAATCACTAATGTTCCCTTCAGGTACATAAGGAAAAAATTGTTATATTTTTTTTTCTCAGTTTGGGATATAAAAAGGAATGGGCAAAATTTTAGCTATGTAACAGAGAAAAGGGCTCCAGGTTGACTATTATTGGGTTTCTTTTCTAAAAAGTCTCTCTGCTTGTATTTGGATTTTGTTTGCTGACTGTCACCCAAAGTGCCATGCATAAGAATTTTGACACTCAATGAAGCAATGTAAGGTGGTAGTAAGACCTTTAGGAAGTGAAACAAAATGGGTGGATCATTAAGAACTCTTGGGAGACTCCTCTCCTTACTCTGTCTTGTGCCTAGAAATGAAAAACATCCTTGTCATCTAAATTCCTATTATTGTGAAGCCATGTTCTATGAAGCCTTCATCAGAACAAACTTTTCTTTGAATTTCATAACTATGAGTTAAAATCTTAAAATAAATTATCCATCCTTAGTTATTTGATTTAAATAATACAAGAGAAATAAAATGAAAGCAAACATAATCAAATATTAACCTTTTGTAAATGCTTGGGCATAGGTAGTGGTACTTTGTTTCTTCTACAAGCATAAGCCATTTTGTGAATTAGTCAGTCTTAGGTGGACATCCCTACAAAGAAAAAAAGAATAGAACAAACTAAACTATCTCAACAGATTGTATAATTATGAATACACATGTAAAATTTAAGAGTCAATATATCTGAGAAGGAGTGGAAGCGAGGGACATGGAACTGGAGGGATTAGAGGAAGGGCCAGAATGAGGCACATATAGTACCTACATATGAAATTCTAAAAAGAAAAAAAAAAGAAAGAAAGAAATAAAAAGTGTTGGGAGCCGCCTGAGCACCCACATTCGCCATTACAAGATGGCACCTACATTCCGCCGAGGACAAGTTGTAAACAGGCTAGTGCACATGCACCTGGTAATTTTCCACCTCAGAATCTCAGCCTCTCTCGTGGCGGCATCTGGCCTGGTGTGCGGGAGCCAATGGGGAAGCTCCGCGTCCCAGGCAAACGCTGTGACCCATATAAAGGGCGGGTGTTCTATTGTTCAGGGTCTCCACTCGTGGCAAGCTTATGCTCTCCCTCTCAAGATGCATTAAAGCTTTACTGCAGAAGGATCCTATGTGTGCCGCGTCGTTCTTGCTGGCGAGACCGTAGCGCGGGACAAAAAAGGAAAGTATATTTTAAAAGATGAAAATTAGTAATTCTTTTACTCTTTCCAAATTTCAAATATTGTCAACATTCTGACATTTTTAGTTTTATTCACCTTAATATAAATTGCTGTTCCATAGGTCGTGCCTCCAAATTGAAGCATTCCGAAGATTAGGAAGAAAACAGAGTCTGTGAATCTTAGGAAGCTCCTGAAACTTAAATGATTCACAAGAGTTTATTCCAAGGATATAGTATCAGGAACAATTGTTAGAGAGTGAGACTTTAATTGTCCAAACAGACTGAATATCATGGAGAGAGCTTCAGTGATACTACTTAGTGATTTATCATCAATGCCTGGAAGGCTTTTCTATGATGCAGCTGGTTTTGAGTCATCAATGGTCCTATAAAACATCCCTCATCTGTATTTCTGTATATAACCTAAATAGACTCATTGATTCACTAAGCTAGATTTTGATGGAATTGTTTCTTCAGTCTGCCAGTATCCTATCTGAAGTGAACAAATGTTTGTTCTTGTCTCCACCAGAAAAATCTAGCAATTATAAATAATTGAAATAAACTATTAACAAATGAATTGTATAATACAATTATAGACTATTGTCTCCATGTTTACAGGTTAGAGTTCAAAGAGAAAAAGATATCTCTATCATAATTAAAGATACTTTCTTAATATAACTCCATTACAAATGGTATTTTCTTCTTTTCAATTTGACACTAAATTTAAAATGGAGTTAAGCTACTACATTTGTGTGGGATGTTATGTCATGTTTTAACCTACCATACACAGCAGTCATATTCTCAGCCATCACATAAACTAGGCATAAATATTTATTCTCAGTAGTTGACAGAATAAGAGCATATTATGAAAGCTTACTGTATCAAATACCATATGATTGTGGAATGTATTTTTCAGAATGGTTGTATCTATCCTGTTCTTGTTTTCCACATGAAGTTGATCATTTTTTTCAAGATCTGTGAATATTTGTGTTGGAATTGTGATGAGGATTGCATTATAGATTTCTTTTGTTAAGATGACATTTCACTTTGCTAATCCTACCAATCCATGAGCAAGGGAGATCTCTCCATCTTCTGATATCTTTATCAATTTGATTCTCCAGAGACAATAACTTGAAGTTATTTTCCTACAGGCCTTTCACTTTCTTGGATAGAGTTACATAAAGGGTTTCCACAGTAAGACCAACAGAAGCAATTAACCTGGACCCTTGAGGGGCTCCCAGATACTGAATTGCCAACCAAAGAGTGGGCACAGGCTGGACATATGGTCTCCCATCCGACCCTACACATATGTAGCTGATGTGCAGTTTGGTCTTCATGTGGGTTCCCCAACACCTGGAGCATGGACTATCCAAGAGCCTGTTTCATGCCTGTGTGTTGATCCGGGGCCCTAAGTGGACAGTCTTTTCTGGCCTCAGTGGGAGTGGATGTGCCTAGTCTCACAGGGACTTGATGTGTGTGTGTGTGTGTAGTTTGGCACCCAGAGGGGATCTTCCACTTCTCAAACGAGAAGGGGAAGAAGGAATGAGTGGAGAGCTTGTGGGGGGAGGGGCTGGAAGGAGAGGAAGGGTTCGTATTGGGTTATAAATGGAAAAAATAAATAAATTTAATAAAAAAGAAAAAATTACTACAAGCCAAACATCTCTTTTTAGTTAAAAATGTTCATAATTGAAGTTTTAATTTCACAAAAGTCTGGACAATATGAAATGTGAGCTAGTTCCATTTTTTCTATGCTTCTTTGAAATTTGGGCTAGGCATTTCTCTGAAGACAGACTTTCATACATTTTTGATACAATAAACTGATGTGAAAATACAAATAAATTACTGTATTTTCAGAATGTTTTTAAGTTTAAAAAAAAGGAAATAAGACAAGAAACAAATTTAGTCTTCAGAAATTTGCTTTTTCACATTAGAAATAAAAATGTGCTTGCTTTTTTGCTTGTGACTTGTATTGCATAGATATGAAAATAATATGCCTCACAAATTTTAAACACTGGATCACATATACCCTTCACAGAATGTTTCTACACCAATAAAACTCAATGGCCTATGTACATACCAAGGAATACTTATATCAATCATTTTGAGTTTTTAAATTAGTGTAATGATTTTTTTCTATATATTATACATTTATTTTTCAAAATGACATTAAACAAATGAGACTTTATATAACTGATGATATTCCAGTGCTAATATTCAGAAATGCACTGATAATTGATGAGAGTCTACTGGATGGTAATGATTGTGGGTGCTCAGTGGAGAAAGATTGTGGAATTTTCAAATGAACAAACTCCTTCTCTATTCCTGACTAATGTGAATAATCAGGAAATAGAGTCTGCTGAAATTTACAGAGGCATTTGAGATCTGGTTAAACAACAGATGTACAAAAGTCCCTACTTGTGAAGCTTGTGACATATAAGCAAATGTGGGTATGCTGCTCCATCATGGAGGTTTTATAAATAACAAAAACGTATAGTCAAAATAACAGGCCAAGTTTCCTCTTATCCTCCTTACACACAATCTCATCTATTTACAATTTTCAACTTCATTCCCACAACTATTTCTGGTAAGCCACAGTGAAGAGATGGTATGAGCTAATGAGCATCCCTCATGGCTTCCATCTGGATCTTGCCATTTTATTCTTTGCAGCAGCAGATGCTTCAAGTTGCTTATGTTCATGATCTATATCAAGGTTGGGTTTGAGAGTCAGACATCAGTTAACAATGTCTCTTCTGCATATGGCTTTATAAATTTGTGTCTATTGTCTATATTCTAAATACCAAGTGATATCAAACACAGATCACACATAAAAATACATGCTTCTTAAGTCTATGAAAGTACTGAGAATGAATGTTTTGACAACTGTCATGATGTATGTTTCCAAGATACAAATACTGTTAGTGTCACAGATACTTTGAAGCTGTCTTGTGTTTTGTGAAGAGAGAGAAAATTTTGTCCATTTCTTTTCTTTTTATACAAGTCTCAATGCAGTATTATGTTTTAATTGTTGATAGCTGTGTTGAAAATAGTTATTTTGATTTCTGCTTGGTGTATGTTCGACAATCTTTTAGTCCTCTATAGAACAGCATGTAAACGACACACAGATGCTTAATTCAGATTTTCCTATCCTTCAGTGCCAGGAAAATGCCTTGATAAATCTCACATGACAGAATTTTGTCTATTGTAATAACAGTGAAATCACAGCTCTCTCTTACAGCTGTTATTCATCAAACACCACATAGAATATTTTTCATGTATTATCTAGTTCCTTTAAAATGTGAAAGAGTTGGATTTTACAAAAGAGGAAATTGGATTAAGAAAAATAATTACTAGGTGACAATGCAGAAGGTGAAACTGATGTTTATCCTGGTGCCTGATTTATATCATAAAATTAACAAGTTACCCAAGATACTTTCTTTGGCAAATATCAAACACTCACTGATCGCATATAAAACATGTTTCATTACTCGGTGCAAAAGCTGATAAATAATACAGCTAGTCGAACACCAAATACCATCTAGTTCTTTCTTCATTTTACTGAGAATCCAAATCTAGCCCCAGAAACTTCATGGATTAATATGAAAATTATTCTCTCTTCTTAGTCTATATCTCTTCAATAGTAATAAGGTTGGGGAAAGACCTAATTTATTTTGGGTATTCATTTATGTGAAAACAAAAAAAAATCACTTTCTGCCTCACAATGTTGTTTATATCTATCAAGAGAAAATGTCCCATATAGGAGAATGTACCTGTGAAGACAGAAGTAAGAAAATATTGTTATGACTAAGTATATTTCATCTGCTTCCCATTACATAGAGTCCACTTCCAGGTATATGAATTCAGGGCTTATTTTTAAGATTGCCCCCCTCCTCCAAACAGAACGAGTGTATCAGCATGGAATAACATAGTATTCTTGTGTGAAGCACAGCATTCTAGTAAAACAGTTCACATAGTCATTATCTGAACTTGTCTGCAATATTCTGTAAGGCATAGTACATTAGGAAATAAAAAGTAGAATAAAGTAAAGAATTAACAGACATTTCTGTTAATTTCCGAAGCTGTCAATCTCTGCAGAAGTGTACTGTCACAGAAAATTTTAATGTGCAGAAGTTAAAGACAGACTCATAGAATTTAAATGATATTCGGTATTGGAGCTGAGTTTAACTATGGTGTATGTTCTGTAAAGAACCATTTACCACATGACCCTTGGTACAAATACCAGTCACAGAAATGAACAAGAATGCAGATTAAGAAAAAAAGGCAGGTAACTATCATTTCTTTATTGTGTAGCATATTCAAGCAGCTCTGCAACAAAGCTTTTAATTAAAGGCATGTGATTTCATTTTAAAAGTAAGCAATTCACAACACAGGTGTTTCCCTTGCTTAATTCCTTTCTTATAAGCCTCATTACAATTATGAAATAATCTTAAACATAATTTTAATTCTAATTTTTAAGTGCTGAAGATATCTAAGTATAAAAGAGTTTTTCTTCACTTGTTCTTCATTTAGTGATTGCTTCCCTGACAATATATTGAACTTAAGTCCACCCAAAGCTTTAAATGAAGATTTATTTGTCCTCTGGTTAATCATGAATCAAACCTCTTTTAGATCAATTAAGTAAATCACTTTGGAGTCAGTCTATTGCATTTGTTATAAATGAATATCTTTTTTCTTTGTATGCAATAAATCATGTCCCATACAAAAATATGCAATTAATAATCTACTAGTCTCTTAACAGGGTAGAATGTACATGTTTAGGGGAGTGGACAATTCATTTCTGGCAGTTTTCTCATAGACACTGAATAAAAACTTCACTATGTGCTTATAACTTTTGTTGTCATTGTTTTGAGTAATTTTGGTAAACACATTTTTCCAATAAATTATTAAGGGACTATAAATACTAAAAATCTAAAGTTAGAAGAGAAAATTACCGTTCATGCATGAAAGGTTCATACAATACAAAAAATAATTTCATGAGATAAAGATTTTAGAGTAAGCTACAGTTTTGGAAGACACAAAGTTTAATGATTTTTTTTATAGAATATGCAGGAATTTGGACTTCCCTCATTCTGAATATTTCACAAGAAAATTTGCAATTAAAGTAAAATGTCAGATGTTAAATTGAAGTAATCAAATCATATAGGCATAGTGTTTCATCAACAAGCAAAATAGCAAGAAACGCATTCCAGTAGATATTCTAATGATGTTCCAAATTCAAGCTTCATATTCTGATTATGTTATATAACAGAATTTTATACTGAATGACATTAATAAGACTGATATATTCATTAATATTTTGGTCTTTTGAATATTTACAGAGTAATCTCATTTAATGTGAAAAATAAATATTAGAAAGCATTAAAACAAAACAAATAGCCCACAGAAAATAACACTAAGTTTCATTGAAGAGCAATTTCCTTTGCTAAATTACATTTATTTTATAAGGGCAAGGAACCTGTCACTAGCCAAACTGTAAACTTCATCAAGTGTTTCATATTTAAATTTTTATAATACCCTCTCAGTAAAGGAGAGAATACATTTATTCTATTTGCTGTTAAGCAGTACTTTACATTAGACTCATTTATATGAAGAAAAAAAATAACTGCACAATTTTACAATTACACATTGATCTATTGTATAAAGTCCTTTGTATAATAAAAATAGCAAATTTTAAAATTTTGTTCAATGTACTAAAAAGTGCAAGAACTCAGAAATTTTACTGATTTGGTAGTATGTTTTAAAGCATTTGACAAACACTAATTTAAATTGAAGGTCAAAATGATAGCAAAATTCAATGGTGCTTGTATTTAATCAGCAAATATTTATTAAGTATCTACCAGATGTTAGTAATGATTTAGATTCTCAGATCTGTCAATATCCAAAGGAGAAAATGTCTTGCCTTTATGGATATTATTACAATGAGGAAATAATAGAATTAAAATCTCAATAACAAAGTATAGAAGGTAACACAGTGACAGAATCTATGGGGAGAGGAATTAAATAGCCCTGAAACATATGTACATACATATGTACATAAATACATATTAACATTATGCAAACTGAATAGGTTTTATTTAGAAGTATGCATGAGTTTACATATACATATATGCATGTAAGAAAAATTACTGAAAATGAGGCTGGGCAGTGGTGGTGCACCCTTTTAATCCCAGCACTCGGGAAGCAGAGGCAGGTGGATTTCTGAGTTCAAGGCCAGCCTGGTCTACAGAGTGAGTTCCAGGACAGCCAAGGCTACACAGAGAAACCCTGTCTCGAAAAACCAAAAAAAAAAAAAAAAAAAAGAAAAAAGAAAATGAGGTTATGTATTTGAAATGAAGTAATGAAGTAAGGAGCTCTATTTGGAAGGTATTGGTGGAGCATGGAGAAATGACATAATTACATTGTAATTTCAATAGTAAAATGAAAATATGAAAAATCTAGTATTGGATCACTAGAATCAAACCCTTGCCCTTTCAAATAGGGCTATCATTATTTAATACTTAGTTAAAATACTCAGGTCACCTCACACAATCCAATACCAAGAGGATAACCAGATGTTTGAAAGAAAAGCTTTGTAAGAAAAGAATAACTATTCCAAAATCTCTGAGGCCGAAGCATAGTTTCTTTGAACAACATGGCACATGACAAACTATTGAATGAACAATCTCAATTGGAGAAAAAATTAAGAAACTAAGTTGGTAGAATAACGGTCTTAGAGTATTCAGATAATTCAGGAACATGAGAATCACCGAGTAAACTGTGTAACAAGTCAAGAGGTTGCAAAGAAGCTTAAAGAAGTAAGGAATCCATCCCATCTGCAGATATCAAACTGCCACACTATTGCTGATGCCAAGAAGCACTTGCTGACAGAAGCCTGATATGGCTGTTCCCTGAAAGATTTTACAAGCACCTGACCAATACAGATGCAGATACTCACAGCCAACCATTAGACTGAGCCCAATGGAGGAGCTAGGGGAAGAACTGAAGGAGCTGAAAGGGATTGCAACCCCATAAGACCCCAGAACCCCCATTGATCCCAGGGACTAAACCCCCAACCAAAGAGTATATGTGGTGGGAGCCAGAACTACAGGTACATATGTAACAGAGGATGACCTTATCTGACATCAATGAGAGGGGAAGGAGGCTTGATGCATCAGAGTAGGGGAATGGTACAGGAGTGAGGTTGGAGTGGGTGACTGGGTGTTGGAGCCCTCCCTTAGAGGCAAAGTGGAGGGTGGTGATGAGGAATGGGATGGGGGTTGTTGGAGGGGTAAGCTGGAAGGGGTATATCATTTGAAATGTAAACGAATAAAATGATTCATAAATAAAAATATTTATACATTATTTTACTACTCTATCAACCAATGTAACTAGAGATTAAGAAAATTGATTATATATTTTATGTAGAAAGGGAATATGTACATTTAAATTGCTGTATTTTTAATTTAAGTTTTTGAAAATTTAATATATATGTTGTATGAAATTCACCTCTTCTGTTAACCCTCCAGATCCTCCTGTGTATCATCTGTGTATCTCCAACTCCATTCCAAATTCATGACTTCTTCTAAAATAATTATTGCTGTGATATACATAACGCATTCATTTAATCTAATCTGTTTACTGTTGCTTGTATGTATGTGAGCTTTGTGCTGACCAATTGGGTTTTGACAGGGTATTAGGGTGATTACCCTTTTAGAAAAGTGATTTGCAATGTTCAAAATATTTATCCAATTAAACAATGCATAAATAATTAATAAAAAAGAAAGCTGAGTCTCACACTCTTACCAGTTATTGTTTGCCAGTAATTCTTCATATAGTGGTGAACTTTCTGAAATTTCACTCATCTATGTTTACATGTCATTTGGTGTTGCCATTATGTACATCTTGTTTAGGCAACCATTTTATTGTTTCAAATTTTATAAGGACAGCTTCCCTGTCATGCCTAGAACCCCCTCTTTTTGTGGCTTTTTTCATAGTTTTATTGGTTATTTTATTTATTTACATTTCAAATGTTATCTCCCTTCCAAGTTTCTCCTCCACAAGACCCCATCCCCTCCTCCACACACCCTGCCTCTATGAGGGTCCTCCCCCACCAGCCCACCCACTCCTGCCTCAGGTGCCTACTGTTCTCCTATCCTGGGTTAATCAAGACTCCACTGGACCAAGGGGCCCCTCTCCCAGTGATGCCAGATAAGGCAATTCTCTGCTACATATCCAACTGGAGGCATGGGTACTCCCTGTGTACTCTTTGGTTGGTGGTTTATTTCCTGGGACTTTTTTTTTTTGCAGACATTCTAGTCCTCTCTGTATATCAGCTTTTTATGTTGATATAAAGCTTGAGAGTGTATTGTAAAGTTTTGGGTTGCAACTAGTATTTAATATTTAAATTCACTAAACAGGCTGTGATATGCAAACGTTGAGAAGATATGACAATATAGGGGAATGAAATGTTCTGGGTCTTCAGTGTTCAAAGGTAGAGATCACTGAAGGATGGAATAAATCATATGAAACATACCAATGATATAGGAGAGAAATAAGGAAAATAATATCCTTGAAGCTAAATAGAGTACTTCAATACAATGAGTCGTCATATCCTGCTGGATTCATTAAGGCAGAAAGCTGAGAATTCCATATTAGGTGCTGTAGAATGTAGGTCATTGATGGTTTTTACAAAAGGTTTCTCTTTTTGTACAATATTGAGAATAAAAGGTAAATGAAGACTGTTCTAAAGATAAGAGGATGACAAAATTTGAAGAGATCAGACTCTTCTCTACATTTTATTTAAAGGAAACCAGAGAAATGGTGTAGCAGTGACTGAGAGATGTGAGTTTCATAAAGAGTTTAAATTTTTATTTTATTTTAGGATGGTGGACATGACAAAAATCAATGTCAAATACAGGTAGATGAATATGTTGAAGTGGACAAAGCAGAGGAAAATGGCAGTGAGACTAGTATTCAGGAAAAATAATATCAATATTATATAGCATACAGACTTATTTTCCTTTATTTCTGATGCAGGTGTACAGTTTAGCACTACTTCAGCAAAATATAACCTTGTAGATATAAACCAATTTTTCAACTGCACCAAGAAAACTCTATTTTTCCTCTCTATATTCTTCTTTGTTACTGTTTTCTCTCTTTGAGAATGTTTGCTTATTTTGTGTGTATGCTGGTGTAAAATAAGTCATGTCCTTCATGGTCTAGATGAAGTTTCCCTTCACTGATGCCCCTTTTATTACTATTCTAGCTATCCATAAATCAGTTATAATCTTTAAGCACCTAATTTAGACTTTAAGGATGCATTCTCTAAAGCCATCTAACTTTGACATTTTTCCTGTACACTCAGAATGTTTACTTCTTAAGGAAGGTTCCATATTACATTTCTAAGTGGGTTTTTGAATTATAAAATTGTTTGTTCATAAGCCTGGAGTATCACAAATATCTATACAGAATATTTGTTAAAGTAATAATAGTATCATAGTAGTATATTTCAGGCATGTAATCCTTTAAAAGCTGTACGAGTTGCTCTACTGGCTTAGTAATTGTGATATGCTGACCTATAATCCACTGGTTCTGTATTGTGTTCCTAATCACAGAACTGACTGCTGCTTTATAAAATATAGTACCTTTGTTTTCATAAAATTAGTAAAATTTATAATGTGGAGTTCCAAGCCAATCATAGCTGTTTTATTTTTAATTCTGACTCTCTCTACGTTTATATACAAACATTCTGCTATTTGAAGATAAGAGATTATTCTTTATTTTTCTCTAAACTTTAAAAATATAATAGAAATTTAATTTTTAATTTTTCCCCAAATGTGTTCTTGGGAACTTTGCCAAGTAGTTACATTATCAAATAAGGTCCTTCAAGTACATTATCTGGTGACATAAAAAGAGATGCCTTGAATATTCTAAAAGTTCACTGAGTATTTTATAATATGAGCTAAGTATCAAGTCAATGATAGCTCTCAAACAATGGATCAAGTAAAGGGTTAAGTTTATTTATCAAAATTATTGTTATTATTAATTATTATTATAATGTTGACAAAGTTTCTGCATTTGCTTTCTTTATCTTTGTTATGGCTCTTTTTAAAGTATAAAGACATTTAAGGTTTTAAGAGCTTTCTAAATTTTTGTGACAAGTAAGTTTACAGCAATTATAAGATGGTAGATTATTATTCATTCATATATGAACTTAAAATCCACAAATTCTATTAAAGGATCTGTTGGTGCACATATGTGTGGTGATCTGGACTGGCATAAAATAATCTTAAATATTTTAGAGCAAACTGAATTTCCTGGTTATAATAAGGAAGGAGATATTACATTTGCTTTACTTGATTCTGAAGGAAGTCTCTATAGCATTCATATTTGTTACTTATGAAAATATTCTTGAAAAGAAGAATGAGCTAAAATTAGTCAGTACCTCATTCAATGGGAATGTAGAATATTGAGAATTGTATCCTTAAGTTCAGTATTTACATATTTCCTATCCATCCTTTTCATCCCTCCAACTCCACCTTTGTTCCCCTACTCCCTCTCAAACTAACAAATTTTTCCTTAACTATTATTTCTATGCTTGGATATATGAATAAGTATGAACAAATACAGCCTACTGAGTCCATTTACTGGTGTGTGTGTGTGTGTGTGTGTGTGTGTGTGTGTGTTTGTAGGATTGACCACTTGTAATAGATAAATTATCAGTGGGTTTGTCACTGGAAAAGACTGGTTCTCCGTTTCTTGGCAGAAATTAAATACATGTAACTCTTCATGTGAGATTAATTGTCTGCAGTTCTTCATTTAGAGTCATTACCTCCATCAGTGTTAGCATGTTAACTTGTGATGCGATTAAGTGGCTCTTGTTCAGACAACCATATTTTTGAGATTTCACGGAGATATCATTCCTGTTACATATTGTAAACACTACATTTCAACTGACATCCCTGTCTTTTGGATCTTGTAATCTGTTTGTACCTCTTCTATGTTGTTTCCTGAACATTAAGTATAGAGGTGTTATTGCATATGTATCAATTGTTCACATGATCCGTTCTTTGAATTTTGACTAGATATGGATTTTTATAATGTCCTCCATCTTCTGCAAAAAAAAAGGAAGCAACTTTAATTAATGGTGAGAGCTACAATTCTGTGGGCATAAGAATAGATGTTTACCATGGTGACATGTCACCATGTCAGGCAATGGTGACACACGGCTTTAATCCCAAAACTCAGGAGGCAGAGACAGGGAGATCTCTGAGAGTTCATGGCTAGCATGGTCTACAGATTCAGGACAGCCATCATGACACAGAGAGACCCTGTCTCAAACCAAAACCAAAACCAAAACCAAAACCCCCAAATACAAAAAACAACAACAAAGAAAACAAGAATAGATATTTGACAGATATTTAGAATACAGTTAGAAATTCTACTAGTCAAGGACACTGGCAGTCACAGGGACCATGACCTCAGTAACAGTGGATAATTAGTGATTACATTTACAACACTAATTTTGAATTCACTCTTATTGATCAGACCATAAATACATTTAGATGGCAATAAAAATGTCCAATAAAAAGTGCTACTAATTATTGCACACGTGAACCATTGTGGATATCTTTCTGTGCTGCTCAATTTTGTGGTCAGCGTGTGTGTGTGTGTGTGTGTGTGTGTGTGTGTGTCTGTGTGTATTCATGTGAGTTTGAGGCACAAGCAAACCAAAGAGCACTGTTTGGATTAGTCAACTTCCAGTGTTAATCCATTCCTTCCATGTTGTTTGAGAAAAAACTCACTTTCATAAATTATAGCTGCATGCACAAGCTTAGCTGTCTCACAATTGTCCAGTAATTTTCCTTTCCCTGCTTCCTATTTCACCATAAGAACACTGGGATTAAAGATGCATCCTACTGCATAAAGTTTTTACATGAATTGTGGGGAGTCAAACTCAGGACTTCTGACTTGTACAGCAAGCACCTAACCACTGACAAATTTCCTTTTCACCACAACGGTGATTTATTTCATTAAATCATCATAGAAATTCTATATGATTTAAACATTATTATTCTATCATTTTAATATAAAATTAGACTTATTAAATATAATCAATTTGCAATAGGCATATTCATCTGTCTTCAGTGTTCAAGCAACATCCTTTTAAGAGTAGCATATTCATCTGTTTTAATGTTCAAGCTGCCACTTTCAAGAAAAGTAGCCACATTTCTACATACAAAAACTATTTATATTGCAAGATAATTTCAAATAATTTTAGGACCATTGTATATGGTAATGAACATTCTCTTTTGTCATGGAAGATGCAAAATTTTGTTTTTATTGCAATAAAACATTTATTGTGAACACAAAATTTTCATCCCTATGTTCTATTCTTCAAAAACTACTGTCCATGGCTTTACACAATACCTTATCAATCATCATGATGTTCTACACAGTATTACTTCTGGTCAAGAATCATTTCACATGAAATAAAATGTGAAAATGAACCAAATTTTATGAATTCACTAAATATATGTTTTTCAGCATCATCCCTCTATAACTGTTTAATATAGCAGTGCAATGACTTTTTAAAAATTTAGACACAGCTGCAGCTAGGTATTAGTAACTTAGAGGAAATTGGACAAGATTTTACAGAAGTTTCAATAATCAGCATTGAATATCCAGTTCTCTTTCTAACACAGGTAAAATTATTAAAGATGTGGAGGTAGGATCTACAAATAAAGAAAATATGCAGAGTTTGCCTTTCTGGGTCTGACTTAACACATTTCACATAAAATAATATTGGTGTTATACATAAGTTTATACCCATCAAGATGCATGCACAATTTTATTTAATATTAGAATGCAAAAGCACTATCCATATCACAATTATATCAGTACAAATAATTAGATTTGCCTATGTACTTTTCTCTATAGAAATATGGATATTTTTCTGATTTCCCATGGCCTTTTTTGTATCAATGTCAAGGCTGGAATCCTTATGCTATGATAATCTCTTGCCTTTTTGGATGATAAGTTTATAACGCACTCTCTAGGCTTTGTCTTGTCTTTCAAATTTGCTTTAAGTACAATTCTTACACTTTTTTCTTCTTCATTTTCTTCTCTTTTTAGAACTTTTATATATCATTCCACTGCCCTCTTGGAGTATAAGGTTTTGTTCAGACTAAGACCTGACAGTTTGTTCCTTCAATAGCTCTTCAGTGTCAGATTTGAAAACTTTGATTATAATGTGAATAATTTGTGTCTCTATTTATTTATCATGGCTGGAGTTGAATGAGATTTGGTAAATAGGAATCATTTCATTTCTCACATTTGGAAAGGTTTTAGATATCATTTTCAAATATTTCCTCTTCTTTTGTGCCTTGTCTTTTCTTTTTAAGAAACCCATAATGCATATATTATAGTTAGGATTTTATAAGTTCATTAGGTTGTCTTAATTTTTCTTTCTTTTTAAAATGCCTGTTTATTTTAATAACAAAAATGTAATAATAAAATAATTATATAAAATATTATATACCTTATATATAATATAATAATAAAATAATTATGATAATGATCTACCTTCAACTTTGAAGATTCTTATTTCTCTTTAATAAATTCTATTTTCAAAGCTTTCTAGTAAATTCTCTACTTATTTACTGTTACTGTAGTTTAAGGATTCAGATATTTTAACTTCTTAATGGGGTATAGTTTACACATACACACACACACACACACACACACACTCTGATACACATACATACATATACACACACATACACATGCTTAATAAAATATTTGTCATCTTACTAAATTTACTTGCAACTCTTTACAGATTTTTTTTTCATTTTGTTATTTAATTGCCTTACTGACCTGTATTCACTTTCATTTCATTGATCATCTTTAACTACAGGTAGTTAAGGTTTTCTTGTCAACCTTATAAGTATACATTTCCATTTTAAAATATGGCCACATTTCTGAAATATGATTTTATTATTTGATTGAGGTGTATTTATTTTCTCCTTTGGATGCCTTGTACTTTTTTCCTTTGCTATAATATGTTTATTTAAGTAATAAACATCTCTCCTAGCCTTTGACAGTTAGCACTGTTTAAGGGAAAAGATTCATGTAATACACAATGAGAAACTCGGAAATTCTCAAAACATTCCAAGGTTGTGCTTGCTTTAATTTTAACTATATACTTTTATTCAGGATAACTTCAATAAGCATTTTCTCCTTGCTTGTCAGAAATGCTAACCACTTATTTGCTTTGTAGCCTGTTTGCAGAACTACTGCAGTGATATGCAGATGCTGTGACCTCTTCTGATTTATGTGGCTTTCAAATAAAGCTAGCAGTTCTTTAAACAGTTCAAATTACGTGAAACATGTACCATTCTTCCAGGTGTTCACAGAGTACTCAGAAAATACTGACCATGATGATCAACTTTGACTCAATAGGAAGACCAGCAGAACTTCTGAACTCAATAGGAAGACCAGCAGAACTTCTGAACTTCTGAGATCTCTCAGACCCTGAGCCACCAACAAGGCAGCATACACCAGCTGATATGAAGCCCTCAACACATATACAGCAGAGGACTGCCAGGTCTTGATTCAGAGAAGATGCACCTAACCCTCAAGAGACTGGAGGCCCCACGGAGTGGGGAGACCTGGCAGGGTGGGTGGGGTGGGGTGGGGTAGGGGTGGGAACATCCTGTTGGAGACAGAGGTGGGATGGGGAGGAGGTATGGAATGTAGAACAGTCAGAGAGCAGACCGGGAGGAGGATAAAGGGATAAAGACTGGACTTCGGAGAGAGAGAGAGAGAGAGAGAGGAGGGAGGGGAGGGAGGGGGAGAGGGAGAGAGGGAGAGATATTAAACAAATTAAAAAATTAAGGTGAAACATGCACCATACTTCCAGGTATCTGGAGATTACTCAGAAAATCCAGAACATGATCAACTTTTTGTTCCCTTCTAAGAAAACATCCTGAGTTTACAGATTTCCTTTCTGTGACATTATGAATGATTTGATGTGAAGGGTGGTTATTGTTACCATAATTTTTACTGTTTTGTTTGAATCCTTTATAGCTTTGTGTTGGTTTGTAGAATGTTTACACAGGTATGCTTCCCCACATATGATTGGTAATTCGGTAATGCTGACAACCTATATATTCTTAGTATGCCATCATATTAAGTTAATATATGTGAACTGCTTTCAGAAATTCAGATTGTAACTCCTCCTCTCCTGCCCAACATTCTTATCATTCTTTATCTCCTCACTTCTCATCCTTCTTCCCTTTTACCCATATCCTTCTCTCTTCCCTGAGCCTTTCTTTCTGGGTAATACAGTTACTTAGCAGAAAAACAGATAATTTGTCTCCTATAAGTAAATTATAGTTTGATAGACTTGAAGGTATTTCTATTTTGTGCAAAATAACAGAGAGACATAAGCAGTCATGTGGATTCAGTGTTGACTCCTTTAGTACCTACTAAAAGAAGAATATTTGCCTAGCTTTAGTAAACAAATAAATGACTAACTGCAGCTAATAACAACTTGTTCTACCTGAATTTAAAGTCACAATCTTCTCTTTATTATCTTGACCCACTGAATTTAAAGTGAAATGGTGGCCAAGATCCTGCTTTTCTTTCAGAAGCCTGAAGTTACGGCACATTGTATTTGTCAAACAGAAGACATGTATGTAATGTGCTCTTTATGGATCTCAGTGTTGCAAGACCTGTAGATATCTGATTAGTATCATTGACATGTATCATCACCATTACTATTCTCCTCATTAACTGCTGCTTCAGCCTCCTTTGCCTTTTTCTCCTCTGCCTATGATTACGGTTGTTCCTCAATAGATTTCTGGGATTCTTCTCTCTAGTTCTATTGGAGAGAATGGTCTATTTGTGAAAAAGCATGCATTCTATTCTCATTCTCTCTCTCTCTCTCTCTCTCTCTCTCTCTCTCTCTCTCATGTGTGTGCATAGGGTTTATAAAACTGCTCTTTGTACATCTCCTTACACAGTGCCATGAATAGTCACTATATAGTTCCTTTTCCAGATATTCCAGTTTCTACATACAGATTCCACTTTATCATATTATCTCAGTTCATTATATATACTTTTGATAAAACAATGTTGCATGCATATTTTTCAGAATTCAAGTATACACTAGATTTATACTGTTTTCATGCCTAGACATAAAATTTTGCCCAAATTCAGAGCAAGATATATGTATTTATTTATGTATTTGTGTGTGTATGTATATATGTATGTATGTATGAATGTATGTATATATTTGGCTGGTTGATTGGTTTTCAAACAGAGATTTACTTTGTTTCCCACACTGGCCTGAAATAAATTTGGTGTATACATCAAATTGGCCTTGAGTATATGTTCCTCCAAACTAAACCAGCTAACTTCCAGGATGACAATATTGTAGCATCAGGATTGCTCTAAAACCATTCTTTTAGAAACTTGGTTTTTGCTCCAATGAAGAACATTTCAGACATTTTCACAAAGGGAGTTATACAAATCTCCCAAAAGGCCTTCTGTTGTAACCATTGCTTTTCAGAATAATTCTAAGTTTTCATAATCAATATGAATAACCACATCAAACTCTACATCATCTTTTATCCAACTGTTTTTAATAGAGTTTTAAATTTTTTCATTGTAAAACAAACCTTCTGTCACCTAAGATTTGGTATTTCATTTGCGTATTCATTAATTTAGTTAATTGGTTTTATAATTGATTCTTCGTTAGTAAGGAAGCAAATGGCAGAAGTATCACAATGTCACTTTTTGTTACTTTATACTATTTAGCTGAGACTTCTATGCTTTTGTGATTTTCTCTCCTTATATATGCCTGTGAAGAACAATTTTCCATATGTAAAAAGCTAAAATCATCCAAAGAAATTACAAATGCCTGCTATATTTCTTTCTTGCAGGATTTTCAATTTCATTGCTAATGCTTAAGATAATTTAGACTCCATCAAATGTCAACACAGGGAAATGAATCCTTATTGCATAGTAAACTCTGATTAGATTTTTTAAAAATGTATACATCTGTTGTTTAATAAGTGGCTAGGCAATTACAGCTGAAAGAAATTTTGTCACTGAAACAAATAGAGTAAAATATATAAGCATATATAAAACATAATTATCTAAATTAAACTGAATTCATTTTGGTTAACATCAGGTGACTTGTCAGTCTTCACTATATTCACTTACTGTAAAAGTAAATACTATTTATCAAATGCATACTAATACACACCTATTGGGCAGTGTTTATGTTAAATTAAGTTTTGTCTCACTAATACTGATATAATTTATACCCAGGATAATCCCTTTGAAAACTCATAAATTATCGTATAACCCTAGTAAAAATATAGATATATTGTTAATCAATATATTTGTTTTTTGTTGAATAAACCTCAAACTCTTCATTAAAGAAATACCTATGGAATATCTATTATTCAAATGACCATGATTATTCACAATTTCCTTCACACTAAAATAATTATGTCCAGATTTGTAAAACATAAATATTGACAATAACACAAAATTATTTATTGAATATCTACCACATCCTTGGAAATTTTGTCAAGAATTTCTGCTAAAATGGGCTAAAATTGGTTAAAGATAAATATTGCAATATTGTTTAATTTTCATAGTTTTAGTATACATTTGAAGACAAGAGAAATATCCATATCTTCATACAGGGCATAGTATAACATAGGATGATATCAGATGGTATATTTTCTAGCAAAATATACATCAAGTCTCTTAGGCTTACTCATCTTCAGGAATAAACAGGGAGGTTTGCTTATGTTAGTGTCTAAAATAAATTTCTTAGAAGCATGAGTAAGGAAATGTAATGGCACTTATACTCTTAGGCATCCATGTTTGTATGTGACCAGAATATATTTTGTTAGATTTATATTCACCATAACATGTTAAAGAAGTATCAGTTATTAGTAAGACACTTATTACACCAAAAGTTTCTTAGTGGGAATATCATGAGATTTTTTAAAAAGGAATAATAATAGTTTTAATGTTAGAATATATGCATACATAGTCTTTATATTTATAAAATTGTAGACATACTTTAAAAATGAGAAACATCTGAAGAATTAAAAATGGAGAAAGATTATAAACACATAACCTTTGTCTAAGCAAAATCATTATTTTAATTTTTCTTATTGTATATTTTATTTATTTACATTTCAAATGTTATCCAATTACCCGGTTTCCCCTCTGTAAATTCCCTATCCCTCCCTCCCTCCCCCTGCATCTATAAGGGTGTTCACTCACTTACCCACATACTCCTACCTCCCTGCCCTGACATTCCCATACACTTGGGCATCAAGCCTTCCCAAGACCAAGGACCTCTTCTCCCATTCATGTCCGACAAGGCCATCCTCTGCTACACATGCTGCTGGAGCCATGGTTCCCTCCATGTGTACTCTTTGGTTGGTGATTTAGTCCCTGGGAGCTCTGAGTGTTCTGGTTGGTTGATTTTGTTGTTCTTCCTATGGGATGCAAACCCCTTCAGCTCCTTCAGTCCTTTCTCTAACTCCTCCATTGGTGACTTTGTGCTCAGTCTAATGGTTGTCTGCAAGCATCCGCATTTGTATTTGTCAGGTTCTGGCAGAGCCTCTCAAGAGACAGCTCTATCAGGCTGACAGCAAGTACTTCTTGGCATCCTCTGTAGTGTCTGGGTTTTGTGTCTGTATATGTGATGGATCCCCAGGTAGGACAGTCTCTGGATGGCCTTTTATTCAGCCTCTGCTCCACACTTTGTCTCTGTATTTCCTCCCATGAGTATTTTGTTCCTCCTTCTAAGAAGGATTGTAGCATCCACACTTTGGTCACGTAGAAAAAATACTTTTCACTTTATTTTTTGTGCTATGTTCTTTTTATGGGCAATATGAAATAAATCAGAAAGTAATATATATTACAAATCTACAGCAGTAGTGTACTTTAGTACACCATGGAATTGGGACATTAAGTAATAATGTTAGTGATGGGGAAAGTAATGAGATACAAGTATGATAAACAATAATATGGATTATTCTAGGAGCACAATGAAGTTGAAAGTTACACACACTATTTTTGTCTACTCTCTATATCCTGCAATGAGAAATATCTAGCAGATTATAGTCAATATTCACTATAAAGTTGTGAAACATATGCTCAGAGACATAAATAGTAAACTCTGGGAACAGCAGAAGAGGGTTTATAAAAGACTAGCTATGACTATCATGGATGAAATGCACCAGAAAGAGAAGAAAGAAATTGGGACTACATTTTTAAACACACACTCACACACACACACACACACACACACACACACACACAATCACATACAATCATACAAAAATACACATACTCAATGAAAGAGACAGAGACAGAGATGCTGAGAAAATAGTGTATAAAACACCATACCTATTATTGGCTTACTGATTTTTCAAGGTAATATGATTGAGCAATAAAATTCTCCATTTCATATATGGTTAAGGAAGATTAGAGAGAAGATAGATATTCACAAGTCAGTTTAAATAAATTCAGTACTAAAAATACTAAATTAAAAAAGTTTTGAAAATCGGAGAGTCTTAATAGGATAAAGAGTTGTCGAGGGTGAGTGAACATTGAATAAAATTTACTATATACACATAAAAATTTGACAAATAATTTAATAAAATACATAATTAATAATGTAACTTAGGAAGGTAAAAAAGAAAGATAAGTTCCATTTAGCCACATGCTATGTGTCAAATAATAAATTCTTAGGAGGAAATAGAAAACTTAAGCATTGGGAGTTTTGAAAGCATACAATAGGGGTTGAAAATGTTTATGTATAAAATCTGGATATATATTTCTCAGCTTTGTCAGTTACTGAATATTTGTTTGTCAGGTCTCTTCAGCTCAGACTTTATAGTGTAAAACAGTAACAAATCATGCAGAAACAAAAACATGTCTGCAAAAATTTTCTGTATGTAGTCTGAGATTTGAATTCCATACAATTTTCACAAGCCATCACAGTTTCCTTTTATTTAAACTTTTAAAATATAAAGAATAGTCATATTAGTTTTTACTTCTAAAAAGTGATTTTTGGTATATATGGTTTGCAGACTCCTAATTCAGCCAATAGCCAACACTAACAGAATGCTTAAAAATTATTTTACAAATAAAACAATGAAAGTTAAGATTCATAATTACTGTGGTGTGTATTCAGGAATCTTAATTTTCCTCTCAGCAATATTTTTCTATTGGCTTCTAATATAAATATTTGGTTGGAGAAAAATTAATATAATATTCAAGTTTTCTCGATGAAGTATATTATTCTTTCATTGATATGTTCAAATATTAGAAATATTTGCTTCTCTGGTTATAATATTTGAGTTCTAAGAACATTGAAGAAACAGGACAGACTTTAATAGAAAATTTTATGATTACATAAACATCTATATGGCTTGAAATATTAATAAATGAAATATATTTGTTTTTCTTTATGTGGAATATAAGATCTGAAATTAATATGCTGAATAAGTTTAAATATATTCCTATATTTATGTTTACCATTACATTAATTTGAATAATGCTCCTTTTATTTAACATTTATATTACTGCATATACACTGTCCCAAATAATGTTTAATTTTCTCCTGCCCAAGTGAGTATAACAACATTAACTTTGATCATATCTCTACTCCTTTACTTTTTCTTGCCCTACTATTCCAATTACACTTGCATCATGTTTTTTCTATCATCTTCCCTTCATCATCTTTGACCACACCACTTTATTTTTTTCCTAGCCAGTATTTATTTATTTATTTATTTATTTATTTATTTATTTTCTACTTTATTTACATTTCAAATGTTTTCCCCTTTCCAGATATCCCCTTTGGAACCTCCCTATTCCTTCCCCCTCCCCTGCCTCTACTGGGGTATTCTCACACCCACCTACCCACCCACTCTCGTCTTCCCTCCTTTGCATTCTCCTATACTGGGGGATCTAATACCCTCAGGCCCAAGGGCCTCTCCTCCCCGTGATGTCTAACAAGACCCTCCTCTGCCATATGTGGCCGGCACCATGGGTCACTCCATGTGTATTCTTTGGTTGGTGGATCAGTCTCCAGGAGTATCAAGGGGTCAGGTCAGTTGCCACTGTTGTTGCTTTTCTGGGGATGCAAACTCCCTCAGCTCCCTCAGCTCCTTCAGTCCCTTCTCCAAGTCCTCCATCTGGGACCTCCCACTCCGCCCTACTGTTGCTGTGACATGACTTTTGGGTATTTCGAACTCTTGGGCTAATAACCACTTAACAGTGAGTACATACCATGTTCATTCTTTAGTGACTGCGTTAACTCGCTCAGGATGATATTTTCAAGTTCCACCCATTTGTCTGCAAATTTCATGGAGTCATTGTTTTTAATTGCTGAGTAGTATTCCATTGTGTAAATGTACCACATTTTCTGTATCCATTCTTCTGTGCAGGGACATCTGGGTTGATTCCAGCTCCTGGCTATTATAAATATGGCTGCTACGAGCATAGTGGAACATGTGTCTTTATTACATGTTGGAGCATCTTCTGGGTATATGCCCAGGAGTGGAATAGCTGGGTCCTCAGGTAGTATTATGTTCATTTTTCTGAGGGTCCGCCAAATTGATTTCCAGAGAGGTTGTATCAGCTTGCATTCCCACCAGCAATGGAGGAGTGTTCCTCTTTCTCCATATCCTCGCCAACATCTGCTGTCACCTGAGTTTTTGATCCTAGCCATTCTGACTGGTGTGAGGTGAAATCTCAGGGTTGTTTTGATTTGCATTTCCCTAATGACTAAGGATGTTAAACATTTCTTTAGGTGCTTCTCTGCCATTCGAGTTTCCTCAGTTGAGAATTCTGTTTAGCCCTCTTCCCCATTTTTTGATAGGATTATTCGGATCTCTGGAGTCTAGCTTCTTGAGTTCTTTGTATACATTGGATATTACGACCACACTACTTCAATTCAACCAAATAAAGATGGTCATTTTGCTCTAAGAAGTAAATCAAGAAAAAAAGTGAATACCCTGACAGATATCAAACTATCCTCCATCATCTGGAAATCATTGTTGATTTCCACCTATGAAAATGATTTTCTGAATTTATGTCATTGAAATTTTTCTAGAAAACCCACAATGGTATATTAATTACATCTGAAACTTGAGCAGAAACAATAAATAACTAATGCATGTGGTAGAAAAGTATATTATTTGATACATGATACTAATAATTTCAATTTATATGTCTTGTATATCTTAATAATACACTTTGGTAATTAATACAAGACAGTATGCTTTAGTTTTTATGAAGAAAAATAGAGTATATATTTTTTCCATTAGTAGTTATTCAGTCATTAAGTATAATAATTTACTGTAGGCACTATTTTTATGCATGTAAAATGCCATTCTGAAAAGTTTCATAGTGTTCACCAGGCTGCCAAAGACATCTATGACTCAAAAGTGTTGAAAGTTTATAATGACAAAAATTATGTCAGACCAAAATTGTACTACAGAACCATAAATGTCAATGCTTTCTAGCAGGAAATGCTCTATAATTAGAATGATGTTGCAATGATTACCATGGATCCTTAGTGTTCTCATTGATTTAAAATTATTCTCAGATAACTTCACTCTAAATCAATGCAATTCAGGAACAGCAGACTATTAAAAATTAACATACATGAATACTGATATCCATTGTACTATTCTATGTATACACAAATAATCAATGATCTATGTTATGAAACTCTTTAACTCTATCCATACTGGCAACAAGTTAAATAGCTGTTTAGGTTTCTATAACATATAACCTTTATTATGTTCATGAATTTTATCTCTAATTTATTATAAAAATGAATGTGAAAATCTTTAAAGGGTCTTTCATCTCAAGAAATTTTGACTGTTTAATGAGGATATAACTGGTAAGACTCTTTGACAATAAATCAATAATAACAATTCAGGGTGACTTTGCTTCACTAAATTTGATGAGACTATATATGCTAGAGATGCAATATAATGTAAAGTTGGTCTTATTGCTCAAGTTACTAGCAATATAGAGATGCAGTTCAATTTCCAATGTTCCTATGATGGTGGGAGATACTGTCAAGCCACAAAGGCAGACATCCTTTATGTGTAATCTCTTATAATCCCTTTGTACTGACAAGTGATAATGAAACACTCTGGAGGACTCCTTCAAGTTCTTACCAAACTAAAATTGTGCATTTTCTTGAGTCCTGGAGATAGGAATAAATCATCCTACAATAATTGTGAGTATTCCTACAGGAGGGAGCTGGAAGGAGGCCATTCAATTAGTTTCCAAGACTACATAGAAGGGGAAAGCAGATAGAATCTACTCTTTGATGAAAAAAGTAAAAAATGGTTTATTAAAATACTTACACTTACCTGTTAGAAGTTTTATTACATGGTTTACAAGACCTGTTTTCTTTCTATTTTAAGTAAAAATAATAATTGTGATTTATAAATAACCTATCACTTTCAGAACAAAAATTTTTTGACAAAAGATAAAATAAATAAATGAATAAATAATCAAACATAAAACATCTTTACTTGTGTTGCCCATTAATCTTCTAAAAGTAAAAGAATATACCTGTTCAGTTTGTCTGCATGTAAAATTTAGAAATTATAGAACAGATACTCTAGCTGATGCTTGGAAACTGGACTTGGTTTTAAATAATATATGAAACATACTAAATCTCGAGAGTTTTTGGGTAATTCAGCATAATATATTATTTATGATATATGCATCTAAAGTTGGCAAATATTCAAATAAAATGACAATACTTAAATTTTAATATATTATAGCAATTAACAATTAATAAAACAATAAAATATGTGTTAACTTAGAAATTTCTAACTAGAGAACAAAATAAGAAATTTTTTTTTCATTGTCATTATTTCACCTCTGTTTCTGTGGAGAGGGAAATGCGGGACAGTAAATCTCCAGATGATTTCATACAGAAAATTCTAAACTCACACTGAGTTTAAGGATTATGATTTTAAATCCAGTTATGACAAAAACATTAGAGTGGAACTGATTTCTACAATAAACAATCTAAGAGAGAAAACTATTGTAAAGAAGAAAGACATTTAAACCAAAAAGATAGAGTAGTTTACAAACACATCAAGATCTACATTTTATTATAGATTTTTAAATAATCTGTTTTTCTATAATATTAGAGAATGTAGGAAAATTTATTAGATAGGAAGAAAGGTAATAGTAATCAATTCAGTAAAGTTAATTTAAATCACATAAGAAGATCCTTAAAGGAAAAGCTCACAGGATAAGGACAGGAAACATATAAATATGAAAATGGGGAAATGGTAATTTATGTAAATATATCTACTGGAACCCAGTGGATAAAGGGTGAGAAAAGGAAGAACCTACAAAACACCAAAGACAAGCTACAACCCTCTAATCTCTTTAAATATAATCTATGATTCTCCTATCAAACTAAGTATTTAAGGAAAAGGTGAGAAGTTGTGAATGACAGTGGAAAAGGTTTAAAAGAAACTACCTCATGTGGTAATGAATGTATTTGCTGGGATCTTTGTGTACGGATTAGGCAACTAACAATGCACTATAAAGAAAGGGACTCTTTAAAGTAAATTTTGACTTTCATCAACACCATCAGAGAATCTTCACATTCATACTTTATTACGTGCAGCTAAGGACATTGAGGTATATATTAAGAGTACAACGTGGGGGCCAATATTGGAGAAAATGTATACAAGCTTAGTTACAGCCTAGAGACTCTTTTGTAATTATGACAGACATTTTCTGAGTTGTACATTTCATAGAGCTCTTTATGTTTTAGCCATGCTGGTTTTCTAATGAGATACTGCTGCATACATAGCTCCATTACTTTTCTTTTCTTTTTAAAGTTTTACTTTCTTTATTCAAAATTTCATTGGTTATTTCATTTATTTACATTTCTTTTTATTTTATTAGATGTTTAATTTATTTACATTTCAAATGTTATCCACTTTCCAGATTTCCCCTCCAGAAACCCCCTATTCTACCCTCCCTCTCCCTGAAGGAACATGAGGGTGTTCCTCCACCCACAAACCCACTCTTGCCTCCCAACCCTGGCATTCTGCTACACTGGGGCATCCAGCCTTCCCAGGACCAAGGGCCTCTCTTCCCATTGATGTCCTACAAGGCCATCCTCTGCTACGGATGCGGCTGGGTGCCTTGGGTCCTTCCATGTATACTCTTTGCTTGGTGGTTTAGTTCCTGGGAGATTTGGGGGCATCTTGTTAGTTAATATTTTTGTTTCTCCAATGGGTTGCAAACCCTTTCAGCTCCTTTAGTCCTTTCTCTCACTCAAATGTTACCCCCCAACCCCCGTCCAAGTATCCCTTCTGCAAAACTTGATAAAGCTGTCTCCTGAGAGGCTCTGGCAGAATCTTACCAGTACAGATGCAAATGCTTACACCCAACCATTAGATTGAGCATGGGTACCCCAATGGAAGAATTAGGGGAAGGACTGAAGGAGCTGAAGGGGTTTGAAACCACATAGGAAGCTCCATTAATTTTTTAAAATTTTAATTAATTTCTTTTATAATCCAGATTTTATCCCACTCAGGTTGGTGCACCCCATATCTCCTGTGCCCTTGTCTCCAAAAGAATGTCCCAATATCCCCCATCCCACCAGACCTCCCTATACCCTGCAGCTCTAAGTCTCTCTACGGTTGATAGGTGCATCTTCTCTGACAGAGTCAAGACCCGGCATTCCCCTGCTTTACGTGGGTTGGACTCATATCAGCTGGTGGATGCTGCCTGGTTGGTGGTCCAATGTTTGAGAGATCCCAGGGGGATCCAGTTAGGTGAGACTTCTGGTCCTCCTACAGGGTCACCCTCCTCAGTTTCTTCCAGCTTTCCCTAATTCAACCACAGGGGTTAGCAGCCTGGTTGGTGGCTCAGTGTGAATATCAATGTGAACCTGTTTCTGGAACTCCTTTTCACCCATAGGTCCCTGCCTTGAGTCCTGAGAGTCTCACATCTCCCAGGTCTCTGGTACATGCTGGAGGGTCCCCCTATCTCCTACGTTCTGAGGTTGCCTGTTTCCATTCTTTCTGCTGGCACTCAGAGCTTCAGTCCTGTTCTTCCTACTTAATACCTGATCATGTTCCCCTCTTCTACTCCCTGTCCCCTTTCCCACCAAGGTCCCTCCCTCCATTCCCCCTTCTATAATTGCTTTCTTCATCCTCCCTAATGTAATTGAGGCATCCTCACTTGGGGCCTTTGACTTGTTAAACTTCTTGAGTTCTGTGGACTGTATACTGGCACTCTGTATGTTTTCACTTATTAGTGAGTACATACCATGCATGTACTTTTAGGTCTGAATTACCTCACTCAGGATAATATTTTCTAGTTCCATTCATTTGCCTGCAAATCTCAGGGTATCCTTGTTCTTAACAGCTGAGTAGTATTTCATTGTATTAATGAACCACATTTTCTGTATCCATTCTTCTGTGTTGGGACATCTGGGTTGTTTTCAGCTTCTGGCTATCACAAACCAGGCCGCTATGAACACAGTAGAATATGTGCCCCTGTGGTATGGTGGAGCATCTTTGGGTATATGCCAAAGAGTGGTATAGCTGGGTATTCAGCTAGATCTATTTCCAAATTTCTGAGGAATCTCCAGATTGATTTCCAGAGTGGTTGCAATCCCACCAACAATGGAAGATTATTCCTCTTTCTCCACATCCTCGCCAACATCTGCTATAACCTGAGGTTTTGATCTAGGCCATTCTGGGTGGTGTAAGGTGGAATCTCAGGGTCATTTTAAATTGCATTTCCCTGGTCACTAAGGACTTTGAACATTTCTTTAGGTGCTTCTCAGCCATGCGAGATTCCTCTGTTGTAAATTTAAATTCTCTGTTTAACTGTATAACCCATTTTTTTGATAAGGTTGTATGGTTTTTTGGCTGGTAGCTTCTTGGGTTCTTTGTATATTTTGTATATTAGCCCTTTATCAGATGTGGGTTTAGGGAAGATTTTTTCCCAATCTGTAGGTTGCTGATTTGTCTTATTGACTATGTCCTTTGCCTTACAGAAGCTTTCCTGTTTCATGAGGTCACATCGTGATCTTAGAGCATGAGCCCTTGGAGTTCTGTTTAGGAAATTTACCCCTGTGCCAATGATATCAAGGCTCTTTCTCACTTTCTGTTCTATTAGATTTAATGTATCTGGTTTTGTGTTGAGGTCCTTAATCCATTTAGACTTGAGCTTTATGCAAGGTGACAAATATGGATCTATTTTCATTTTCCTACATACAGACAGCCAGTTAG
Source organism: Rhynchomys soricoides (assembly GCA_019843965.1). NCBI lineage: Eukaryota > Metazoa > Chordata > Mammalia > Rodentia > Muridae > Rhynchomys > Rhynchomys soricoides. Next base: position 275,828 of record JADRCH010007664.1, on the reverse strand, counting down.
ACCAGCACCATTTATTGAAGATGCTTTCCTTTTTCCATTGTATATTTATGGCTTTTTTGTCAAAGATCAAGTATTCATTAGTATGTGGTTTTATTTCTGGGTCTTCACTTCAATTTCCTTTATCAATGTGTCTGTCTCTGTACCAATACCTTGCAGTTTTTATAACTTTTGCTCTGTAGTATATCTTGAGGTCAAGGATGGTGATTTTCCCCAACACTTCTTTTATTGTTAAGAATTGTTTTTGCTATTCTGGGACTTTTGCCATTCCAGCTGAATTTGAAAATTGTTCTTTACATGTCTTTGGACAATTGTGTTGGGATTTTGGTGGGATTGCATTGAATCTGTAGATTGCCTTTAGTAGGATACTCATTTTTACTATGTTAATTATGACAATCCATGAGCAAGGGAGATCTCTCCATCTTTTTGAGATTTTCTTCAATTTCTGTCTTGAGAGCCTTGAAGTTATTGTCATACAAATCTTTCACTTATTGGGTTAGAATTACTCCAAGATATATTATTTGTGGCTATTGTGAAGTATGCCATTTCCCTAATTTCTTTCTCAGCCTATTTATTATTTGTATAAACAAAGGCTACTGATTTTTTGAGTTAATTTTGTATCCTTCCACTTTGCAGATTTTGTTTATCAGCTGTAGAAGTTCTCTGGTAGAATTTTTGGGGCCACTTATGTATACTATCATATCATTTGCAAATAGTCATATTTTGACTTCCTCCTTCCCAATTTGTATTTCTTTGATGTTCTTTTGTTGTTTAATTGCTCTGGCTAGAATTTTGAGTACTATATTGAATAGATTGAGTAGATATGGGGAGAGTGGGCATCCTTATTTTGTCCCTGATTTTAGTGGGATTGCTTCAAGTATCTCTCCATTTAATTTGATAATGATTGTTGGTTTGTAGTAAATTGCTTATATTATGATTAGGCATGGACCTTGGATTCCTGATCTTTCTAATAATGTGTTTTACTGGATGTTTTATTTATTTATATTTCAAATCTTATCCCCTTTCTAGGGTTCTCCTCCAGAAACCTCCTATCCCATCCCCCCTCCTCATGTTTCTATGAATGTGCTCCCCCACCTACCCACCTACTTGCAACTCCCTCCCCTGGCTTTCCCTTACAGTGGGGAATCAAGCCTTCACAGAACCAATGGCCTACCCTCCCATTGATGCTTGACAAAACTGTTAACATGGAGGGGTGTTATATTTTGTCAAATGATTTTTCAGCATCTAATGAGATAATCATGTGATTTTTTTCATTGAGTTTTTTTATACAATGGATTAAATTAATAGATTTCTTTTCTTTTTTTTTCTTTCTTTTTTTTTTTTTTTTTTTTTTTTTTTTTTTTTTTTTTTTT
>JADRCH010007664.1:249003-274358 GCA_019843965.1 Rhynchomys soricoides | reverse complement strand
TTTTTTTTTTTTTTTTTTTTTTTTTTTTTTGATTTTTCGAGACAGGAACTCACTCTGTAGACCAGGCTGGTCTCGAACTCAGAAATCCACCTGCCTCTGCCTCCCAAGTGCTGGAATTAAAGGCGTGCACCACCACTTCCTGGCAAATTAATGGATTTTCATGTATTGAACAAATATTGCACCCCTCGGATAAAGCCCACATGATTTTGGTGAATCATGGTCTTGATGTGTTTTTGGATTCGGTTTGTAAGAATCCAAAAGCATTTTATTGAGTGTATTTGCATTGATATTTATAAACAACTTCAGCAAAGTGCCTGAATATAAAAGAGACTCTCAGGACTTTAAGCCTTAGATGAAATGCCTTACAGTGAGGAGAAGGAACTTATATATTCCACTTTCAGTAGAAAGGGCATCAAGTGGAGGAAGGAATGGGGTTGCCATTCCACCTTCAAAAACTCTGACACAGAATTGTTCCTGTCTAAAAAAACTGCAGGGACAAAAATGGAGAAGAGCTTGAGGAAAAAGAGGTCCAGTTACAAGCCAAATTGGGATCAAGCTCAGGAGTAGCCCCAAAGTCTGACACTATTACTGATGATATGATGTGCTTACAGTGTCCTATCATGGCAGCCCTCAGAAAGACCCAACAAGCAGCTGAAAGAGTCAGATGTAGATATTTATACCTAACCAATGGACAGAAACTATTGATATTGTGGTAGAACTGGGGAAGAACTGGAGGAAGCTTAGGATGAGGGTGATACTATAGGAAGACCATCAATATCAACTAACCTGTATCCTCCTTGGATCTGACAGACCCTGAACCATCAACCAGAGTCTATACCAGCTTCTAAGAGGCCACCAACACATAAACAAGAGATGACTGCTGGGTCTCAATTCAGTCAGAGAAAATTCACTTAACTTTTGAGAGACTTGAGGTCCCAGGGTGTAGGAAGTTCTTGTGGGGTGGGGTGGTGGTTGGGACATCCTCTTGAAGACAAGCAAGGAGGATGTATATGGTATGGAAAAGTCACAGGGTGGACCGGGATGAAGATTAAGTCTAGAATGTAAAAACATAAATAAATAAAAAACATTAAAGAATAAATTAAAAAATTAAAAATTAAAAAATAACTCTGATAAATCAGTAGCCTTCCATTTTTAAAATAATAAATTGGCTGAAAAAGAAATTAGGGAAACATCACCTTTCTCAATAGTCACAAACAAAATAAAATATCTTGGGGTAACTCTAACCAAACAAGTGAAGGATCTGTATGATAATAACTTCAAGTCTCTCAAGAAAGAAATTTAACAGGATCACAGAAAATGGAGAGATCTCCCATGCTCATGGATTGGCAGAATTAACAGAGTACAAGTTTTAGAAGAAAGACCTAAAGATTCTTCGCATTTCCTCAGTATCTATTGTTATGTCTCTGTTTTCGTTTCTTATATTGTTAATTTGAGAATTGTCTCTGCCTTGTAATTAGTTTGGATAAGGGTTTGTCTATGTTTTTGATTTTCTCAAACAACCAGTTCTTGGTATTTTGACTCTTTGTATTCTTTGTTTCATTTCTAATTGATTGATTTCAGCATTGACTTTGATTATTTCCTGCCATCTACACTTTCTGGGTACATATGTTTCTTTATTGTTTGTTTGTTTCTTGAGCCCTAAAAGGTGCTTTTAATTCAATAGTATGAGAACTATCCAATTTCTTTTTTAGGGTATTTAGTCTTATGAAAGTTCCTGCTGTGCCCTCATTTTCACTGAATTCTAGAAAGTCTTTAATTTCTTTATTTCTTCACTGTCCCAGTGTTCATTGAGTAGAGAATTGTTGAGTTTCTACCAATATGCAGACTATCTATTTTTTGTGTTGTTTAAGTACATCTTTATACCATGGTGATCTAAGGAGATCTGTTGGATTATTTCAATTTCTGTAACTGGTGAGGTTTGCTTTGTGACCAAATATATGGTGAATTTAGTAGAAGCTTCCTTGATATGCTGAGAAGAAAGTATATTCTTTTGTGGTTGGGTGACATGTTTTATAGATATTTGTTAGGTCCATCTGAGAAACAATCTTTGTTAGTTTTGTTATGTCTCTGTTTAGTTTATCTCTCAATGATATGTCTATGGGTGAGAGAGAGTTTTGATGTCTCCTACTATTAATGTATGGATTTCAAAATGTGATATAAACTTTAATAATGTTTCTTTTACAAATGTGGGTACTCTTCCATTTGGGGAATAGATATTCATAATTGAGATGTATTTGGTGTATTTTACTTTGATAAATATGAAATGCCTCTTTCCTGCCTCTTTTGATTATTTTGGTTGAAAGTCACTTTTATTAGATATTAGAATGGTTACTCCAGCTTGTTTCTTGGGTCCATTTGCTTGGAAAACCTTTTTCCAGCCATTTATACTGAGATTAATGACTATCTTTTTTGCTGACATGTATTTCTTATATACAGCAGAAAGATGGATTCTGTTTATGTGGCCATTCTGTTAGCCTATGTCTTCTTTTTGGGAAATTGTGTCTATTTGAGGTCAAGAGATATTAATGACCAATTATTTGTATTTCGTGGTTTTTGGTTGTAGTGGGGGTGGGGGTGGTGTGTGTGTGTTTGTGCATGTGTGTACATTTCTCTTCTATTGGTTTGAATCATAAGACATTCTTTATTTCTTGTATTTTCATGGATATAGTTACCCTCATTAGGTTGGAGTTTTCTTCTAGTATGCTATGTTGAGATGGATTAGAGGAGAGGTAGTGTTTAAATTTGCTTTTGTCAGAGATTATCTTGGTTTCTCCATCTATGGTGATTGAGAATTTTCCTGGGGTAGTAGACTGGGCTAACATCTGTTGACTTTTATGGTCTGCAATATCATTGTACAGGCCCTTATAGCTTTTAGAGTGTCAGATGAGAAATCCAGTATAATTCACATAGGTCTGCCTTTAGATGTTACTTGGCCTTTTGCCTTTGCTGCTTTTAAAATTATGTCTTTGTTATGTATATTTGGTGTTTTGATTATTATGTGATGGGAGGGTATTCTTTTGTGCTTCCATCTATTTAGTGTTCTCTAAGCTTCCTGTACTTTTATATGCATCTATTTCTTTATGCTAGGGAATTTTTCTTCTATGATTTTGTTGAAAATGTTTTCTGGACCTTTGAGCTAGGAATCTTCCTTCTCCTTCTCCTTCTCCTTCTCCTTCTCCTTTTCCTTCTCCTTCTCCTTCTCCTTCTTCTCTTCCTCCTCTTCCTCCTTCTCCTTCTATTACTATTATTCTTAGGCTTGATCTTTTCATAATGTCACACATTTTCTGAATATTTTGTGACATGAACTTTATACACTTGCATTTTCTTTAATTGATATAGTAATTTCTTCTATCATAACTTCTACATCTGAGATTTTCTCTGCCATGTCCTTTATTCTCTTGATGATGCTTACGGCTGTGTTTCCTGTTGTTTTTACTAGGCTTGGAATCTCCATGCTTGCCTTGTTTTTTGCTAGCTGTATTGCTTCCATTTCCCTTTTCAGGTCTTGGACAGTTTCATTGATATTCTTCACCTGTTTGATTGCATTTTCCTCATTTTCCTGTATTTCTTTATATTTATTTGTTTCCTCTTTCAATGCTTTTACCTATTTGGATGTATTTTCTTGTATTTCCTTAAAGAATTGATTCGTGTGCTCTTTATTTATTCAAGACCTCTGTCATCTTTATAAGATTGAATTCATGTTCCTCTTCCTGTCCTTCAGTTTCATTAGGATATTCAGCATTTGTTGTATCAAGGTAGCTGAGCTCTGGTGGTGCCATATTGCCTTAGGTCTTGTTGCTTGTGTTCCTCTGCTGTCCTTTAGGCATCTAGATTTCCCTGGTATTGGCTGGATGGTCCTCATGACAGCAAGACTTCTCAGAATGTAGGAGCAAATTAGGGGCCAGACAATGATGGTCACAATACCCTACTCAGTTGACTGTCCTTTAGACAGACTTTACTCTGCAGGATGTATTGCAGGTGCTCTCTACTCTGCAGCCTGTTTCCCAATTATGGTGGTGGGAAGATCCAACTAGGATGGATGGTTAGACAGGGTTCTAAGCTGGTTAGTTTTGAGTTCCCTGAAGGTTTCCACAGGGAGTCAGGACTCTCTTGGGACCCTGCAAGGCTCTTCTGGACTGAGCAACAAGTCTAGTCATAGACATTGATGCTCAGGTGAGCTTGTGCATCATTCACCTCGTTCTCTGTCTTTCTTTCCTTTCCTTTCCTTTTGTTTCCTTTCCTTTTCTCTAATTTCCCATTCATAAACTTATAAAAAATTCCTTTACAAAAATTAATCTTCCTAGTGGTCTATGAATTCCTAAGACAAGAAACCAGAATCACTGACTCAGTAGATATTGTGTGAACACTAATGACAGCATTATAACTCATGTCTTAATCATATACAATGCAAGAAAGCTCCCGTACTTATAAAACATATGTGCTTTTTTCTCCTTGCTTAAATATTAGACATTTATATTTTCAGAAATGATTCTTCAAGTATTTCTTACAGTTAGAAAACTTTTGGAAAGTTGAACTAAACAATTTCCACAAAGATACAGGTATAGACATAGACACAACATCTCACAGACACACACACACACACACACACACACACACTCACAATCATACTACCACCACTACATCTTAAAGGACAGCTGAAGTACATTACTTAAAGCAATTCAATAAGAAATAAATTTATTTAGATCTTGATAACATTTCTCACTAGGAATTTGCTACTGTTTTTCATCTTTAAGGGTCTACTGTTTGATGCATAAGGCATTAAGAATTGCTTAGAGAAAGAAAACTTTGCTTTTAGGCTGACTTCTGTCTTAGTGCTGTATAAACTTTTGGAGTCTATATTGGTCCTCAAATAAGACAAATAAGGTTTCAACCTGTATGAGGGGAATCAATAAAAGAATAGGAATATAGAACATAATCAAACACCTAGAAAGACTTAAAATATATATGTCATATGCCTATTCCCTCAAATTTGGATAAATTAAGTGCTATTAGTGAGACAGATCTCTATATGATCTACTAGAAAACAACATTGAAGCTGACACTACTTTGTGATTTAAATTTCTCTTACTTCCATTCATTTGTACCTGACTTTCCCTCAAGCTGTGTCAGCACAGATTAAATTTTTTGCCTTGAAGTCTTGTTATGTTAATACTAGTGGGTGGGAGATGTTGGCTATAATTGAAAAGAGAAGCTTAAAAGTCACAGGACATAGACTGCTCATTTCAATTTGTTAAAAAGTAAAGGTAGAAGCAAGTATGACAAAAGAAAGCACAAAGTCAGCCAGATAGACTTTTCTGAAGCATGATAAAATATATGCCTAATAGGTGGAATATGCTAAAAATGTTTTTACCTTTTTGAGATACATCACTCAGAGTGATTCTTTTCAGCTACATTAATTTGTTCACAAATTTCAAATTCATAGTTGAATAATATTCCACTATGTACATGTACCACATTTTCATTATCTATTTATCAGATTACCTCTAGACTATTTCCTTTTTCTGTCTATTGTGAATACAAAGTACTTCTGTGGTGAGATACAGAGTCCTTTCAGAATGTGTCCAGAATATGTATAGCTTTGGATGAATTTCCACATAGATTTCCATGATGTCTGCACTACCACCAATAATGATAAGTGTTCTTACTTCCCCACATTTGTGATGACAACTTTTGCTGTTCTCATTTAACATGTTTCATAGCTTCTTTGGATATTATGAGAGCTAGTCCTCAGGAAGATGTCTCTAAGTCAGCTCCAGATGAATTCCTCCAATTGTTCAGTGTGTGATATTCTCTGCACCCCAATATTATGAGTCATAGATACAATAGAGAAACCAACCCATCCACAAAACTTTCAACCCCAAATTTATCCTGTCTTCAAGAATTGCAGGCATGGGAGATGGAGCAGAGAAAATGGCTAACCAATAACCAGCCCAACCTGAGACCCATACCATGGACAAGCACCAATATCTAACACTATTAATGATACTTTGTTATAATTGCAAATAGGAGCATGTTGTTCTCCTAGAGGCTCCATGCAGAAGCTCTCTCTGAAAGATACAGACAATCACAGCCAAAGAGTAGATGGAGCATGGGGACTCTTATGGAAAACTAAGAGGGGGGATTGCAGTTTTAGAAGGGGATAGAAACTTCACAGGGTCAATTAAACTGACCCCTTGGGGATTTCAGAGTCTGAACCACCAAGCAAAGAACATACACAGGCTAGACATAGTTCTCCCCACACATATGTAGCAGATGTGAACCTTGGTGTTCCTGTGGTTCCTGAAAAAATGAAGCAGGGACTATCTAAGCTGTTGCCTGTACATGGGATATGTTCTAGCTGGGCTGCCTTGTCTGGCCTCAGTGTGAGAGGAAGTGCCTAGCCTGGCAGACACTAGGATGTGTCAGGCTGGGAAGATAACCAGGGGGGCCCTCTACCCTCTCAGATGAGAAGGAAAGGAGGGAAGGATTGTGGGAGAGGGTGACCAGGAAGGAGAAGTGTATAGTATATAAAGTGAAAAAGTAAGAAAAATAAATTAATTAAAAAAAAAAAAAAACAGAAAGGAAGAAAATGCTTGCCTATAGACTGACTTTGCAAATGTATTTCCTACATTAAAATTTCCTCCTCTTTTATGACTACAGATCCCATCAAATCGACATAAAACTAGCCAGGTCATGGAATTTGTTCATCAAATTCCTTCCCTCAAGGCAAAGGAATCAATGCAGAAGAAGACATAGAAAACTTGTAGGATCCAAAGGTGTTCGATAAATCCAAGGAAAGCATGTCTTGCAGACACAACATGACTACACATGTGAACTCACATATACTCTAATAGCATACACAAGTCTTATACAAGTTCAAGCCAGAAAAAAACATCTCAGCACTGGAAAGGAAATGTGAACATAAAGTCCCACCCATTAAAAAGGAGTTATTTGCAATTGCTAGCTATTGGGAAAGGGGAAAAAAAATCAATGTTTTCCAATGGAATATCAACTGGGTATATTAACCATACTGTAGAGCTAGACCTAAAGCTAGATTTCACAGGGTTTTGTTTGTTTTAGTTTGTTATCATTATTAGGCAAGTTATTTTTTGTTTTGTTATTTTTTTCTTACTTGTTTTGGTTTTACTTTTTGTGGTTTTGTTTGAGATACCAAGAGAAAAGATATAGATAGATAGATAGATAGATAGATAGATGATAAACAGAGCAAACATGAAATTGAGTGATAAGAGACAGATAAGTTCTGGAAGAAGTTGTAGCAGGGAAAACATATTAGATAAAACATTGCTAAAAAATCATGGAAGCATTTAAAGTCCAAACAAAACAAACAAAAAACAAACAAAAATATATCTTAAAAGAAATTGTATTTATAATGAGGAATACTGCAAAAAATAAAGCAGAAAGCAGAGACCCTCAGGTTTCATTAGTTAATTCTATTAAAAATATGACAGAATTGATAGCAATGACTCAAATGTTCCTTAAGATAGAACAAAGAAGACTTTCTTATATATTTTAGTGTTATTATTTCTAAAATATTAAAACAATGAAACATTACTGTGGAAACCACATGAGAATTTTACTTCTTACTACTTATCAAAAATCTGAAAAAGACCAAAGTGATAGCACATGTGGTATTTTCTGAAGTTTTCCTTTCTAGTTGATGATGAATCTTATCACTGTGGAAACATGACAAGCTCTCGTAGCTAGCCGGTTTTACAATGATATAATTCCCAGTTATAAAGATTCTGCTTTCATAAAACAATCTCCACGAAGACTCCACTTATTAATCTCAAAAGATGGATTAGATTTTTAAACATGACTAGTTGTAGGGGAGTAATGATTCAAATCATAGTAAGTAATTAAAAGCACATTAATAAACGATGAAAAGGAAAAGAAAATATTAAGAAAGTAGAATAAAGTGTAGAGTTCATTGAAAACAAACACATATAGAATTATTCGTTTGATATATCTATTGTTTTCTATCATTTGTCAAGCTGCCTCATTTTGAGAACTATGTCTACATTTTTTATATTTCCCTGTTATTGTTTTGTTTTGTTTTCCTCATTGTAGCTTATAACCATATTACAAAATCTTAGGTAGTAACATCCAAAAAAAACCAAAAAAACAAAAAACAAAAGTATTTGATGTCTATCTTTCCCCTTATTTGAGAAATGGTAAGGAAAAGAAAGAAAGAGACAGAGATATAGAAGCTTCAGACAGTGGTTTGAAATTTCAAAGTAATGCATTAAAAACATGAACAGGGGAAACATGTTTAGAGATAGTGTAATAGAAACTTCATTGAGAAATAAAGAAAATCTATCCATTCTGTTGCTTTCCGATTAAAAGGAACCCAGACTGTATATTGCTGCCTATTTGAATGAGTTTGTGTATAATAGAGTGTACTTATAATTCAAATGGATTTTATGTTTATGTATTTAACTACACAGTTGGAGTTTTGCAATTATTGAATTTTTGTCTACCTTCTTAACATTCAATGAAATGATCTCTCCCAGAGCACATGCAGATTCTCATTTTTGAAAAAAAAAAAAAGATTAGGTGGCTTTAGCTTAAATTAATTCCTTCTTTTAAAAGAGAAAGCAGGAAATCTTTCTTTATAGAAGTAGTTTTTATGATCTTTGGGAACAAGTGGTAAGAGAATGAAATCTTATTTGTGTCAGGGATTATTTTACTAAAGTGTTAAATTATGTGTTTTCAGGAACTCAGAAGCTGTATTCAGTACTAAATCTCATTATGAGTATTAGGATACCCTTGGCAATGTGGCAGAAACTGATCAGTGACCCCTTAGGTATACAGAAAAGTTGACAGGCAGTAAAAATGAATAGAATCAGCATTCTTTCTCCTCATGCAGAGAAACTTTAATTGACCCTGGGCTAGTGGCTATATCCAAAGATGTGACACTTGACTCAAGATTATTTTCTAGCCACAACATTTCTGCTCTTCTCATTACCATGTATTTGTACTTGTCTCAGCACAAGTAAAGTTTTCATTTTGGTAAGGTATCATTTTGTTTCCTTTGTGGAGGCAGCATTAAAATTTCCACATGTATCTTTAATTAAGTCAGATGTACTATTTATCAATTTTACTCAAGTAGAATAATGAAAAGCTTGAGGTAAATTAAAGTTGCATCTACTTTATTGTATGACAAAAAGAGACTAGAAATGCAACAATAAATGGTTGGATGGTTGAACTATTATCAGATTCCCATCTGATCAAAATTAATCTATTACTACTTTGATACACTAAATTGTTGAAATGAATTTCTACATGAAGACCTATAGAGTACACATTAAAGGTTATGATAATTTTCATTTGACTGCTGCTAAAACTAAGACTACAAAGATCAAGTAAAATTTTCTAGATTACTAAGTCTTATTGCTTAGTCCTATAACCTTAGCAGGATTTTAGTTTCTACAAAAAATAAAAAAAGTATTATTCCCTCATGTTCTTTTTGCTTGTTTGTTTATTTGTAAGGTGTGCACTTTTATTAAAATGGTCTGAAGTCAGTGTACAGGCCAACCCTGGCTGCCTCAACACCTTAACCCATGCCCAGGGAGAACAAAGCCTTCATACATCAAGTTGGGGGGACAAAAAACGGGGGAGATCATGGCTGATAATTCAGAAATTAAAAAAAAAAGGCAGATTTTTAAAACATTTTTGCTGTACATTATTTAGAAAGAAGCAATGCTGTCACCTTCCCCAGTGTGGACTCAGGGCATGGACTCGGCCATCCTCCTCTTCTGAGTGGAGGTGGCTATTGGGAGGGTGAGGGACTGAGTTCCTGTAACCACATATTTCATGGATACTTGAAATGACTATTAAAAACAAAACCAAAAAAAAAAAAAAAAAAAAAAACAATGTGCAATCAAAGTCCTCAGCCACATTTTAGAACTTCAGGGGATCTTTGCTCCAACAGACTGCTGTAGCCTTCACTGTTTCAGTTTTTAAATCCTGACGCAAAAGCGCCAAAACAAAACAAAAAAAAACCTTTTAAAAATATTAAAACAACAACAACAACAACCCCCCCCAAAAAAAAACCAAAATATAAATAAATCCGTGCCAATGTTGTCTCATTTTGTTTTCCTGCACAAGTTAGGTTTTGTCAAAGAAAGGGTGTAAAACACAGCTCAGCAACAGCCCACCTAGAAGCATTTACAGTGCACAATGGAGGGCTGGACTCATCGTACTCCTGCTTGCTGATCCACATCTGCTGGAAGGTGGACAGTGAAGCCAGGATGGAGCCACCGATCCACACAGAGTACTTATGCTCAGGAGGAGCAATGATCTTGATCTTCATGGTGCTAGGAGCCAGAGCAGTAATCTCCTTCAGCATCCTGTCAGTAATGCCTGGGTACATGGTGGTGCCACCAGACAGCACTGTGTTGGCATAGAGGTCTTTAAGGATGTCAATGTCACACGTCATGATGGAATTGAATGTAGTTTCATGGATGCCACAGGATTCTATACCCAAGAAGGAAGTCTGGAAAAGAGCCTCAGGGCATCAGAACCGCTCATTGCCAATAGTGATGACCTGGCCATCAGGCAGCTCATAACTCTTCTCCAGGGAGGAAGAGGATGCAGCAATGGCCATTTCCTGTTCAAAGTCTAGGGTAACATAGCACAGCTTCTCTTTGATGTCATGCACGATTTCCCTCTCAGCTGTGGTAATGAAAGTGTAGCCACACTAGGTCAGGATCTTCATGAGGTAGTCTGTCAGATCCCATCCAGCCAGGTCCAGATGCAGAATGGCGTGAGTGAGAGCAAAGCAATCATAGATGGGCACATTGTGGGTGACCCTGTCTCCGGAGTCCATCACAATGCTAGTGGTATGACCAGAGGCATATAGGAACAGCATAGCCTGCATGGCTATGTACATGGCTGGGGTGTTGAAAGTCTCAAACATGATCTGGGTCATATTTTCAAGGTTGGCCTTAGGATTCAGGGGAGCTTCAGTGAGCAGCATAGGGTGCTCCTCAGGGGCCACATTGTAGAAGGTGTGGTTCCGTATCTTCTCCATATCATCCCAGTTGGTGACAATGCCGTGTTCAATGGGGTACTTCAGGGTCAGGATGACTCTCTTGTTCTGAGCCTCATCACCACATAGGAGTCCTTCTGACCCATACCCAACCATCACACCCTTGTGCCTAAGGCGGTCCAAGATGGAGGGGAAGACCGCCAGAGGAGTGTCTTTGCCAATGGAGCCTGCTTTGCACATGCCAGAGCCATTATTGACTACAAGTGCAGCAATATCATCATCCATGGTGAACTGGTGTCAGGTGTGGACCAGCAACAGAGGAGCTGTGAGAAGACTGTGCTCGCAAGTGGACATGGACTAGACAGACAGTGTCCTCATGTTCTTAATATCACAAATATCAAGCGTTTATTCATCCCTTCATGTCTTTCAACATGACCAGTCATTCAGAAGTATCATATATGAGGAAATATGATGCCTCTCTCAGTTTTGTTTTAAACATACTTGCGATGACTCCCTACAAGCTATGGTTTTACGACAGAAGGAACCCACAATTGAGGAACTCTCTCCGTAGGATCCTTAAGGGCACGCCGGACAGTGGTGGTGCATGCCTTTAATCCCAGCACTCGGGAGGCAGAGGCAGGCACATTTCTGAGTTCGAGGCCATCCTGGTCTACAGAGCGAGTTCCAGGACAGCCAGGGTTACACAGAGAAACCTTGTCTCCAACCCCCCCCCCCAAAAAAAAAAACAATCCTTAAGGGCACTTTATTAGTTAGTGATTAAGATGGGAAAGTCTGGCTCATTGTTGGGATGTTGGTCCTGCCATTTCTGGGCTAGTAGTCTTATGTGATGTAATAAAGTAGGCTGAGCAAGCAATGATGAGCAAGTCAGTAGGCAGCACACCTCCATGGCCTCTCCATTGTCTTGTCATGCATGAGTTCCTGTTTTGACTTCCTTGATGATTAACACTAATGTGGAAGAGTAAGCTAAATAAACACTTCCCTTCCCATATCAGCTTGGCTATTGTGTTTCATCACAGCAAAAGTATCCCTGAATAAGCCTACGGCCATGAATATAATGGGAAAATAATCAATCTATCAGTCCAAAACAAAGCATTCACCTGAAAGGATTAGCTTTGAGCCTTCAATAATGTGAAAATATTTATTTTTTTGTTTGTTTGTTTTTGTTGTTGTTGGGTTTTTTTTTGTTTTTTTGTAATCACAGAGCAAAATGAAGTTTAAGGGATCTTTTCTTCAAATACCTTGGTATGACAGTAAAAAATCATTACATATCATAAACACTATCTAGTAGAATTCATAGTTCTGATTTTAATGAGAACTAGTAGTCTGTTATTATAGATTTTTAAATTTCTTTATTTATGTATAGTTATGTGTCTGTGTGACTGTAGTACCTGAGAAGGCCAGAAGAGGTAATCTGTTCCTTAGGAATTATATGTGGATGTAAGCTGTCCAATCTGTTTACTATAATCTTAATTTAGATCATGTAGAAGATGAACACACAATATTAACTGCTGAACTATATAATGTATAGCACCACATATTCTTTACTCATTAACAGGCTGAAGGTCATTTCACTTCTTTCTACTTCTTTGCTATTGTGAGTAGAGCAGCAATGAATATGGCTGAACAAACTTTGTGGAATAGAATATTGAATCCTATAGGCATAAGCCTCAGAGTGGTATATCTGGGTCATATATTAGATTTCTTTTAGCTTTTAGATAATTCTCCATAATGGCTTTTATAGTGATTTCACAAGTTTACAATCCCACCGAAATTGAATTGAATGATGGTTCCCTTTTCCACCATAATCATTTTGATCATTTCTTGTCATTTATTCAGTTGTACATTGTCATTCTGACTAGGGTAATATGAATCCTCAAAGTTGTATTAATTTGCATTTTTTTTCTAATTACTAGCAACACTGATTACTTGTTCTAACATTTTTAGCTAAAGTAAAATAGTTTAAAACTTCCTTATGTGTTTATTTGATGTGTGTTTTATAAATTTTCTAATGGTATGTCTTTTTCATTTTACTACTATTTTAAACAATAGACTATTTATGTGTGTGTTTGTCTGTCTGTCGCTCTCACTCTGTGTGTGTGTGTGTGTGCATGTGTGTGTGTGTGTGTGTGTGTGTGTTACAGACAACCTACACACTTTTTTTATTCATTGTGTTTCTGGTGACCTATAAAACTTTGCCTAGATCAAGCTCATAAGGATAACTTACTATATTTTATTAATTTTATAAACTTAGTTCTCATTTATATGGAGCATTCATTTTTAGTTAACTTTTACCTGTATATTGTGATTTTTGTTCTATATGTGAAAATAAAATATTCTAGAGTTATGAAAATATTTTTATTTATTCTTGAAGAAAATTAAATCGTTATGAAACAACTATTGCCCACATATGTAGAAATCTATTTCCAAATAGCCTATTATATGTTACTGGTTAATATTCCTATTTTTATGCCACTGTCTCACCATCTTTAAGGTATAGATGGCTGTGAAAATAGGTAGTGTAAATTACTGGATGTTTTTCTTCTTTCACATAACAAATTTGGCCATTCGAAGGTGTTTACAGGAAATTTTTAGTTGAACTTTGCATAGTTTTATAAAAGTGCCTAAAACTGTTTTAAATAATTTTATTGTATTGGGCCACATTACTATAAATGTGAAGCATCTACTTTATAAATATGGAGTGTATTATAGTCATTAAGTTTTTTTCATTCTTTTGTATGTTTTAAAGTACTCTTCCATATGTTTTTGCACATATTTTTTATTAAATATATACTTATATATTTTTATTTGTGATGCTTTGGTAGATGTTAGTTTATTTTCTACTTCTATATTATATATTTTCAAATAAATATTTTTGTTTATAAAATATGCATAATGTGACTGCTACTAATACTGTTAATTTTTATTTTTTTTTTATTTTTTTTCAGTTTCTTTGGCTGTTCTGTGGGAGTTTCCAAAAAAGCAATCATGCAGTCATGTCATCTCACAGGTTCCTAAAGCTTATCTTACTTTTAATGTTTTATTCTTCTTGGATAGTTCATATTGCTAGGCCTTGAGTTTTCTTAATCCTTTCACAGCATGTTTCCATTTCAATAATTTTCCTATAGATGATTTATCTGATGATTTACATTTTTCAAGGTTCGATAATTTATTTGTTTTCTTAGCATATTAATTTTTGCTGGACTCAGACTGAGAGTTACAAGATGTCAGTGAGGACAGGCAACTTCTCTTCTTAATCTGTTCTGATCACTTTTTTTTTTTTTTTGACTTCTTGTGGCATGTTATGCAGCTTCCTTTTCTTCTTTCTTCTTCTAGCTTTTAAAATAAGTTTAATTATTTATTTATGGAAAATATTTTTATATACTATATTCTTATCACAGTTTCTTCTCTTTGTCCTCCCTGTCTCTTAAGCTATCCATTCCCCTGCATTCTTTGTTTTTCTTTTGAAAACAAATATGAAAAATCCAATAATAATAATGTAAAATGATTAAGATTCATGGGAAACTATATACACAAAGACACGTAAACCCAAAAATACAAGCCATAAAAATACAAATTTGGAAACCAGAGCACACAATAAAAGCTGGTAAGGTAAAAACATGTCCAAACAAAACAATATGGGACAAAAAATACCAGTATATTTCTTTTTCTGTTAGCCTCATACTGGTGGGTATGAGGCTATGTTCAACTGTGGTTTATATACTCAGCAAGACTCCATTGTCAAAATCTATTTTATTCTCTGTAAACAGTCATCAGTTGGAGATAACGTCTTAGTTAGTGATGCAAATTCATATCCAGTACATCATATCGGATCCCATTTGGCTTGTACCTATGCAGGCCCAATGCATCCTGACACAGTCTATTTGAATTCATATGTGCACCAGTCCTGTTATGCATAGAAAATACCGTTTCCTTGGTGCCATCCATTACCTCTGGCTCTTACAAGTTGTGAAAGTTTTAATAAAGATATCTTATTACTTAGTGGCACAAAGTATCTCAGTATCAGTACATTGTCTAGTTTTGAGTCTCTGTGTTAGTTCTAATACCTTGCAGGAAGAATTTTCTCTGAAAACAGCTGAGAGGGACACTGATCTTTGAGTATTGAAAAATGTTATTAGGAGCTATTTTGTCACTATGTCCCATTAGCAGAACAAAAGTATTCTGTACCTAGCCTAGCTTCTCTTCGGAATGACAGTATTCTTTGCCATACAGAAGCTTTTCAATTTCATTAGGTCCCATTTATTAGTTACTGTTCTTAGTGTCTGTGCTATCACTGTTCTGTTCAGAAAGTTCTTCCAGTGCAGATGAGTTCAAGGCAATTCCATTTTTTTGCATCAGTTCCATGTCTCTGGCATTATATGTTGGTGTTTATGTTAATACATATATTTATCACCACTGCTTTGTTGAACAACAGCTTCTTACCTTGTTTATTTCCTCTGTCACAGCATACTGTCAAATATCATATTATTTTCTTAATGACTTATTTTATGTGCATTAGTGTTTTGTCTGAATGTATGCCTATGATGATGTCAGATCTCCTGGAACTAGAGTTAAGGACAGTTATGAGATGTCATGTGGGTGCTGGGAATTAAATCAAGGTCCTTTGGCAAAGCAGGCAGTGATTTTAGCCATCTCTTCAGCCCCAAATATGATATCCTTTAGGAAGATTGAAAAATTTTCAGACTCTTATAAATCTTTTCAACCCAAACCACTGATCCATAGTAGTATATATCAGTGAAGGAATAATTTGTTTTCATATTTCTCTTTAACAATGACTAAGTTGAAACACTCCAATTAGAATCCACAATGCATCATGAATAGAATTGTTCTTCTTCTCTCCAGTTCTCCTTGGTCTGAAACATGAATGATGCATATCCAGTAGGAGATGTACTCTGCTGTGTGTCAAGAAACCTTGTTTTACAAAGAACCGGTGTATGTCTCTCCCTACAGAGATTCAGACTGCATAACTTTTACTCTTCAACCATAGCCTCAGCAGCTACTTCAGTGACCATTTGCTTTTCTTAGAAAGTATGAAGCCTGCCTTCATCATGAACTTCAATGAGTTTCTGATAACCAGTGGTTAGAAAGGAGACTTTGAACTTCATCTTTACACAGCCAACCTATCTGGGAGGTACCAGGTAAAACAGACAACTGATTATTTTATATTCATTGTTCCTTTTTGCATTGTGTTAAAGTTTGCCCATGGGTTTTGAAGTATAAAATATATCAATAGTATATCTCTTAGTATCTTTGTATGATTATCCTATCATCTTTCCTTCCAGCATCTGCATTATTTGAATAAGTACTGAATATTTATTGGTAGCTATATTTTCTTCCTTTCTTTATGAGTAGTGAGATATGTTTTAAATCTGGTCATTGTAAAAATTGTAGTGTTACATGTTACATTTTGTTACACCCCTTCATCTTATTCTGTTCTATTGTGAAATTAGTTGTAGTCAGTTCTCATTCTCATTTATTTTTGTTTAAGAGTAGACCTTAATACAAAACTATATTAGTTATACCATGAAGCTTAATAATCTTTTAAAAGTCCCTCTCTGCAGCCCAACTTGTTAAGTTATTAGTGTCCATTTTAGCAAGCAAAAATTTCCCAATCCCATGAGATTACCAAGATATTTTCAATGTATGTTTTGTTGTTTTCTTCTATTATTTGGTACTTTCATGCAGTTGTGCTTTAGAATCCAGGAGTGCTCTAAGAAAATCTCATATATATTCTCTAACACTCTTATATGTGCTAAGAATTTAGTAATTCTTGAGTACTTAAACTCCGAACTTTGTAATTTTAATGGAATTATATCTTTGACCTTTGAATTTGCTCTCCATGAACTATAATTTGTAATGATCTCTATCCAGGAAGCATAGAAAATAATAAGGTTCATGTAATTTTCTTTTCATTTCACAGGAACTTTAAATTTGTGCAGTCAGGTATTTAATGTTTGATGAGCACTGGCTAATGGATGTTGCCCAGTTTTCTAGTTATTAATAGTAGAAAGGATTACCATGTTCCTGTTACACGATCACCAATAGAAAATAAGTCTTTGCTCAGCTATTGAATGAATTCTATTTGAATACAACATGGGTGATAGAAGAGTTCAGTCTCAATAAACCTGGAAAACTGTAAACATAGATAAAACTTTGCTTATATTTATAAGTATACATATACAAACACACACACACACACACACACATAGTGAAAGAGAGAGACTATCCTCAAGATCAGATTCATATGCTATAATACAAAGGATGTATAGCTTAATGACATGAGATTTTATTTGACAATAATTATATCCATTTTGTTATGAAAATTTTGATTATGTGAAAACTTCTAAACAATGCTGTATCTGTGAACCTATATTCATTCTACTTATAATTCAATTTTGAATTGGGACAGGATCACACACATTTGCCAGAATGTCCTTGAAATCTTCACATCCTCTTTCAGACCTTGAACTTGGAATCCTTGTGTTCTTGACAGTAAAGGCTTACACCACCAATTTGTACTTTCACATTGTTTATTGTATCTCTATAATCAGATAGATTAAATTTATAATATTTACAAAAGGAAAGTAATAAATTCTCTGTTGGTAAAGGACTAGAGTAACTTAAAGTGTACACTGTACTGACCATCTGATTTTGAGAATTTGACTTTCCTGTAATCTTATATTAGGTCAGTACTAATTAATAGAGTATTATATAATTCTAATAAAGATATATTGCACAATTGACTTTGTTCTTATCAAATTCTTAACTTTATAATGATGCAATCTCTACTAAGTTTATGTACCATTAAAAAATCAAAAATGTAAATGACAGAAATTTTACAAACTTTAAATATACTGTTTAATGAACAACATATGTCATGTTGTTTGCTAATTTGAAAGTAAAGCGTAATTTTCTTCTGGATTACATTAACCTTAAATTTTATTAAGGGATAAAGAATGGTCAGCATTTATCCTTTCCAGGGAAATATTTGAGAGTCTAGAGTAGAGTTCTTTTCTGGGCATTTATAAGTCATCAACAATGAGGAAATACGGGTTCATTTAAATTCTGTGCAACTCTACTTAATATAACATTTAATCTGCTGACATTTAAAAATACTTATAACCTGTAACTTCAAGATTAATTATGAGGTCATGCATGTCAGAAATGTATTATTACTGGAAATAAGCCATCTTGTAGATGCTGCTATAGGCTAATCATTTTCTGTGCCAATCTGTGCCAATTATAAAGGCTATGGATATGATGTAGAAATCTTACAGATATAATGTCAGTTTTCTCCACCCGCTAAAAAAGAGTGCTAAACATTTAAAAAATACAGCATATAATTCAAATGTATCAGTGAATTATACTCATTAACATATGGAAGCATCTTACTTTTACCATATCAGCATTATAAAACTTTGTCATACATCAAATATTTTCTTGTTCCTATGTCTTATTTGCAATTAGGTTAAAAGACATACCTGATGTTGAATTAATAGTCAGTCTTGAATAACAGAACTAGTATGGCTCTGCTACTTTGACTACTATCTTTATCAAAATAATCAGAGTGAAATTTATCATTGTTTATAACAGTTTTGGGTGTAATATGTAAATTTAGAATGGTTTGAATGTGGGCTGTGCTGAAATAGATATGGAATAATGAATCTATTCCCACATTTCTGCTCTGGTTGCAAACAAATGAGACAAGGCAAATAAGCCACACTTAAATGATTTTCAAACTTTTCATGCATTAATATCACCTGGAGTATTTATTACAGCACAGATTTTCAACTTTACACTTAGAGTGCTTCAATAAATATAGAGCCTGGTTATTTGTGTTTGCAACTCATTTCCAGATAGTACTCATGGTGTTCATGTCAAGATTCAGGTTTTCTAACTTTTTGACCACTTAAAGCGAGACCTCCTAACCTTATACAATATTAAATGTTATATAAAGAATGTGAAAAACTGAAACTTAATAAAGGATATATCTTATTGGAATTTTTCATAACCTTCAAGTTATCACTCATTTATTGGATATGACTTAAAATACACAGGAAACAAAAAAAATATTGAATTTTATCTGATTAAAAGCAATTTCACTGATTGCAGGTTTTTTAAAACATGCTGAAAGACTTATGACTAAATGAAATATTGCAAATTTCATATAGTGTATGAATATGTAAATTAAAACTTTACTAACCAAAATATGGTTAAGTACAAGTAGTACTTCTTGATACATTTGCTTCGTACTTTTAAGACGAAAAATAAACTCTTGAATGCAGAAATTGAGGGGTGAAATGCAATGTACAACATATTTACTTATTGACTAAGCAAAACATAAAACCTAATAAAAGAAACACATTCTGTGATGATTTTAACAAAGCAAAATGTTGAAAACTACAAAATTCAGAAAGGAAGGAATATAAAGGACAAGTTGTGAGTCACTGATGAACAAGGGTAGTGAGAAATCAATTATAAAACATTGGATATCTACTGGAATGAGGAAAACAGTGTAAATAGATGCTGAATATTTTTTAATAAATACAGTAAAACATCACAGAATTATAAAAAATGATAATGGTGAATTTTGTGTTGCATGTGCCTGATAATAAAATTAATAATAATAAAAATAATAAAAAATAAAATTGTATTCACCAGTCTCAAAATTCTCTATTAAGCCTTATCCTGTAAATTAGAATACCATAAATCATGTAGCAAAACCATTCCTTGTAATTACAATTTGCTAAAATGTTTTGTACTAGGTTCTCTTATATAGGTAGTATTACTGACAATTGCTTTTGATCATATAAATTCAAAGTTGCATTGGAGATGATATAGCAATGCTACTGCATATAGATTGATGGGTTTTCTGACCCCAGTCACTAGCAATAATTCTTTCTTCAAACAGACCTAAGTTTCATATTTTCATTTCTAGAAAATAAAAGGAATATGACCATCATGGGCATACTGAGTTTAGTTAGCTGGTTTTATCCTCAAAAATACAAATAGTACTAGAATTGTGTTTAACTTATAATGGCTTATATTGCCTGGAATAAATAATTTGTAGGTAGACATAGGGTAATTGTCAGGTCTGGCCAGAGAGAATTGAAAATTGAGTGAAAGAACTTATTTTGACTAAAGGTAAGTGGAGTATGTACATTAAGATAAGATATTTCTGAATCATGAGCTGTAGTTCAAATTAATAAGAAGTGTTCTCTTTAGAAAATATTTGGATATATTTTAAAGCATTTGACAGACCAAAGAGAAAACATATGAAGGCTAGAATAAGCTGTGTCACACAACTTGTGATTGTCAGTTTTCAAATACTGTAGTAGGGAATTCCTCCAGGAAAGCGTGAAAAGACACATTGCTCCTCGTTGTCAGAATTTTCAATTAACATGCTTTATAGTTATGGGAACATCATACGATGAAGCAATCATAAATACTATATAACTATAGATATAAAGTTTTATCTTACATAGTTTTATGAATACCAATATGAAGTTATAATTATGGCATAATTTCCTGAATTCATTAAAAAGATGAAAGCAGTGTAGTATAGAAACAATGCAGCAAGAATCTGGACTAGATATTTTTTATTGGTTGTTTTATTTATTTACATTTCAAATATTTTCCTTTCTCATGGTTTCCCTTCTGCAAACACCCTACCCCATCTCCTCTCCCTCCTGCCTCTATGAGGGTGCTCCCTTACTCACCGACTGCAGCCTCACTACCCTAGCATTCCCCTACACAGGGGCATGAATCCTCCACAGGACCAGAGGCCTCCCCTCCCATTAATGCCAGATAAGGCAATCTTCTGCTACATATGCAGCTGAAGCCATGGGCCCCTCCAATGTGTACTCTTTGGTTGATGTTTTTCCCTGGGAACTCTGGGGATTCTAATCAGTTAATATTGTTGTTCTTTCTATGGGGTTTCAGAACCCTTCAGCTCCTTTAGTTCTTCCTCCTAACTTCCATTGTGATCCCCAGGATTCAGTTCAATGGTTGGCTGTGAGCATCCACAACTGTATTTGTCAGACTCTGACTTAGCCTCTCAGGGGACAGCTAAACCAGGCTCTTATCAGCACACACTTCTTGGTATCAGCAATAGTGTTGGGGTTTGGCATCTGCAGATGGGAAGGATCCCTAAGTGGGGCGGTCTCTGGATGGCCTTGCCTTCAGACTCTGCACCACTCTGTGTCCCTGTATTTCCTTTAGGCAGAAACAATTCTAGGTTACGATTTTTGAGATGAGTGGGTGGCCCCATCCCTCAACTGTGGTCTATTCCTATCCACTGGATATGGCCTGTGCAGGTTCTATCTCCTCTTTGTTGGGTATTTCAGCTAATGTCATCCTCATTGGATCCTGATAAACTCATGCTTCCATGGAACCTGGGACTTTACAGATCCCCAACCTCTACTGCTGCATATTTCTATTCAATATCTTGTACTTCTGTACTTCTCTCCTGTTCCTTCCCACACTTTATCCTAGCCCCCTTTCCTCCTTTCTTCTCTCCCCCTCAAGTTCCTCCCTCCCCCTACCTCCTGTAATTATTTTGTTCCTCCTTCTAAGGAGGACTAAAGCACCCTCACTTTGGTTTTCTTTCTTCTTAAGCTTTTTATGGTCTGTGAGTTTTACCCTTGGTAATCTGAGCTTTTGAGCTAATATCCATTTATCAGTGAGTGCATACTATGTGTGTTCTTTTGTGACTGGGTTACCTCACACAGGATGATATTTTTTGTTTCCATCCATTTGCCTGCAAATTTCATGAAGTCATTGTTTTTATTATCTGAGTAGTTCTTTATTGTGTAAATGTACCACATTTTCTGTATCCATTCCTCCATTGATGGATATATGGATTATTACCAGCTTCTAAATATTATAAATAAGGCTGCTATGATATTTCAGTGAATTTGATTTAATTTATATTCTACCCCCTGTGTGGTGTTAGGATAGCTACTCAGACTTTTTGAACCTATATTTCTTATACTTGTAATGGGGAACGTAATACCACCTAATCTATATGGTTGCTAAGATGATTAAATATGATAGTACATTTCAAGTTATCAGGAAAGGCTCAACAATTTTAATTGCCATAATTTGTGATCATATATTCAGCTAAATATTCAATAGTAACTGACTATAAATGATATTAGAATCACTAATCTGTGGTTTTCTATGTAGTGATATTGTTGAGTATTCTTAACATTTATTACATTGAAATTCAGTACTCCTCTAATAACATTTCCAATGTCCTACAAACTATGTTCTATTAACTTATATAAATTACTCTTATGTTTAGATACAAGAGTGCCTTGTATAGGTTAATTTTGAATGAACTACTATATTATGAGTTGTGAAAAGTTCTGAATCATTACCTCTCTTCAACGTTTCACCCATTATAGAAATAATAGTCTTTAAACTGAAGTAACTCCCTTGGACAACATATTTCAGGAGGTCCTACATTAGTATTTAATTTTCAACAGACAACTTCATTTTAGAGCAATTTCGATAAGAAATTGCAAATGAAAGTAATGTTGTGGATGGCTCTGGTGCTGCCTGCATTTTGTTGTTAATTTTGCTCTCCTAGGAGGGGTTGTCTGGAATGAGAAATGAGCCACATACTCAGGTAATTTATTGTGAACCTCCCTGAATGAATAAATGGAGAAATCACTGGGTGAGTAGGCAAGACTTCCGTGTTAGATCGAGGAAGAGAACAAGGAGGAGAGTGTTAGGGGCTTTTGAACAGGGAGAGTGAAATGGCAAGATGTAGTTGCTAGTGTCTCCTGGTTTCATAGCAGATCCTCCAGGATTTGCCAACAGAGGAATTAGATTTAATATGGTTTACAATATTAGGATTCTAGTTGTTGTGCCCAGAGATTGAGTTACCATTGTTTCTGAACTAAGTTTGTGGGGTGTTTCCCTTCTTTCCTTCTTCAGCGACTCGACTTGATTCCAGAGAGAAAGGTATAGCAGCAAAACCTGGGTTTGCCTGATATGTACCACAAGGGCTGCAGCAGTTTTGAAGAATGGGGCTTGTGTGGTAGTGACCTGCCAGTGGGAACCTAATGAGCTGGGTGGAAAGATTTTGGAGCTCAGAGTCAGAGTTTCCATGAAATTAAAAACAGGTCGGCCATTTCCCACCAGTGCATAGCTGGCCAGCCCCCCACCCCCACCCCAGGGCAGAGAGAACCAGGGCATAGCATGGGAACTTGCTGATCTTTTTAATATTTCCTTCGACAAAGTAACTTTAAAAGTTTTGAAGGAAATGATTTTGTCACACATACAGAATCACATATTTTGCTAGTGAGATGGTGACACTAATTGAAACGCATCCTAAGAAAAGATTTTACAGGATATCAAACTAAGCATGGAGAAAACACAAGAAAACAGCTAAAGTAAAATTGGTGAATAAAATAAACCTTAGTACAACAGTGTTTGTATTGGTTTGCACTGCCTCATTTCTCATCCCATTTTTCTTTTGACTACAAGGTAAAATTCTCAAAAGCAGAGAAATTAGGGTAGTTATTTAATTGAGGCGATTTTTCTATTATTCTCAAAAAGATGTAATAAAAAACTTGTGAGGCATAAGAGCAAAAGGAGAACTCAGAGCATAAGGGTTTGGAGATCATATTAAATACCAAGGAAAACACTCCAAATAATTAACCTGAGATACCTTCCCTCATACCTGCTTGAAAAA
Source organism: Rhynchomys soricoides (assembly GCA_019843965.1). NCBI lineage: Eukaryota > Metazoa > Chordata > Mammalia > Rodentia > Muridae > Rhynchomys > Rhynchomys soricoides. Next base: position 250,584 of record JADRCH010007664.1, on the reverse strand, counting down.
CTCATGTGAATTCAAAATAAATCGAGTCAGGTTTTTAGGAAGACCTCCTGGTTAAGAGTTAAAATTGGCTGGATTTGCCAATTAATAAATTCTCTTTGGGGGTACATCTTGACCTGTCCAGATTCTGTTTATCCAAATCATTCTGTACATGTGCAATTATATAAATGTTGTATTGAATATCAAAAGGTATGATTTAATTGTATCTTTAAGGTCCCATCTTTACTTGTCACTTAGAGTTAACATCACTTTATTGCTTTCTTTTCCAATTTTTCTCTTGGGTTAAAGATAGTTTGATAATAGCAAATAATTAAATTGCTTTAAGTTTGGAATGTCAATGTAAGATTAATTGAGAATGTCAATGGGTTTCCTAAAAGAAAAAATATAATTCCAAGGTTTTGCATGGGAAATTATTGTATTAAATAGGTAGTAAGTTTATATGAAATATTCTGTCTGAATGACACCCAATGTGCTAATTTCCTAGGTTATGAATCAACAGAAGTAAAATAGACCATCCCAAAACTAACAATTATATATAATTTAAATGTTGATATTCCATTAATTATATGCAGAACAAAGTAGAATTGTTGAGTAGTCAGTCTACGATTCCCAGCTGTTACTGGGCTCTGTGATGTTGGCCAGGCTAGCATAGGAACTTTTCATTCTGATGATGGGTCTCCTATCTCTCCCTCTCTCTCTCTTTTTCTCCCTCTGTTATCAGTCTGCCTCTCTCTGTATCCCTGTCTGTCTGTTTCTATCTGTCTGTCTATTTCTGCCTCTCGCTGATTCTGACTTTGTCTCTGTCTCTTTCTCTGTGTCCCTGTTTCTGTCTCTCTGTCTCTGTCTCTGTCTCTGTCTCTGTCTCTCTCTCTCTCTCTCTCTCTCTCTCTCTCTCTCTGTGTGTGTGTGTGTGTGTGTGTGTTTGTCCTGGAGAGGAATTGGATTGGCAATTGACAGAAGATGACAGTGGTAGGTGGATGCTTTAAGTGGGGTTTTAAGGAAAGCCAATAAAATCCTAATAGATAAATTTACTGATTTGAGAATTTGAATTTTTTTGTGTTATCTAAATAATAGTATATTCTATTTTACACTTATTTAGTTATATGTAGTGATTCTTGTCCACTGTAGTTTTACAATATCCTCCTTCAATGTCCTAACCAACCCCCATTTAATTGCTTTACTTTCCAGAAAATCAGCTTTCTTTTCTCTTTGCATCTGGCACAACTTATGCTTTATATGCTTATATCTCTCTGTGTGTCTTTATGTCTCTGTCTCTGTCTGCCTTTGTGTGTATGTGTGTGTGAGGAAAGGACCAACAGAGACAGAGAGAAACACTTAAAAATATAACGTTAAGGGGCTGAGCAGTTAAAAGCACTGACTATTCTTCCAGAGGTCCTGAGTTCAATTCCTAGTAACTACATGGTGGCTCATAACCATCAGTAATGGGATCTGATGCCCTCTTCTGGTGTGTCTGAAGACAACTACAGTGAACTCACATACATAAAATAAACACACACACACACACACACACACACACATATATATATATATATATATATATATATATATATATATATATATATA
>JADRCH010007664.1:214359-248993 GCA_019843965.1 Rhynchomys soricoides | reverse complement strand
ATATATATATATATATATATATATATATATATATATATATATATATAATCAACTTTACCTATGAAATTGCTTCCTATATAGACAAACAGCTGAGGAGATTCAAACAGTTACACATATACTGTGCTTGTTTCATCTCTTCTGTACACTTAATCAGCCAATAAAGTTTGTTAAAGTGCTTTGGAAATGCTCAGTTTTTCATCCCATTCCTCCTCCCCTGTCTCCAAGAGGATATACCAACATCCTTGCCAGGCCATCCCATTCCCTGGGCCTAAAGTATACACTGCTTGGTTGGTGCCTCATTGTCTGAGAGATTTCAGTGGTTCAGGTTAGTTGAGACTCGTGGTTTTCCTATTGGGCTGCCCTCTTCCTCAGTTTCTTCTAGCCTTTACCTAATTCAACCAAAGGGGTCCCAAGCTTTTGTCCATTGTTCAGGTGTAATTATCTTCATCTGTCTCAGTCAGCTGTTTGATGGGCCTCTGAGAGGACAGCATGCTAAGCTCCTGTCTATAAATACAACATAGCATCACTAATAGTGTCAAGCCTTGGAGCCTCCCCTTGAGATGGATCCCAATTTGGGCCAGTCACTGGACCTCCTTTTCCTCAGTCTCTTCTCCAGTTTTGTCCCTGCAGTTCTTTTAGACAGGAACAATTCTGGACCAGAGTTTTTGACTACAGATGGCAACCCCATTCCTCTACTTGATACCCTATCTTTCTACTGGAGGTGGCTTCTACAAGTTCCTTCTCCCCACTGTAGGGAATTTCACCTAAGGTCCTTTCCTTTGAGTCCTGAGAATCTATCACTTTTCAGGTCTCTGTTATATTCTAGAGAGTGTCCTCACCTCTCACTGTGAGGTTGCCTATTTCCGTTCATTCTGCTGTCTCTCAGTTCTTCACTCCTGCCCCCCAATACATGATCATAGTCTTCTTTCCCCCCTCCCCTCACTCACCCATATCTGCTCCTCACTCTGTCATCCACCCCTGCTGTGATTGCTTTTTTCTTCCTTCCAAGTGGGATTGAAGCATCCTCATTTGGGTACTTTCAGCTTGTTAACCTCCTTGAGTTCTGTGGATTGTATCCTGGGTATTATGTACTTTTTTTGGGTAATATCCACTTATTAGTGTGTACATACCATGTGTGTTCTTTTGTGTCTGGGTTATGTCACTCAGGATGATATTTCCTAGTTCCGTTCATTTGCCTAAGAATTTCATGAAGTCATTATTTTTAATCTCAAAGTACTCCATTGTGTATATATCCCACATTTTCTGTATCCATTCTTCTATTGAGGGACATCTGGGTAGTTTCCAGTTTCCAGCTTCTGGTTATCACAAATAAGATTGTACTGAACATAGTGAAATATGTGCCCCTGTGATATGGTGGGACATCTTTTGGGTATATGCCTAGGAGTAGTGTAGCTAGGTCTTGAGGTAAATCTATTTCCAATTTCTGAGGAACCTCCAGATTGATTTCCATGTTGGTTGTAGCAGTTTGCAATCCCACCAGCAATGAAGGATTGTTCCTCTTTCTCTACACTTTCAGTAATATCTGTTGTCACCTGAATTTTTGAACTTAGCTATTCTGATTGGCGTAATGTGGAATCTCAGGGTTGTATCTCAGCCCAGCCCCATGATTTTCATTTCTCAGACTATCAACTTCTGCCATTATAAATATAGCTACCCCACACTTTGCTCAAGATCGGCCATTCTAAAAACAAAATCTAATTATAATTGTTAGATGCTTAGCAATTTATAAATGACCAAATGTTATATTGATCAGTACCTCTCATAAGCACCACCATGATACAGTTTCTTTCAGATCTAACGACCTTCTGAATTCCCAGCTTTCAGGTTAACCTATCTCCCCTACAAATTCTTTGGACACACTGAAAAATTAATGGTACATTAAAGAGAGAAAGAAACACAGACTTTCGTTATAAGTAACACTATTATAAAAACTAGTGGTTTCTTTCCAACAGGAGAACTCATGAAAAGTCCAGTGTAAACTATTCTTCTATATCAGGTCATCTTTCTAATTACACTGATCACTCTGCCTCAAAATCGCTGATGCCATTGTTTGATTTTTTCCCCCTCAGGATTGTAAGCTTTGAGATTTGGAAATGTTTATCTTTAAAAGTTACCACGTATAATGATATTATCCTTCCTTAGCAAGTACTTGATGAAAATTTGGTGAATAATATCAACATTTCTTATTTCTACTGACTGTGTGTTTGATGATATTGCTGAATTTCAAAAACAGTGGAATGAGAAAATTTAATTACTTAAAAAGTATATCTTTTTAAATACATGAAATTAACTTACATTAGTCAATTTTAGAAATGATATGAAACTAAACAGTTAACTGTTATCATTATGTCTAAATTATACCCCACAGTTAGCTAGCAACAGGCAGGTATGCTAGACCCCAGAGTTACCTGGCAATAGCCAGGTAGGCCTGACCCACTATAAAGGGGCTGCTTCTAGTTTCTGACTATTATAAATATGACTACTATGAACATAGTGGAACATGTGTCTTTATTACATGTTGGAACATCTTCTGGGTATATGCCCTGGAGTGGAATAGCTGGGTCCACCCAGATATCCTTCAACAGAGGAATGGATACAGAAAATATGGTACATTTACACAGTGGAGCTATTAAAAACAATGACTTCATGAAATCCACAGGCAAATGGATGGAACTTGAAAATATCATCCTGAGAGAGGTAACGTAGTCACAAAAGAATGAACATGGTATGTACTCACTGATAAGTGGTTATTAGCCCAAAAGTTAGAAATACCCAAGAGTCACATCACAGCAACCCTAGGGCTGAGTGTGAGGTCCCAGATGGAGGACTTGGAGAAGGTACTGAAGGAGCTGAGGGAGTTTCCAGCCCCAGAGAGGGAGCAATAGTGGCAACTGGCCTGACCTCTTGATACTCCCAGAGACTGGATCACCAACCAAAGAATACACATGGAGGGACCCATGGTGCTGGGCACATATGGGGCAGAGGAGGGTCTTGTTAGACATTAGGAGGAGCAGACGCCCTTAGGCCTGAGGGTGTTAGATCCCCCAGTATAGGAGAATGCCAAGGAGGGATGATGAGAGTGGGTGGGTGGGTAGGTGGGGGAATGCCCCCATAGTGGCAGGGGGAGGGGGAAGGAATGGGGAGGTTCCAAAGGGGAGATCTGGAAAGGGGAAAACATTTTAAATGTAAATAAAGTATGAAAAAAATAAAAATAAATAAAAATAAAAGGGGCTGCTTGGCCCTTCCTCTCTCTCTTGCCTCTCGGTTTCTTCTTGCTTCTCTCTTGCCCATTTTGGCTCTTCCCTTCTCTCCTTCCCCTTCTCCCTTCCCCGTTCCCTCCCCCCCTCTCCAAGTGGTCATGGCCATCCTCTACTTTTCTACTCTCTCCCTCTCTCTGCCTTTCTCTGTATCTACTACCCCCTTAACTCCCCTCTCCATGCCCTGAATAAATTCCATTCTATACTATACCCAGCTGGTCCCTCTGGGAGAAGAGATGCCTCAGCATGGTCTTGCTAACATACCCTCTTCTCCCTTACCTCTATACCCCCATAGAACATATTATCCCTCTTTATCTTTTTATAAACACATAATTAACAGTATTTTATAAAATATCACATCTAACTTGAAGTAGTTATACTTAAACATATAAATGCTTACATGTTGCAGCATTAAAATGTTGTTTTATATTTATGTTAACATTATTATTGCTATGATGAAACATCATAACCAAAATCAAGATGAATGAGAAAGGGTTTATCTGACTTATCCATCATGACTCAAATTCTATTGAGAGAAAGAAACCAAAACAGTAACTCAAACCTCCAGGAATCTGTAGGCAGGAATTTATGCCAAGATCATGTAGGAGTGCTTCTTACTGGTTTGTCCCTCATGCCTTCCTCAGCCTGCTATCATACAGAAGCCAGAACCACCAGCCCTGGGTTTGCTCCACTGGCAATGGGCTGAATCCTCTCCCGTCATTCACTAATTAACAAAAATGATCTATAGGGCTACCTATAACCTTCTTTTATGGAAGTATTTTCTCACTTGGGGTTCCTATTTCTCAGATGATTTTAGCTTATATCAACTTGACTTAAAACTGGTCCATACAATACTTATAAATATTCCAAGATCATATAAATAAATAAAATAGTAAGTAATTGTCAAAGGGAATTTATTTTGAATAATTTTAGATTTATAGAATAAGATATTTATAAGAACTGTTTAAGAAATAGTAGCAAATTTTCATTTTATGTGGTTTATTTATACAAAGACAATATCCCATCTTACCATTAAGTCTAAGTCTTTTAAAATTGTCATATTAAGAGTCATTATTTTTAGATAAATAGAAATTTACAGGTCTATGAATGTGTCGTTTAATTACAAATGATAGTGTATCACTATCTTAAGTATTTTTTTTTTGTTTTTTTTTATTTTTTGTTTTTTTTTTAAATAATTCTAACAGAATTCGATAGAGCAAGCTCTCATAAATCACAATTCCATCTCATCATTGTGGAGCCTGAAACACATCACATTAAAGAATTCTGATATTCATTGTGCTATGTCCTTACATGGTGGAGAAGATCACAGTAATACCCAGAGTTTCTTTCACAGACACTCAAAATCTCTCATAGAACCTCACAGGTACCCCATACCTGCATACAAATGCTTTCAGGATTAGGCTTCAACATATGAATTTGAAAAAGTAGTAGGGAATGAATTTTCAATCTGTCCAAAACACATGCACTATTTCATAAGTGTCTTAGAATTCTAATGCTATAAAAAGATATCCTGATGACAACACCCATTACAAAATAATGCATTTGATTTGGGCTTAGAGGTTCAGTTCATTATAACTATAATGGGAAGCATGGCATCATGCAGGTAGACATAGAACTAGAGAAATAGCTGAGAGTTCTACTTCTGGATCCTCAGGCAGCTGGGAAAGAGAAAATGGGCCTATCTTGGGCTTTTAAAATCTTAAGTCAACACCCAGTGATACACTTCTTCCAACAAGGCCATATCTTCTAATCATTCCCAAGTAGTGCCAGTCCCTGATCATTAAATATTCAAATATATGAGTCTATGGGGACCATTTTATTCAAAATACTGCAATAAACCAATATTTTAATGTAAAGTTATTAATTATTTACCAATTTGTCTCCATAGATACATTTTACATTGAGAGCCAGAGACAGGGGAAAGAAAATGTGCAGCTATTATTTTACAGGCAACTGAGATTCATTAGATTATACTTTCACAATATGAAACTTTATATTTCATAAGCCCTTAGGTTACAGTGGTCAATGTTAATTTGGGGCTTCATTAATGATTTTTTAAATATTCTTATTATTTTTTAAATTATGTGTTTATATTGATAGGTAAGTATGTGCATATGATTGTAAGTGTCCATGGAATCCAGAAGTGAGTGTTTATTTGACTGTCACTGAAAAAATAGGCAATTTTGACTCACATGGGTGGCATAGGATCTGTGAACTAAGCTCTGGTCCCCTGAAAGAGAAGTTTACTCTTTACTACTAACATCAAGAAATAGAGTTCTTAACTGGAATGTGGCCATCTCAAAAGCTGTTGCCTGTATGTGGGATATGTTCTTCCTACAGGGCTGCCTTGTCTGAACTCAGTGAGAAAGGAAGCACCTAGCTTGGAGAGACATGAAGTACCATGGTAGGGGGATACCCATGAGGGCCAGAGGAGATGGGGAGGAGTGCATGGGGGAAGGATTGTGGAAGGGGGTTCCTGGAAGTGAAGCAGTGAGAAGGATGCAAAGTGAATAAGTAAAATATAAATTAAATTATAAAAAAATAAATAGAGTTCTTAAACAGCCATTAGAACATAAATGATATATGGATTAGTCCTGTTTAGAATCATCATTTATTATCATATACATTTTAAACATTTAAAAATTTTAATTAATTAATAAGTAATTAACTTCACATACCTAGCCGTTCCCTTTCCCTGCGTTCCTCTTAGTCCTTCCCACCTATGCCTCCTTCCTCCACTTATGCCTCCTTCCTCCACTCCTCCTTTTCCTTTCATAAAACAGGAGACTTCTCATGAATATCAGCCAACTTTGGGGTATCAAATTTCAGCAAGGCTAGGTACACCGTCTACTATTGAGGTTACATGAGGCAGCCAGGGAGGAGAAAAGGGTCTAGCTGGCTACATGACGTGATGGGTGCTGTATATTAAGGCCTTTAATATACTCACAATTCTGGTAAGAAATATACATAATAGTTATAGCTATATTGTTAAGGCTAACAATTAATAAACCACACATTGAGGTATTTAGAATCAAAACTTGATAACTAATGGTGAATCAGTAGACTTGTAACATAAGCCTGATCTATTGTTCTGTCTGAAGATTGGAAAACATTTCATGTGATTTATAACCACATAAAGTTCCTAGTAGTAGTATGCATCTCAAAATTCCATATAAAATACAAATGAATTTGTAATAATAAACATTCCTACCACTGACTAAGTTCAAATATTTATGATTTTTGTTTTGTGGGCATATTTTACATTATGGGAGAGTTGTAACATTAGATCACTCATTTTCTCACGAACTGTCACAGAATGTTGGTTTGCTTTATATTATTCAGGAAAGTAAAGCCATGGATAATGTTAAAACTTGAAATCATAACTCTTCACTTTTATTTTTTATTTTAAACTCTTCTACTGTATTATTAAAATATTCCCTTGTTATGGAATTACTCAGAAAAGTCCCTTGATGAACAAATTTGATCAAAATCTTTTGAAAAAGGATCAATAAATTTTACTGTACCTCTTTTAAGAAAGAAAATAAAGTTCCATTACTCATTGTATCTCTCAGTTTGGCAAAACTTGTTATATTTCTCTTTGATGAATAGTAAAAAAATATATATGCAGAATCAGAAGTATCTATTAATAAGAGAAGAAGTTACACTTATAGTATTTAATATGCATACAGTTCAAAACTCAGATTATATTCTAATATGTGATGGTTATAAATATCATTAAACTAACTTATGATCCCAGGATTTGTGAAGTATTTTCTGAAGCAATGGAAGTTACAAGAGAATAGAAAACTGAAATTTGGTTTTAAGGTGTACAATTCAATTCAAGACCATAGCAATTATTTCTTATTTTAATAAAAATATATAAGCAAGAATTCAGGAATTTCCATAATATAAAATGTTATCATTTCAACCACTTTCAATGTCAGAACATTCAGAATATATTGAGAATGATAAAAAGATTATTTTTTTCATTTAATATAGGAAGAGGGATGAATAAAACACATTTCCTATTATTGATCAGAACAAAACCAACAAAATATTTTGTTGGTTAGATTCGAATCATCCTTGTCATAAATTCATTGCTTAGTAAGACATTAATCTTTTCTGAGTTTTAAAATGCTGTTATCAACAACACAAGATAGAAGTTATTTTATCTTGAAGACAGAGCAGCTGAGAAAGCAGAGGAAATGATAATAGTTCCCATTGAATCCTGAGTGGTATACACAATATCCTAAAGATTTTACCTAGATTATTTTCGTTATTCCTGATAAGAACCAAATTAGATATTATGTACTATGTTAAAAATAATGAAATGGGTTTCAAAACTCTGTTTCATAATAAGAAACAATTCCACTTAGCTTTAATACTATTTTGTCTAAAATTATTGTCCTTTTGTTGTAACCTTTAAAATCCCTTTCATCCAACAATGATCAATTCAAGTACTATTCTCTTCATCCAAAAATCAAACAAACAAGACAAAACAAAACAAATAAACATTCAAAAAAAGAGAAAGACTGTCTCTTTAAAGTGTACTAAATGAGTCCATACCTCATCTATTGTCCCTTAGAACAGTTCTTAAAAACAATAAGGTTCAATACAGCTTGTGCAATATCTTAAATAGTGCATGAAAGATTTCAAGTTTTATGAAATACATAATCAAAATAAATGATGTTTTATTTCTTGATGGAATAAATTTGCTCATTTTGAGTATTAAATTTTGAGTGGCTGCCAACTGAAAACATCAAAAACTATACTTCAATTTATATCATGTACATCAAATGTATCACATACTATGGGACTCTGCCTTTCTCACAGTTTCAAATAATTAATCAACACACATGTTCTTGATTTCCTGAGGAAATGTTTTAAGGTTAGCTAACCAATATAATAAATCTCCTTAATCAAGGTATTACAGGGTTTATCTATTAGTTTTCTTCTTACTATGACAATATCTGACTGGGGAAAAAAATCTTAAAGAGAAGGGAAATTTATTTTGCTCATGTTTTCAGAAGTTTTAGTCCACCATAGCAGTAAAGATATGGTACAGAAGCTTATATCATGGCATATGGTACAGAAGTATAACAGTAACATGAAGGAGTAGAACAAAATACAGCTCAAAAGGAACATGCTCTACTGACCAATTCTTTCTTGTAAATTCTTTTCTACTATAATTCTACCAAGTTATCTCTCAACTCATGACTCTATTAATGGATTAAGCTAACATTATTAAGCTATTATAGTATCTATTTCTCTGGAAATATACATAAAAATGGACCAAAAAGTGTGCATTGCTAATCTCTAAATTGATGGTTTTCATTCAAGTGAATTTGAAAACATTCTTATTTAATAGTATAGAAGCTATGGTTACCAGACATTTGATAGTTCAAGATGATACTTGAAAATATTTACAAACCAATTTTAAAGTATGAATATATATATATATATATATATATATATATATATATATATATATACATTAAAGGAATTTCAACTAGCACTAGACAAAGACATAATGTGTATAGGACAGATTATTTTAAGTTGGTTCCTCTTGACCCGTTAAAACTGAGGAAATTGGAAACAAATGATAAAAGATCCTCTACAATGAGAAAGAAAATAAATGGAGAAATTTCCATTTACCCAAAAATGGGAATAGAATTAGATAGTAATGAATGAAAACAAAACTAAAACTTATTATTCTTAAGGTAAACTTAATGTTTACCTTATCTAATAACAAACTATTCATCCTCATAAAAATTGTTAATTCAGTGAATAGAACTTATAGATGACCTTTAAACTCATTAATCTTAGAAGGTAGAGAGGAGAAAAGTAAATCCATACTAAATAAAGCTAGAGAAAACAGCAGAGTTAAGAATGACAACAACACTAAAAAGGAAAATCAAGAATAGCACTGCATCAGGAAAATGTATATTAAAATCACAATGCTATATGCAATCTAATATCAATTAAAATGGTTATTGTAAAAATAACAAATATTCATGAAGTTGTGGAGAAAGAGGAAGTCTCATATGCTGTTCACAAGGATAAACAAATATTGTCATGATAGAGAACAGTTAAGAGTCCTTTTTAAAATTTTTAAAATATATATATATATATATGCTTTTACACTCCAGATTTTTTCACTCCCCCCACTGGTCCACCCTCCAACTGTTACATATCCAATACCTTCTCCCCACATTCCTATCTCCATGATGCTGTCCCCACGCCCCATTCCACACCACACCTGAACTCTAATTTCTGTGGGGCCTCCAGTCTCTTGAGAGTTAGGTGCATCATCACTGATTGAACACACACACACACACACACACACACACACACACACACAAGTCCTATTCTGTGTATGTTTTGGAAGCCTCATGTCAGCTGGTGTATGCTGCCTGTTTGGTTGTCCAGTGTTTGAGAGATCTCAGGGGTCCAGGTTAATGGAGATTGCTGGTCCTCCTACAGGGATGCCTCCTCCTCAGCTTCTTTCAGCCTTTCATGCCCCTCCCTTCCTCCCTACTTGTGATTGCTTTCTTCTCTCTCCAAAGTGAGACTGACATGTCCTCACTTTGGCCCTTCAGCCAAATGTTGAACTTTTTAAGATCAATGGACTGTGTCTTGGATTATATATATATAATAAACATATATATATATATATATATATATATATATATATATATATATACTAATATCCACTCATTAGTAAGTGCATACCAAGCATGTACTTTTGGGTCTTTGTTCTCTCACTCAGGAAGATGCTTTCTAGTACCTTCCATTTGCCTGCAAAACTCAGGAAATCCTCATTCTTAATAGCTGAGTAGTATTCCATTGAGTAAATGAACCACATTTTCTGTATTTATTCTTCTATCATGGGATATCTGGGTTGTTTCTAGCTTCTGGCTACCACAAATAAAGCTGCTAAGAACATAGTGGAACATGTGCCCCTGTGGCTTGGTTGAGCATCTTTTGGGTATATTCCCAAGAGTTGTATTCCTGGGTCTTAAGGTAGGTCTATTTCCAATTTTCTGAGGAACTTCCAGATTGATTTCCAGAGTGGTTGTACCAGTTTGTTATCCCACCAGCAATGGAGGAGTGTTCTTCTTTTTCTACATCCTCGCCAACATGTGTTGTCACCTGAGGTTTTGATCTTAGCCATTCTGATTACTGTAAGGTGGAATCACAGGGCCATTTTGATTTGAATTTCTCTGATCAGTAAGGACTTTGGACATTTCTTTAGGTGCTTCTCAGCCATTTTAGATTACTCTGTTGTGAATTCTCTGTTTAGTTCTATACCTCAATTTTTGATTGAGTTATTTGGATTTTTGGTGCTTTGCTTCTTGAGTTCTTTATATATTTTGGATATTAGACCACTATTGGATGTGGGGTTAGTGAAGATTTTTTTCCCAATTTGTAGGTTACTGACTTGTCTTGTTGCCTATGACTTTTGTCTTACAGAAGCTTTCCATTTTAATGAGGTCTCCTTTATCAATTTTTGATCTTAGACCATGAGCCATTGGAGTTCTGTTTAGAAAAATTCCCCCTCGCAAATGAATTCAAGGTTCTTTATCACTTTCTCTTCTATTATATTGAGTGTATCTGGTTTTACGTTGAGTTCCATTAACCACTTGGACTTGAGCAAGGTGACAAATATGGGTCTCCTTTCATTTATTTACACACAGAGAGCCAGTTAAACCAGCACCATTTATTGAAAATACTTTCTTTTTTCCATAATACATTTTTGGTGTCTTTGTCAAAGACCAAGTGACCATATTCATGTGGTTTTATTTCTTGTTCTTCAATTCTATTACAATGATCAACCTTTCAGTCTCTGTAGTAGTATCATGCAGTTTTTAATCACTATTATTCTGTAGTTGAGCTTGAGATCAGGGATGGTTCTTTTATTGTTAAGAATTGTCATAGCTACTCTGGGTTTTTTCCTTTCTAGATAACTATGAAAATTGCTTTTTCAATGAATTTGAAGGATTGTGTTTTCATTTTGATGAGGATTGCATTGAATCTGTAGATTGCCTTTGGTAGGACAGCCATTTTTACTATGTTACTTCTGTCAATCCATGAGCATAGGAAATCTCTCCATTTTCTGAGATCTTCTTTGATATCTTTCTTGAGAGACTTGAAGTTACTGTTATACAGATCTTTCACTTGTATGGTTAGAGTTACTCCAAGATATTTTATATTATTTGTGGCTATTGTGAAGGGAGTTGTTTCCTTAATTTCTTTCGCTGCCTATTTATCATTTGTATAAAGGAAGGCTACTGATCTATTTGAGTTTATTTTATATCCAGCCACTTTGCTGAAGTTGTTTATAAGACAGACAAGTTCTCTGGTAGAATTTTTTGGGATCACTGATATATACCATCATATCATCTGAAAATAGTGATGCAGCTATTTCTTCTTTACCAATTTGCATCCCCTTGATCTCTTTTTGTTGTCTTATTGTTCTAGCTATCACTTTTAGTACTATATAGAGTAGATATGGGGGGAGAGGAAATCCATGTTTTGTCCCTAATTTTAGTGGGATTGCTTCAAATATGTCTTCATTTAATTTTATAATAGTTCTCAGTTTGCAGAAGATTGATTTTATTATGTTTAGGTATGGGTCTTGAATTCCTAATCTCTCCAATACTTTTATCAAGAAAGGGTATTGTGTTTTGTCAAATGCTTTTTCTGTATCTAGGGAGATGAGCATGTGATTTTTTTCTTTGAGTTTGTTTATATAGTGGATTATGTTCATGGACTTTCATATATTGAACCAACCTTGCATCCCTGGAATGAAGCCTACTTGATCGTGGTGAATGATGGTTTTGATTTATTCTTGGATTCAGTTTGCAAGAATTTTATTGAGGATTTTTACATCAATATTCATAAAGGAAATTGGTCTGAGTTTTCTTTCTTTGTCTGGTCTTTGTGTGGTTCTGGTATAAGCATAATTGTGGTTTCAAAGAAAAAATTGGGTAATATTCCTCTGTTTTATAGACTAGTTTGTGGAATATTGGTATCAGGTCTTCTTTGAAGGTCTGACAGAATTTTGCACTAAATCCATGTGGACCTGGGCTTTTTTTGGTTGGGAGGTTTTTAAAGCCTTCTATTTCCTTGTGTGATATGTTTCCTGCTTAGATAGTTTACCTGCCCTTGACTTAACTTTGGTATCTGGCATCCATCTAGAAAACCATCCTTTTCATCTAGATTTTCCAGTCAAAGAAAATGCCAAGCATAAAAATTTCCTAACCAAAAACATCCTGAAAATTTGGACAAAAGGAAAACACAAATCCTAAGAATAATAGGAATCAAAAGGATGAAGATTCCCAGTTCAAAGGGCCAGAATACATCTTCAAGAAAATCATAGAAAACTTCTTGAACCAAAAGAAAGAGATGGCTATAAATGTACAAGAGGCCTACAGAATATCAAATAGATTGGACAAGAAAAGAAAATCCTCCTGCCACATAATATCAAAGTTCAAGACCTCTTCATTTAAAATGTCTTGAATGATCAGGAATTGCAGCCACATACCTAAACCTTATAAATGAAATATACAGCAAACCAATAGCCAACATCAAATTAAATTAGAGGAACTTGAAACAATTTCACTAAAATAAAGAACAAGTAAAAAATGTCCATTATCTCTCTATCTATTTAATATAGCACTTAAATTTGTAAACCAAAAAGATAACAGAAAGAGATCAAAGGGATTCAAATTGGAATGGAAGAAGTCAGGGTATCACTATCCATGGATGCATGGATGATATTATAATGTACAAAAGCAACCCCCAGAGAATTTGCACAGCTGATAAACAACTTCAGTTATCTGGCTATATATAAAATTAACTCAAAGAAGTCAGTACCCACCTTTTGTACAAAATATATGTGGGCTGAGAAAGAAATTAGAGAAATAACAGTCTTCACAATAGCCACAAATAATATAAAATATCTTGGTGTGACTCTAACCAGTGAAAACATCTTCAAGTCCCAGAAGAAATAAAGCAAAGAACACCTCAGAAGATGGAAATTTTCCCCATGCTCATAGGTAGTAGGATTAACATAGTGAAAATGGTCATCTTACCATAAGCAATTTTAGGTTCCATAAAATTCCCATCAAAATTCCAACACATTTTTATAGACAGGGAAACAGCAATTCTGAACTTCACATGGAAAAAAAAATCCAAACAAAACAAAAAAACAGGAGAGTCTGAAGAATCTTATATAATAAAAAAATATCTGGTAGAATCACCACCCCTGATTTCAAGTTGTAGTACAGAACAACAGTCCTAAGTCCTCATGGTATTGTTATAGAGAAGGACATGCTGATCATTGAAATAGAATTGAAGACCCAGAAACAAACCCAGATACCTATGGACACTTGGGTTTTGACAAAGAAACCAAACCATAGAATGGAAAAAAAAGCATTTTCAACAAATGGTGCTGGTCTAATTGGCATTCTGCATTTAGAAAAATGCAAATTGATCCATATTTATCACCCTGTACAAAGCTCAAGTCTAAGAGGATCAAGGACCTTAACCTAAACCAGATACACTGAATATAATAGATGAGAAATTAGAAAGAGCCTTGAAGAGACTGGCACAGGAGAAAATTTCCTGAACAGAACACAAATGGCTAAGGTTCTACAATCAATAATTAATAAATGGAACCTCATGAAACTGAAAAGTTTCTGTAAGGCAAAGAATACTGTCAATAGGACAAAATGGCATCCTACAAAGTAGGACTAGATCTTCACTAACCCTCCAGCTGGTAGAGGGCTAATATCCAAAACATATAAATTACTCAAAAAGTTGTACTCCAAAAGCCAGATAACACAATTATTAAAAGTGGTACTGACCTAAACAGAGAATTCTCAAAAGAGGAATTTTGGATGACTGAGAAGCACTTAAAGAAATGTTCAACATCCTTAGTCATCAGGGGAATGCAAATCGGAATGACCCTCTAATGCCTTCTAAGACCAAAGAGAATGGCTAATATAAAAACATGAAGTGACAGCATATGCTGGCAAGGATATGGAGAAAAGAGAAGACTCTTCCATTGCTGATGGAATTGCAAGCTGGTACAACTACACTGGAAATCAGTCTGGCAGTTCCTCAGATAATTGGACATAATACTACCTGAAGACTCAGCTATGCCACTCCTGGACATATACCCAAAAGATGGTCCAATATATAGCAAGGACACATGCTCCACTATATGTTCATAGCAAGCATATTTGTAATAACCAGAAACTCAAAGCAACCCAAATATCCTTCAAAGTAAGAAAGGATACAGAAAATGTTTAGTTACACAGTAGAATACTATTCAAATTAGAAGCAAGGACATCACAAATTTTGTAGGCAAAAACATGGAACTAGGAAATATGATCCTGAGTGAGGTATCTCAGATACAAAAAGGCATGTATGATATGTACTCACAGATAAGTGGACAATAGCTCAAATGTACAAAATACATGTAATATACCCCACACCACAGACACTACAAAGTTAAATAAGAACGAAGGCTCATGTGAAGATGCAGATGCTTAAATACCTCTTAGAATGGGAAACTAAATAATCATAGGTGGCATATGAAGATTAGGAACTGGGTGTGAGAGAGGAGGTAGAGTGGAAAATAGGGGCAGGATCAGGTATAGGGAGAGACTAGAGAGAGGTCCAGAGGGCCAGGACAATAAATTGAAATATGCAGCTACTGAGTATGCGGGTTTGGGGGAACTTCTAGAAAATCCCAGAGACCTGGGATTGGGGAGGCTCCGAGTACTCAATGTGGGTGACCTTATCCAATAATGCCCAACTGTGAGGATATGGAATCTGAAGAGACCATCTCCAGTACTCTGACCGGACCACCAGTGGAAGGATTGAGAAGCAAACCCAACTGCAATATTTTCTACCCCAAATTGCTCTTGTCTAGAAGAAATGCAGGTATAAAAAGGGAGCAGAGACTGAAGGAATTGCTGACAAGTGGCAAGCCCTATTAGGAATCCATCCCATCGGCTGCCACCAAACCTAACACTATTACTGATGTCATGTTGTGCTTGTAGATAGGAGTCTATCATGGCTATCCTCTGAGAGGCTCTACTAGTAGGTGACTGAGACAGATGCAGACAGAGCCAAACATTGGACTGAGGTCTGGGATCCCTATGGAAGAGTTAGGGAATAGATTCAAAGAACTGAAGGGGATGGAAACTCCATAGGAAAACCAACAGTGTCAACTAACCTGGACCTCTGATAGCTCCCATAGACTAAGCCACAAACCATAGAGCTTACAGCGGCTGTTCGGAGGCCCCTGGCACATAGGTAGCAGAGGCCTTCCTTGTCTGACCTCAATGGTGAGTGATATACCTAATCCTATAAAGACTTGATGCCCCAGGGTTGGGGCATACCAGAGGGATACCGTCTCAGGGGGGAGATATCAGGGATGTAAATACACAAAGTAATTAATTAATAAAAAGAAATATTTAAATATTTCATTTTATTTATTTAAGTATTTGTGCTTTTGTATTTCTCTGTGGATACTTTCATATGAGTGAAGGCCAGAACAAGGTATAAGATTCCTTGAATTTGGAGATATGGACAATTGGAGTCATTTGGAATGGGTGCTGGACAACAAATCCAAGTCCTCTGAAAGAGTTGTAACTGTTCTTAACTTCTGAGTTATAATTTATTTTTTGCCTACGAGCATGGGATCTCTTTTCATTTTTTCGATATATTCTTCAATTTCTTTCTTCAGAGACTTGAAGTCCTTTCACTTGCTCGGTTAGAGTTACTCCAAGATATTTTATATTATTTGTGGCTATTGTGAAGTTTATTGTTTCTCTACTTTCTTTCTAAGCCTGCTTATTATTTGTATAAAGGAGGGCTACTGTTTTTCTTCTTGTTGTTGTTGAGTTAATTTTACATCCAGCCACTTTGCTTAAGGTGTTCCTCAGCTGTAGGAGCTCTCTGGTAGAATATTTGGGGTCATTTGTGTATACTACTCTATCATCTGTAACTAGCTCATGTATACTTCTTCAGCATGTGCTACCCACGTGTACCCCTACAACCAGACTCTCATTGAATATCAGGAATCATCTCTGAAATGGGTGAGAAAAAATTTAAGAGCCAGGGATAGCAGTCAACTATTTCTTAGAAGTGACAGTGCTATTGCACACATGAAGTCACAGTAGCTATGACTATACACACAAAATATGCCTAGCCAATCAAAATCTAACCATGGATGAGAGATTAGCTCATTATGCAAATGTATGCAATTCTTTTTTTATTGGATATTTTATTTATTTACATTTCAAATGTTATCCCCTTTCCTGGTTTCCCCTCCAGAAAACCCCTATCTAATCCTCCCTCCCCCTATTCTACCCACCCACTCCTACCTCACTACCCTGGCATTCCTCTACACTAGGGCTTCGAGCTTTCAAAGGATCAAGGGTCTCTCTTCTGATTAATATCCAACAAGGCCATCATCTGCAACCTATGCAGCTGGAGCCATGGGTCTCTCCATGTGTGCTCTTTGGTTGGTGGTTTAGTCTCTGGGAGCTCTTGGGGGTCTGGTTGGTTGATATTGATTTTCATTCTTCGAGTTACAAACCCCTTCAGCTCCTTCAGTCCTTTCTCTAACTCCTCCATTGGTAACTTTGTGCTCAGTTTAATGGTTGGATGCAATCACCTGCCTATATATTTGTCAAGTTCTGGCAGAGCCTCTCAAGAGACAGCTCTATCAGGCTCCTGTCCGCAAGCACTTCTTGGCTTCAGCAATAGAATCTTGGTTTGGTTTCTGTATGTGGGATGGATCCCCAGGTTGGGCAGTCTTTGGATTGCCTTTCCTTCATTCTCTGCTCCACACTTTGTCTCCTTATTTCCTCCCTTGGGTATTTTGTTCCCCCTTCTAAGGACTGAAACATCCACTCTTTGGTTCTCATTCTTCTTGAGCTTCATTTGGTCTGTGAATTTTATCTTGGGAATTCTGAGCTTTGGGGCTAATATGCACTTTTCTATGAGTACATTAATGAATACAATTCTTAAACAATAAAAATTACAAATTACCAAAACCAAATAGGCTATCATTAAGATGTTGTCTTGCAAATGGGTATAGCATCAGCTAAAAGACCTGGAAATGGTTAATGGGTTGATTCCTGTGTTCTAAGATCCTGGTTCTCAAACAGAGATCCGAAATAGTTTACTCTGACAGAATATTTGCAAGGATTTCATTTGATTTACAGCAGATCCAGCTATTTTGCTGATGTAGCAGACAGCAGCTCTTAATTATTGAAAATGTTTCTAGTGTGGAAGATACATAGTGTTAGAAAAGAATGCAGTGAGATTAAGGAAGCAAAGGAAAATATATAATCTTTAAAGCATACCTAGAAACTAAACTGTGAACAAAAAGTGCTCTGCTTTAGAATACATTTAGTATAAGGAGTTTGTGTAGAAATCCATTCATTTTAAAGACACAATTCATACACATGTAGGATCATAAAATTTTGTTTTAATCTGTACAGTGTTAAAGAGTTTATACAAACCAAAAATCTATGCGATCATTATTGACTAAAATATCATTATATTTAAGGCAGCAAGATTTCATTCACCTGGAAAAGACTAATATAAAACTCAGTACTCTTTGATATATTTTGCTGTGGAGATACGGATAATGAGTTACAGAATCACAAAAGAATAACTTATGCTTGGAAAAAAAATCTAACTGTCATCTACATTGCTACATAGGGAAAAATCTGAAACCCAGGTTTGATATTGTATGTACCATTGTAGAAATAATTGAATTTAATTCTTCAAAAAACAATATGAGGTAAGAGTAGCTATTTGCATAATTAGGTAGATTAAAAATTTTCTTAGTGATGTATTCCTAGTGATTAAGTAAGGGAGTAGTATGTAACTGATATCAAGTTACTATTAAGAAAACAACATTTATGCTGGTCTTATTTTTTCCTGTTTTTTATTGGTTTTCTGTTTTTTTCCTATAATGAATCGGGACCAGTATAATTTCAAATCTTTTTTTCATTTCTTGTGGTACTAGAGACTGAATCCAAGGCTGCAGCTATCCCTGATATATAACTCAGTCAATTTATTTTTATTTTATTTTTTTTTACGTTTTTTGATAATTCCTGAAATTTAATTTTTTGATACTTTATTTACATTTCAAATGTTTACCCCTTTCCAGATCTCCCCTTTGGAACTCCCTTATTCCCTCCCACTCCCCTGCCCCTATGAGGGAATTCCCCCCTCCTCTACCCACCCATACACTCTCGGCTTCCCTCCTTGGCATTTCCCTATACTGGAGTATATAACACCCTCATGCCCAAGGGCCTCTCCTCCCCCTGATGGTTAACAAGACCCTCCTCTGCCGCATATGTGGCCAACACCATGGGTCCCTCCATGTGTATTCTTTGGTTGGTGGTCTAGTCTCTGGGAGCATCAGAGGGTCAGGCCAGTTGACACTGTTACTCCCTCCCTGGGGGTTCAAATTCCCTCAGCTCTTTCTGTCCCTTCTCCAACTTCTACATATGGGACCTCATGCTCAGCCCAAAGGTTGCTGTGAAGTGAATGTTGAGTATTCGGAACTTTTGGGCTAATAACCACTTATCGGTGAGTACATACCATGTTCATTCTTTTGTGACTGAGTTATCTCGCTCAGGATGATATTTTCAAGTTCTATCTATTTGCCTGTGAATTTCATGAAGTCATTGTTTTTAATAGCTGAGTAGTATTCCATTGTGTAAATGTACTGCATTTTCTGTATCCATTCCTCTGTTGAGGGACATCTGGGTTGTTTCCAGCTTCTGGCTCTTATAAATATGGCTTCTATGAACATAGTAGAGCATGTGTCTTTATTACATGTTGGAGCATCTTCTGGGTATATGCCCAGGAGTGGTATATCTGCATCCTCAGGTAATATTATGTTTATATTTCTGAGGGTGTGCCAAACTGATTTCCAGACAAGTTGTATCAGCTTGCAATCCCACCAACATTGGAGGAGTGTTCTTCTTTCTCCACATCCTCGCCAACCACTCTGGATATCAGTTTACCAAACTGATTCTTAGAAAATTGTACATAGTACTACCTGAGGACTGAGCTTTACCACTCCTGCATGTATACTCATAAGATGCTGCAACATTTAATAAGAACACATGTTCTACTTTGTTAATAGCAACCCTATTTATAATAGCTAGAAAGTAGAAACAACCCAGATGTCCCTCAATGGTATAATGGATACAGAAAATGTGGCACATTTACACAATGGCTATTAAAAACAGTGACTATATGAAATTTACAGGCAAATGGATGGTACTTGAAAATATCATCCTGAATGAGATAACTCTGTCAAAAAAGAACAAACACACTATATACTCACTGATAAGTGGATATTAGCCCAAAAGTTCGGAATACCCAAGATTCAACTCATAGACCATATGAATCCTAAGAAGAAGGAAGACCAAAATGTGGAGGCTTCAATGTTTCTTAGCCAGGTGAACAAAATACTCACAGGAGGAAATATTGACACAAATTCTGGAACAGAGACTCAAGGAAGTATCATCCAGAGACTGCTCCACCTGAGAATACATCCTATATATAGCCAACAAACCCAGATGTTCTTGTGGATGCTGGAAGTACTTGCTGATAGAAATATGATATACAGTCTCTTGGAGCCTGAAAAATACAGAGGCAGATACTCAAAGCTAACTGATGGACTGATTATGGGGTCTGAGAATGAGGAATTGGAGAAGGGACTGAAGGAGCTTTGTGGGTTTGCAGCTCCATAGAGGGAGCAATAGTGTCAATTGACCAGACTCCCTGATGGTCCCACAAACTGGACCACCAATGAAAAAATCCACATGGAAGAACCAATGGTATTGGCCACATATGTGGCAGAAGAAGGCCTTGTTCGACATCAGTGGGAGGAGAGGCCCTTGGGCCTGAGGGTGTTAGATGTCCCAGTATATGGGAATGCCAGGGAGGGAAGGCAGGAGTAGGTGGGTGGGTGAGGGAGCACCATTATATAAGTAGGGAGAGGAGGATTGGATAAGGGATTTCCAAAGGGGAGACCTTGAAAGGGGAAAACATTTGAAATGTAAATAAATATCCAAAAAATTATATATCTCTATCTATCTATCTATCTATCTATCTATATCTTATAGTTAAAATTTACTGCTGGCTAATTTATTCTTTATGTATACATTCCATATATATATTGAATTAGACATAAAAAATATAAAATGATCCAATTACTTCTAGTATCATTTCCAATTCCAGACTAAAGAGAAAATATAACAACAGGTGCTTACACTGGGACAATCAGCTTTACTCTGATATTTACTTCTATGTCACAATACAATATCTACAAAAATGCTATAAGACTATGAGATTCTGCAAAATCACTTTAAGAGAAACCTGAAACTTTGAAAATTGACAAATAGGTATCGTTATCTACTTAGACTTTGAGGGCATGTGTATACATGATTTATATTTTAAGATTCAGTAGCATCTCCTATTCATTAATTTAGCTTTTTGTCATTGGTTGGATTCAGTAGTTTGAATAAGCTTGGCCCATGGGAATTGCTAGTATTAGGAGGTGTGACCTTGTTGGAGGAAGTGTATCACTGTATAGGCGGGCTTTGAGGGTTCCTAGTGTTCAAGTTCTTCCCAGTCCAAAAGACTTGGACTTCTCCTGACTGCCATTGGATCAAGATGTGAAACTTTCAACCCCTCAATGCACTTCTGTCTGGTTAACACTATGCTTTTAACCATGATGATAACTCTGAAACTGTAAGCCAGTTCGAATTCAATAGACTTGCCTTGGTCATGGTGTCTTTTCACAGCAATAAAATTCTAAATAAGACATGGGTTCATTTCTTATTTCTTCTTTTAACTGCTATCTGAAAATAGTATTACAAGTAAAATATATGCATATAACTTTGTGACAAGTTAAAAAAAAATAACTGTTTAAAGAACGAGGCCCAATTTTTCTTCCCTAGTCGTCTCTTACTTGTTTTTACCTATTTTCTCAAAGTATAGAGACCCAAGTTTAAATTTCAGCTGTGTTTACAACATACTGTATATTTAATATACTCCCAAGTATTCAGTAAATATATTTATTGTACCCATAAGTCTCTTCATATTCATAAACCATTTAAAAATTACTGATTTTTATAAAATTTATTATGAAAATCAGTTGAGCAACTTGAGATACAATGAAATGTCCTCTTTATTTTCTTATTATAAAACAGTAACTTGTTAAATACTTCACTTGTTTACATTTTCACAGATGCTTAATGATACAATCAACAATCTAGAGGCACAGCAACATACAACAGATTCTTCTTGAGTTAAAATAAGAGTGTATTTCAAAAAAAGGAATTTTATGTTGAAGTCATCATAAGCTGAAAATGCATTTATTACACTTAGCCTACCAAGCAAACATAGCAGTGCTTTATGGAATACCAGTTCTTTACCTTCTTTATCTCCATATGGTTGTCTGAGATCTGTGACTCACTGCTTCTGCTGTGCATTGCAAAAGACTATGGTATCACATTTTGCTAGCCAAGAAGATAATCACAATGTAAAATGTGAAATAGAATTTTTACTCAGTGTTGATAGCTTTCACACCTTCATATAAGTGTGATGCACCAGAGCTGTGTTTCAGTCCTGTATCTTTGAAATCTACTCTTCTTAATAGCCAAATCTGGCCTTCAGCTCAGTAATATAGTCCATATATACATTAAATTTAGGGGTGCTCTTGTCTCAGTTTCTTCCTAAGTAATGACATTGTGGGCATCTACCACCACTCATGGATAAAATCCATACATTTAATTATTGGTAAAGAAATAGAAATTTATGCTGGACAGTGGTGGCCCATGCCTTTAATCCCAGCACTCAGGAGGCAGAGGCAGGCAGATTTCTGAGTTTGAGGCCAGCCTGGTCTAAAGAGTTAGTTCCAGGACAACCAGGGCTACACAGAGAAACCCTGTCTCAATAAATAAATAAATAAATAAATAGGATTTTCTTTTTTAATTTCATAAGATCCAAGTAATCCATCTTTTAAAATATCTTTTGTAATGATTTATCTAACCAATAATTATGTCCTCTAAAGATTTTTATAGGACTTTTCTCTACTTTTTTAATTAATTATTTTATAATATTTACAGTTCAAATGTTGTCCCCCTTTCTAGTCCCCCCATCATGAGCCTCCCACTACATCACCCTGCCTTTCACCATTAAGAGGGTGATTCTCCCATCCATCTACCCACTCCTACCAAAGTCTTTTAGCATCCCCCTTCTCTGGGATACCAATCATCTACAAGACCAAGCACATCCACTCCCACTGAGATCAGACAAGACATTCCTTTCCTTCATATGTAGTGGGGACAACAGACCAGGCCATGTATACTTTTTGGTTGGTGGTTTAGTCCCTGTGAGCTCTGAGGTATCTGGTTATTTGATACCGTTGGTCTTACTCTGAGTTTGCAAAAACCTACATCTCCTTCAGTCTTTCCTTTAACTCTTTCATAGGGGTCCCTTGGTTCAGTCCAATGGTTGACTATAAGTATCTGCATTTGTCTCAATCACATGCTGGTAGAATTTCTCAGAGTTCAGCCATGCCAGGCTCCTGTATGCAAGCACATCTTGGCCTCAGCAGTAGGGTCAGGTTTGCTGCCTGCACATGTGATGGATCCCAAGTTGGGGCAGTCTCTGGATGGCCTTTCCTTCAGTCTCTGATCCATCTTTTGTCCTTTTTTCTTTAGGCAGTTACAATTACGATTCAAAATTTTTGAGTTGTGTGGGTGGCCACATACCAAATCTGGGGGCTATATCTGTCTACTGGAGGTGGTTTCTTCAGGTTCCATCTCCCTATTGTTGGGCATTTTGGTTAATGTCTTCCACCTTAGGTCCTTGGAGACCCTCAGATCTCTGGTGTCTGGGACTTTCTAGTAGTTTCCTCTGTCCCCATACTGTGGCATATTACTATTCATTGTCCTGGCCCTTGGGCCTCTCTCCTGTCTTCCCTCATACCTGATCATACCCCCCACCCGTTTTTTTTCTTCCACTCCCTTTTACCACACAGGTCCTCCCTTCCTCTGTCTCATGTGATTACTTTGTTCCCCATTCTAGTGGGATTGAAGCATCCACAGTTGGGCCTTCCTTCTTGTTAAACTTCATATGGTCTGTGAGTTGTACCATGGATATTTTGAACATTTTTTTTTGCTAATATCCACTTATCAGTGAGAACATACCCCATATGTCCTTTTGGATCTGGGTTATCTTACTCAGGGTGTTATTTTCTAGTTGTATCTATTTGCCTGCAAAATTCATGATATCCTCATTTGTAACAGCTCAATAATTGTGTAAATTAACCACATTTTATGTATTCCTTATTTGGTTGAGGGGCATCTGGATTGTCTCCAGATGCTGGCTATTAAAAATAAGGCTGATATGAACATAGCAAAGCATGTGCATTTGTGATATGGTAGAGTATCTTTTGGGTATATGTCCAGAAGTGGTATAGCTGGGTACTGAGGTAGAATTATTTCTAGTTTTCTGAGGAACCACCATATCAATTTTGAGAGAGATTGTACCAGTATACAATCCCACCAGCAATGGAGGAGTATTCTTTTTTCTCTATGTCCTCTCCAGCATATGCTGTTGCCTGAGATTTTTATCAGCCATTCTGCTTTTTTTTTTTTTTTTCTGAGACAAGGTTTCTCTGTGTAACCCTAGCTGTCATGGAACTCACTCTGTAGACCAGGCTGACCTCAAACTTAGAAATCCACCTGCCTCTGCCACCTGAGTGCTGGGATTAAAGGCGTGTGCCACCACTGCCCGGCTTATCAACCAATCTTATTGGTATAAGGTGAAATCTCAGGGTTGCTTTTATTTATATTTCCCTGATGACTGAGGATGTTGAATATATTTTTAGGTGCTTCTTGGTCATTCAAGAATACTCACTTGAGAATTCTTTGTTTAGCTCTGTAGCTTGTTTTTAAAATTGGGTTACATGGTTTTCTGGAGTCTAGCTTCTTGAGTTATTTGTATATTTTGGATATTAGCATTTTATTGGATGTAGGGTTGGTAAAGATCTTTTCCCAATATGTAGATTGTAGTTTTGTCTTATCAACAGCGTCCTTTGCCTTACAGAAGCTTTTCAGTCTCATGAGGTCCCACTTGTTGATCTTTGATCCTGAGCCATTGGTGTTCTCTTCAGGTAATATTCCCCTGTGAGAATGTGTTCAAGGCTATTTCCCACATTCTCTTCTATTAGATTTAATGTATCTGGTTTTATGTTGAGGTTTCTGATACAATTAGACTTGAGCTTTGTAAACTGGTGGGCCCTAATACCTGCCCCAGCTAGAACCCTCATGGAGCCCAGCAGATAGTGGAGCTATCTGCTTGGCTGGAGCCCCATCTTCCTTCTCATCTGCAACTCCACCGGGGACAAATCTGGTGATCTTAAATCCTCTCTCACACCCTCACACCTCAGAGCCTGTCTGTTTACCAAAAGGTCTGCTATAACCAGGGACACAAGAGGCCTACTCTACCCAATGGCACAGGAAGGCCCCCTAACCAGAGACAGCACTGCCTGCCTCCTGGTATGCCTGCTCTAATCCAGGCCACAGAACTCCACCTTCCTACACAGAGAAGCAGACTCTAGTCAGAGAGACAAGGAGGCCAGTTAACACCAGAGATAACAAGATGGTGAAAGGCAAGTACAAGAACATAAGAAACAGAAGTCAATGTAATTTGGCACCATCAGAATCCAGTTCTACCACAGCAAGCCTTGGATACCCTAACACACTGGAAAATCAAGATTCTGACCTAAATTCCCACCTCATGAAGATGATAGAGGCCATTGAGGAGGACAAAATAACTCTCTTAAAGAAATACAGGAGAATGTAGGCAAACAGGTAGAAGCCCTTAAAGATGAAACAGATAAATCCTTTAAAGAAATACAAGAAACAAAATCAAACAGGTGAAGGAATTGAACAAAACTGTTCAAAACCTAGGAATGGAAATAGAAACAATAAAGAAATCAGAAATGGAGATAGCAAACCTAGGAAAGTGATCAGGAATTACAGATGCCAGCATCCCCAACTGAATTTTTATTAAACTCAACGATTTTCTATATTTTGCATGCTACCTCCTTCCTGTTTGTATTAGATACTGAATTTTAAAATAATGAAATAAAAAGGAGGACATGGCTGCTTCTAGGTATAGTGGAGGAGAAGGTTAAGTGTAAATAGGAGGCAGAGAACATTCCAAAGGTAGAAGCATCTGGTAGGATCCAGAGTCATGAGGGGTCACCTGAGCTAGACCATGTTGAATAGAGAGGGAAGGGAAGAGATGAGATGGAAGAGGGTACAGCCAGTATCCAAGATGCCAAGAGTACAAGAGATCATAAGGCCAAAGGTGCTAAAAGGCCAGGAAAGTGAAATATTTGCATTATATAGACATCCAAAAAGCTGGGGGAAGTGAAATCCCAGCTCAGTCCCTGCTCTGGAGAAGTTTAGTGAATGGGTCAGGGTATGCCAACCAGGAGGGCCTTGTAACAGGTAGGAACTGAGACATTTCAGGAAAACTTGTTAGCCAGTCTGAACTTTGATATGCAATTAGGCATCTCAGCCATTTGTACTGATTCTGAGACCTATGAGATACTTAAAATTATTGAGAAGTTGGAGATTTAAAAGATGACTGGATGATTATGGTCTGCCTTCAAAAATGATTTAAAGTTATTAACACTGGAGTTGGTTTCCTATAAAGGAACAAGCATAAGTTCTCCCCCTTTGACTTTTTCTCATACATCATGAAGTCTGCTATGGCCCAATGGAATATAAATTCCTTTAAAAGATCCTGGCAATTTGATCTGAAATTCTCATACTCTAAAAGTAAGAAAATTCAATGAAGTACTTTATCAAAGTCTCACAATCTGGACTTCTTGTACAGTAAGTTGCAAAGGATGGACAAGGAAAATTAAATTAGTTAAACTTGCCTATTTTAAGGTGTGATAGTAAAATATTCATATACTATATGCTCAAGAACAAAACAAAATTCCAATATATGCTTATATAATCCCTTACCTTATCATATGGCTCAGAAAGTATGGAGTGTGAAAATTTTTGCTTGAGAGGTGTAACTCAAATAATTAAGGGGAAGCAACTGATTTGCAGTATTAAGCTAGATTCATGATTTTTAAAATTACTGTGTCACTTTTTGAAATAATGTTTCTTCATACCAATTTGAGATATTAACTATCTGTTGGCAGAAATTAAATAGCAAACATAGGAAAAATAGCATTGAGACAGCGCAAACAAAAGCAAATGACCTCTATTGGCCAGTCTGCAAAGATTTCCTCTGCAGAGAAGTTGACACTTAGCTTTCACATAGGAAATATAAACCACTCCATAGAAACAGTTTGTCCTTGTGTCTCAAAACACTAACAAGTAACACTTGACCAATATCATTACCAATATTGTTTATACATTCATTATCAGATGGCTTTTTTCCTGAAACAGAACATACCCTATTGAATATCTATAAATTGTATAAAAGTAAATATTTTGAATTAGCATAATGAATGCCAGGTTCTGAATTCATGATACATAAAGACTCTTTAAAATACGTTTTGAATTTTCATTATGACATTAACTGAACTGCTCTTATGTGCTATTTGAAAATCTTTGGCAAAGGAGAGAAAAGCCTGCCTGGGGGAACCACTTTGGCTTAATTTTATGTGTATATACTAAAGTAAGAATATTTTATGAATACCTAATTTATAGCTTTGTGGTATCAGAGGTGAGAACAACCTTCAGTGTAGCCAAGGATAGCTTCAGTCTCATATGTAGCAAAGGTTGGTCTTGAACAATTGATTCTACTGCCTCCAGCTGTAAGTGATAAGTCATGTGCCCAATAGATCATAGTCTTATAAAATTGTATCTTAAAATACATGGCAAGTATTGTGGGAGAGAGCATGGATAACTAGATAAACATACTCAGTATTATTGAAAAAAAAATACATAGAAAATTTCAAGGAGGTGTTGTCAAATATAAATATTATGTCTAATCTACTTCTAATATGCATAGAACACCAGGAACAGAGTATCATATCCATTATGCATTTATTTACTAAGTAAAAGAAAAGGAATATCTGAAAACAATACAAAATAAGTGCCAAAATATGTTTCAATTGTTATATAATGAGTTTGCTATTAATTGGAGAGTTAAAATTTTTGTTCCTCCAAAATATATTTATTCTGTGAGTTATAAATTATTACTTTCATAAATAATTAATGTGCTCCATAAATGATTCATAACTAACATATGTTTTAAATTTGGAAAGAAAATTCACCACTACAATTTGTTTAAGATACCACAAGTTCTACCTTAGAAAAGCTGAAGAATGACTAAAGTTATCTACTGCTAATTTTAGAAGACAAAATAAGAATCTATTATTCTTTCTTTAATGTAATTCTAATTATACAATATTTTTCATTCACAACTACCCATTCTTGAAGAAAGTGGAGTGTATTAAATCTTTCCATAGAAAACCATGTATTTTAGCTTTAGGGAAGAAAGATGTTAAAACTATAGGGATAGGGAGATAAAAGCATGTTTGCTACTGTCTGCCTTCTCCATTCACAAAAGTTATAACTCAAACTATCTCTTCCATTTGTATCTATTTGCCTTGTTCTTCTCAAAGGAAGTTAATAATATATTGTTACAAGGCCTCAGCAAGTAAGGTTATTGGGGAAAAAGTTTAACACTTTAGTCAGTGATCAAAGTGCTTACTTACTTAAGATGTCTGAGAGTACTTTTAGACAGCTGTCAGTGTAACAGGATTTATTTGCATGAGTTACTGGTTTCCTTTTAGTAAGAATGACCATTTTCAACCCCACCATTTGCTCTGTATCAGTTACTTTTTAAGTATGTTATTAAAATGAAATTCATTTCATATTTGCCCCATTTTAGTTCTCTTTCTCAGGTGACAAATTCACACTGAACTTTTTGATAAAATATAGTTTATTTTAAGCTTTCATGTGTATACAATGAACTTTGATGATATCCATTCAGCAACACCATCCTCCAACTCCCTGTCTTCTTTCCAACTTCATGTACTCTTTTTCTAAATTAAAATTCATAACACTTTGAATGCAATTAATGATGTCCATGTGCAAAGGAGTATGGAATAAATCCAATTAGTGCTGCCAGTGTGCAAAGAAGTGTGGAGTATTCAACAAAAGCATGAGCCACTGACCAGTGGGCATGGCCTCTGAAGGGAGATGGAACCTTTTCACAGCATCCATCAGCTGAGTGCCATTCTTCAGATGGGTGTTAGTCTGCCTGAGTTCCTCCTACATCCATGCTGAAATTTTTGACTGATTAGATCCTGTACAAGTCTTATAGAAGTAACTCTTTTACTTTATGGCTAATATCTACTGAAAAGTGAATATATACCATCCATGTCCTTTTGAGTCTGGATTAACTCACTCAGAATGTTCTCTCATTCTATCCATAAAGTCCAGGATAACCTTGCTATAATCAACAGACCAAAAGAAATCAAATAACAAGAAGAGCACAAGGAAGATGTTTGACTATTTCTCAGAAGAGGAGACAAAGTAGATATGAGAGGTCTTTGGAAGGAGGGAACTGGGTAGAAGAGGGGATGGGGAGGGGAGCAAGGGAGAAGATCACACATAGAACAGATGAGAGAAAATGGACATCAGCTGGCAAGCATGGGCAATCTCCAGGATGAGCCAGCTACCTGGGATAGGGAGAAGCTTCAGATGGTCTATTGGGCAGACTCTAGCTGAGACTCCTAGCAGTGGTTGACATGGATCCTGAAGTGGCCACTCCTTATAGTCACCTAGGACTCCCAGTGGAAGGATAAAGACAGCAACCCACCCACAAACCTTCAACCTAAAATGTGTCCCGCCTACAAGATGTTCAGGGACAAAGTAGAACAGAGACTAAGGGAAGGACCAATCAATGACTGCCCCAAATTAAGACCCATCCTATAGGCAAAGGCCAACCTTTGAAACTATTAATGATATTCCATTTAGCTCACAGACAGGACCCTAGTAAAACTGTCTTCTGCAGGGTCCACTCAACAGCCAGAGGAAAGAGATGCAAAGACTTAGAGCCAAACACTACATGGAGCTTGGGGAATCTTATGGAAGAGTTGGAAGAAGGACTGATGGGCATGAAGACGACAGGGAATATAGAGGAAGACCAACATAATCAACTAACCTGGACCTTTGAAGGCTCCCAGAGACTGAATCACCAAATACAGGGACATACATGGGCTGTACCTAGCCCCCTGCACATATGAAGCAAATGAGCAGCTTGCTTTTCATGCAGGTCTCCCAAACTGGAGAATGGGTTGTCCCTGAGCCCGTTTTCTAACTGTCTGTCTGTGGACCCCACATCCCTAAATGAACAACATTGTCTGGCCTCAGGGGCAGAGGATATGTCTAGTCCAGGAGCAACTTGATGTGTACTGGGGAGGGGTGACACCCAGAGTGGGGCTTCCCCTTCTAAGGCAAATGGGTAGCTGACTTTCATCAGGGAGTACTGGGAGAAGAACAAGGGCTGATATTGGGATGTAAAGTGAATACATAAATAAATTTAATTTAAAATAAGAACAAAAGGAAGCAATTCTTTTTAATTTTAAAAGATATATAGAAGTAAAAATGGTGATTTATTTTAATAAATATATAATTTGGCTAGTTCTATGAAGTTACAGAATACAGATCTTCTGCAAAACAAATGAGAAGCAGATCTCTTTGGAATAGTTACAAGTTTACTAAAACAGTATTTCCTTTATCCATAAGTAATAAAACATAATTTAATAGTATACAGGGTAATTTTAGTTAAGCACTGAGTACTTCATAAGGCAGTGTACCAAATACAATAATGTGAATCTGATACTGTAAAGTCTCCAAATTATCCATCAAGCCATTTCAGAAAAGAGGATAAAGAACATTAAGTGCACAGTGTAACAAAAGTCAATAACCCCTTGCTATTTCCCAAAGGATGTTAATTATTGATACATTATTATTGAGAAATTTACCAGCAAGGAGAAATGATACTGAAGATTAAATGATTGCATCATTATTCCTGCTGTCTTACTGCATCATAAATCTCCATCTATTCACAAAACATTTATAGGTTATTTCAGGTAGGAGTTATTAACTGAAAAAAATACTTACAAATTCTCCTTACATCAAGATGTTATGCAAAACTAAAATTTTCACAAGAAGCATTATAATTTTAAATGAACTCATTTAGTGAGGAAATATTTGAAAAAAAATCATGTCTTAAGATGATAAGGGACAGAAGGGGAGGTGATGATAATGATGTGTCTTACATAGTCAGAATACTATTGGTGAGTATAGTTCAATATTATGTAAAGACCTTTTGTCATTTAAAAAAATATTTACATTTTGGGGTCATACTTGACTAGGGGAAAATAGTTGTCAAGTTTAACAGAAGACACCATTCTAGACACAATTTGAGGGTTTAGATTTGATATGGACTACATCATGGCACATTAGGATGAGCTAAATATTAAAATCCTAAGAATTTTGTATTTACTGTCAACTCTAAATTTAGTTATGTAATATTTTCCCTCTTTTGTTGTTATTGTTTCCCTTAGAGTGGTCATTTTTAAAAAATAAATGATTGTATGTACTAAACCATCTCTGAAGAAAATACTTTTGAATGGTATTCTTTGATGAGATTAAGCCTATCTTGTGGGCAACACTGTAGGTAGAATTGTATTATATGTCTAAAATAAATAGTTTGAATAGTTTGGCAATAACAAATACATGATCCAATCCTCTAAATAATACTCTGTGAAAAGTTGAGGTCTTCCAGGAACAGCTTTTACAGAAATCACAACGGGTGAATAGATATGCTGCTTGTAGATTATTTCAGGAATGTGAATCATTGAAGAGACAAGGGGGAAAAATAAATGAAATGAAGTAAAGGTCATGAAATGACATAAACACAAATCTAAAGGCCTGAGATGAGATATAAAAGTCAAATGCCAGAGTAGGAAGGCATGAGGAACAAAGCTCCAGAGCTAAAGTAATTTGAAAAGCTCAGGTTTTCATTTACCTAAGTGCCTTTCTTGAAAGCTGCTGTGCTGTGTTAGAAAAAGCAGTACAATGCACTGGGAGAGTCAGGAATATAGATCTTCTGTTGGAGTCACAGCTAAAATCCCCCAAACCCTGCCTTACTTTTATGATGGTTTGTTTTCCAACCAGTTAGCATATGTAACAGAGAATCATGAGATGTGGAGGTTCTTATCATTACTTACAATTACAATAAAAGATAAGGTGGCAGTAATGGTTATCAATCTCTAAAGAAAAGGCAGGCAGAAGGGAGTTGTGTTATTTCATTCTTCCAATTATCCAGAACAGTATGTGTATATTATAATAGGGATTCTAGTTACTTTTATTCATAAAGCATATCTGTTTTTACTGGAAATTAAACTTTGTTTTGTTTTTGTATTGCTGCTGACTAACAGCAAATTTCATTACCAGGAGAACATCATTTTTCGACTCATCTTCAAATTAGGACACTGCAAGTTAAGTAGAAATGTTTGACTATAGAGTTTTTTGTTTTTGTTTTTGTTTTTGAAAAAATCGTGGTATTGTCTCGTAGTTCATGACATAGGATTTCTTTCTTTCATTTTACATAACACACCTTTAGAAAAATACAGTTTGTAGCAGGTTATTTTGTTTAAAGTATTGTTTCTTTTAAAAAATAAATTAAAATGTTATTCCAAGTTGGCAATAAAGCATTTTATCAATTAAATGCTGAAACAGAGTAACTGGAAAGTTATAAGAGAAAATATTTAAGGGGCAATGTACCTAACACAAGGCTACAGATTACCAAACACTCATTTTTATTACAATACCCTCACCAAGACAAAGTGGATTAGCGTTCAAGACACTAATGAAGATAATTTTGTCAAGGTCATTAGATGCTTAATAGTGTTTGGAGGAGCTGTAAAAGAATTGCACCTGGCTGCTCTCATAATGGTTTGTATATCAGGAAGTGGGAAATGGCGTGCAGATTGGTTACCAATTATTTTAGAAGATTAGTTACAGCAGTCACAGATACATTTGATGCATAATATCAGGCAAAGAACAGGATCACAATCATCTGTTATAAATTCTACATTTATAACAGGCAGAGGCCCATCAATTTGTGTCTAATTATGTTCTTCCATGTGAGGTATAAAATACCTCAGGGTTTCTATAATATAGCCTTATTAAAGTGGATAAAGATCATTGTGAAACTCTTCCGGTTAGTGCTAATGATAATACAGATGTTAATTTCTATGCTAGGACTCTGAGGGCTGCATCTATCAAAATGTCCTTCTTGTCTTCCCTCACTTCCTGACAATGAAACTCATATTAGAAACATGTTTGTTTAACTTTGTGGATTTGAAATTCAAACACAGTTATGCAGAGAAAGAATGATTATTTGAGACACATGGTTTACATGCAAAAGAGAAAATATGACACCATTTAGAAAAATACTAAAATAAATCTAATTTTGTATTTATCAGTAAATTCAGACAATTGAAGACCCTGATAGTTATTCTAATTTATTCTAATAATTATCACCTTGCTATCTCATAGTCTTTAGTTAAGGTAATATTTATTACTCTCTATTAAGTGTAACTTTCTTTGATATAAAAATTTAAAAGATAAAAATAGTATATATTTCCCCTCTTCTTATCCCAAGAACTTCCAAATAGATTAAAGAGACAAATAGGGCTAATGTAACCATTACAACACAGATTATGCTCACCCTCATATCTTAGAAAAATAAAGATGTAAAAAGTTGACCACATGTAGACAGGAATGTAGAAAAGTCTCATGGAGATGTTTTTTATTTAAATACTTCTTTAGGTACATGTGAACATGTAATTGTGTTTTCTGTATTCCCCTGAGACAGTATCTTTCACTGAATCTGAAACTAGAGTAGAGAACAGCAAATCCCAGCAAACTTTCTATATATAAGGGCACTTGGGTAACTTGGGTAACATTCTTTACTGGTTTATATGTGGGTGTTAGACACTTAACCTCAGGTCTTCAAGATTGCTCAACCATGGATCCTTTGCACTGGCCCAGTCATAGAACATATTTTAAAAAGTAAAATCTGGTCCTGCAATCCTATATCTTTTGATAATTACATCCTTATTTAATTATTTTAACATTTTTTACACTTGACTGTTTTTCTTGCTTTTTATGTATATATGTGTATGAGCATATGCATGTATGTGGGAGTGAACATGCACAGGTTTGTATGCATGTAGACGTCAGAGGTTAATATCAGTTGTCTTTACTCAATCACTCTCCACATTGTGTTCATAAACAGGTTTGATCCAGGAGCTCTTCAGTTTGACTAGACTGTCAGACAATTAAAACCAAATGCCTTCCTGATGTACTTCTATTGGAAGTACAATCCTGTAATTAAATATTCCTTAGTGACCATATTTCTTTAGCACATCCCAGGTTCAAATACATAATAATTTTTGCACTTGGCCTGATTCTTAGACCTTCTTTGTAACCAGTCATCCACTTTTCTTATTATTTGGGTCTTCGTTCTTCATATAGACTTTTAAATTGCATTTAGTCTTTGACTACTATATGTTCATGTGTTACCCATTAGACATTATCTGCATGTACATGGTATGGTTCTATCTAAATAAAGGTTTTACAGTTGGATCCAAATTATCTAACTAAAGCCAGAAGAAATGTCACATGGCAGTAGTTGCAGCACTTAAGGGATGATGGCGGTTAGGAAGAAGAATGTGGATTTCAAAATCAAGCTCAGCTGCCCAGTGAGTATGATGCTATTATGGGCTATGGACAGCTTGTCTCAAAAACAATATTTTACTGGATTTTTATTTTTATGTATCATTCTTTTAATTATATACCTTTGGGCCAAGTCACTTTGGGAATTAAGATTACAAGCCTGTTTAAGATGGTCTTTCTATAAAAACTGGCATCAAAAGTAGGCCAGTGTGAAAGCATAGTTATGCTTATCCCCTATTGGGTTAGTTTTTCCAAAGGCTCATAGTAATGTCAGTTTAACTTTTACTTCAAATGTTGAATTTTGGAGGGCCAGAGGACACTAAATGTTTCCAGTTCACAAGAAATTGTATACTGAGTGAGTCACAGGCATTTTGAGTGGCTTATGCCATCACAAAAAGTAAAAGTCCTTCTGGGTATATAATAATAATAATAATAATAATAATAATAATAATAATAATAATAATAATAA
>JADRCH010007664.1:80497-214349 GCA_019843965.1 Rhynchomys soricoides | reverse complement strand
AATAATAATAATAATAATAATAATAATAATAATAATAATAATAATAAAAGTCCACTTGCCACAATAGATTGATTATACTTGGGGAAAACTTTTTTATTTTCATTAAATCCTTATTTCCTGTCTGTCTTATGATACTTAAAATCAATAACAGGAAATTTTTGAGAAAAAGAGTCCTTTACTTTCTTCTTTGTCTGACTTTCAAAAAATGGTTTATGTTTTATTAGTCAACGTTTAACAGAAATTTCATTTTTGTAGAAAATGGGATTTATTGAAGGAATAAAATAAACTACAATTCTCAAATAGTTTATTTTAAAGATTTCATTTAAAATTTAATTATGTGTAGATATGTGTGAATGTCTGAGTACATGTGCTCACAGAGGCCATAGGATCATGTCTTACTATATTTTCTACTGCTGTGCTAAAGACCATAAATGTGGGAAGGAAATTTCCTGTCACATATTCCTATCACATTCCATAATCTTGGGATTCAGAGAACTCAAACAGGGTAGAAACCTGGAGGCAAGAACAGAAACAGGCTATTGAAAAGCTCTACTTAGTGAATTGCTCCCTATCAATTTCTCAGCCTGCTTTCTTATACAACCCTTCCTGGGAACTGTGCACTGTGGGACTGGAAACTGCCCTCAGTGGACAAGATCTTCTCATATCAATCTTTAATAAAAAAAAAAAAATCCTCTCAGCCTTGTCTACAGGCCAACCTGATGGAGGTACTTTCTCAATTAAGGTTCCCCCTTCTCAGATGATTCTAGGTTGTGTCCATTAGTTAAAAAAGGCAACCAAACAAACCACACATCAATCAGCCCACCCTGGAATTATAGTCTGTTGACCATGAGTCATCTGTGGTGGATGCTAGAAGCTGAACTTGGATACACAACAAAATCATTTGTAATCTTTCCAGTCCCACATTGATTGGCACTATCAAGAGCTATGCTTTACTCATTCAGATTACTGAGTATTTCTTGCATATCATAGAGTAGGCCAGGAAAAGGATTATACACAAAAGGTAGTTCCTCAAGACAAATGATAAAGAAAATCTTCTGGTGTCTAATGCCAGAAAATATAGAAAAATTGAAAATTTGCAGCACATATAGGTAGATTTAGAGATAAAATATGGCAAGATGATGGCTGTCACATACTAAATATCAATCTTGAATAGTCTAGAATACATGGAGAATGTAGCATCAATGTACCTAGTCTTGTTCAAACAATAATATTGGTCATGGGACAAATGTTATACAAATAAATTTCAAGTTAATTTAAAATGTTCAAAAGTCAAAGGTGAAGTCATTTGTACCACTTTCCACTACTGTGAACAAAATTGACCTTACCATAGTATAGTAAAACTATTAGACACCAATTATAGAGCTCCCAGAAGCATCTTATTTGCCATATAAGAATATCAATGAGTAAATCATGAGTTAAATGTATTTCATCATTAATGTGTAAAGTGTTTATATGAATCATTATGTTTGCAGTTTTGAGATCTAGTAGAAAAGGCTTAGTTTAAATATTTCCTGATCAAAAAGAACAGCAAATACAACATATAAGCATCCTCAAGTGATAGCAAGAAATACAAAAGACTGCACTTCATTACCAATGAAAAAGTAGAACAGTCACCATTGTCTGAATCAATGGTGATATTTTATTCTTTAAAGAAAAGGGGCAGCAAACTGTTTTCAGCAGAAACTGGAAAACACCCCAATCCCCTTGCCAGTATCAATCTTATGCAAAGGTAGAACAACGTTCTTTAATTTTGAAAGGAAATACTGATGATGTAGAAAGAATTTTTCAATTAATTTTGTTACAGGGCAGTGAGAAAGATATATGTTTCAACACACATAACTATCCTTAAATTATTTCTTTGCTGTTCATATTAAGTATTTATTTTTAAAATATATAGTGGAGCACTTTCTATGTGTTGAGAACTTTGCTTAAAGAAACATAGGATCTCACAGACACATTAACTCATTACCTCAAGGTGCTCAGTGTACAAGGGTAAAGTTAAAGTTACTTCATTATTTTAAAAAAATGTCAACTTATCTATCAAATAATACATCACTACTATTACTGAAGCTTCATTTCAAAGAAGGAATCTTTAAAAAACAAAGTTCCTCAATTCAGTATATCTTTAAAGATCCTGTACTGATGATCCTAATGCCCAGTAAGAAATGAGAAGGAGATTATATCTTATTCTATAGAACCATATTTATTATTTTTTTTCTTTTTTGTTCCAAATTCTAATGAATCATCTATTTTCTTACCACCTGAATTTTAGTGTATTAAGATAAACTGTTATCATCTGTACTGTAGCATTTATCATACAAATTATTGTTCAACTGAAGCTCCAACTGCATTCCTAATATCCCCCTAATTGCTAGCTGTGAAACCTTTCTATCTGTTGATAACTAAATGTCAGTTCTGAGACTCCCATTCTCCAGTCCTTACTGATTATAAATTTAGATGTCATGAAACTGACTTTGAATGATAGATTTACTATCACAGTTTATTCATTGTTTCTCAGATGCTATAATATTTTTAACTCTTATCAGAATAATTCCAGATCTGTAATGTCAGAGACTTTTAATAAACTAGAAGTTGAAAAGACTGTTCATTAGTATATAGAAAAAATGTGAATGACAGCAATCGTGGGGTTAGTCAAAGTTAAGGAAGGATAAATTCAGGAAGAAGGGGCTATGTAAAGGAATAGAAGGCTTGATGCCCCAGTGTAGAGGAATGCTAGGGTGGTGAGGCAGGAGTGGGTAGGTGGGTGGGAGACACCCTCATAGAAACAGGGTAAGAGGGGATGGGATAGGAGGGTTGCAGAGGGGAAATCATGAAATGGAATAACATTTGAAATGTAAACAAATAAAATAAAAATATTAAAAATTAATAAATAATATATCAGGAAAATGAAAAAACAAACAAACAAACAAAAGAATACTAAGAGTAAGCTCCTAAGATAGATAATACCCAGCTTGTTTAAAAAAAGAACAAGAAGCTCAACATCCCCATAGTGAAATGAGTGGGCAGAGAAGTGTGAAGCACACTTAGAGAGCCAATAGGGACTTTGACCTATTAGTTTTACTTATTTTACTAGTAGTTAGTTTTGTGTCAGGTGCTTTGATTATCTCCATTACCCTTCCACTAACTCCCCCCAGATCCATCCCCTCTCCCATAGCCATCTAACTTTAATAAACAAACAAACAAATGAACAAAAGAAACCAACAAACCAACCAAAAACCTTCAAGTCCAACCTCTGCTGGCCATATAATTTTGGGTGTGTGGCCTTCCGCTGAAGTGTGCATCCTTATCAGGATCTGTATATTAAAGAAAGCTACCTCTTTCCCATAAGCTAAGTATTTTCATCAGCTCTGTGGATAGGAGATGAATTTCATGATATATACTTTGAGAATGTTTGCTTTTTAAAATCTGAGCAAAAGATGATGGTTACATGTACATGGAAAAATTCATTTCTAACACCACATAAACTTGCATATCTAACAGAAGGATTTCATAGTAGCTTACCTTTCCACTGCTTTTGGGTAGCATGAGAAATTATATAAGTGTTGAATAAAGAATAATAATCTTAAGGATCATCATGTTATATGTCTAACTTCTATTTAAACAAAGCATTGGAGTCACCACTTAATTCTACCAGGTAATTAGTAAAACTCCTTGCAAATGAAGTTAGACATACAATTATAATGCCTCAATAATTAGCAATACTTAGTTTAATCACATTAAAATATGTCCTTGTAAAATTTTAAAAAAATTAAAATTTGTGAGATGGGACAACTAACTGCTTTTGGGAATAAGATTTTATTTTACTCTCATCAACCAAATCTGTAACTCATTTAAGTAGCAATCTTTTTATGTTTATTTATTTTGAATGTGTGTGTGTGTGTGTGTGTGTGTACGTGTGCACATGCAAGTTTGTATTTTCCATGTCTGCATGTGTCCCACACACATGCCTGGTAACTTCCCAAGTCAGAAAAGGGTATCAAATCTCCTGGAAATATAGTTAATGGATGGTTTTGAACCATCATGTGAGTGCTGTAAATTAAACGTGGGTCTTGTACCAACTCTGTCATTTCTCCAGACTATCTAAATTCATTTTCAATACTCTGTTCATTTTTACTATGACTCTTTTTTGTTGCATTTAATTCTGTTTATTCATTTGTTTTTATTTTAAATATGACAGATACTTCAGACTAAATATTCAAACAGGATATAAACCCCACCCAAATTTTTAGTCTAAATAATCAAATGGAGAATATTTCCCAAAGAAATAAGCACTAAATATTCCCCCTATCTAGTTTCTCTTTACACTGCAAGCCATTACCTAGAGGCACTGAAGAGAATTGAGGCCTATACATTTTAGCAACAAATTACTTCAAGATTTTGTAGCAACATTTGACAAACAATAAGTGACCTCCTGATAGAGAAGAATATGAAAGAGTAACAAATATTTTACTCACTGCTTAAGTAAGATTATAAAGAATTATTATGGTTTCCTTCAAAAACTTTACTTATTATACTCTTTACTTCAAGTGTCTGTGAGCTAAAACAAGACTATGTATATAATAAAACATTTATATTAAAATAATGCACAAATCTATATATAACAAAATGTTGTTAAATTGTAAATAAGAGTAAAAATTGGTGGCTGCTTTATTTTAAAAATTAGGACAGAAAATTTCGACTCCATATTCTATGAAACATAGAAAGCCTAATCATATCCTTAGCACCTGATTTACAAAGTTTACCTTAATAACAGAAATATTAATAAATTTATCTATATGGTGAATTTATATCAGAGGCAAGGAGTCATGACAAGAAATTTTATCACATTTTTAAAACAAATGTGATTGAACAATAACAACAGGTTTATCAGGGAAATGAGCATTGTTGTCTCAGACATTGGAAACATCACTAATCTTGGAAATTGGGAGATAAGCGTAGATTGAAAATAAAAGAGTAGATTGGCTTTAGATCTTTTTCTAAAGCTATAAGGCTCATGGGAGTTTGTCTATAACAGCACATAAATGGAAACATTCCATGTGCATATTTTTATTTGAAAACTGAGACATGAAGGTACAACACAATGAAAATAACAAGTGATTACATGTGTGGAGTCATACATATCACATTTCCAAGAAGTTCTCAGATATATTTGTTGTTCAGAGACAAAATTGAAATTTTAAGAGGAACAGAGAGACTAATCTGGAAAAAGCTCTACCATACTACTACTTTAAACTGAATGTTGTTTAACGGCATGCCCATTTCAAGCTTGTTAGTCTACCAAATAGGAACATTTACATTTTAACATATTTGAAATCATTGTAACCTTTTTGTGGAAGAAAGACCTAAGGTACTTAAATTTTTTTTTTAAATTGAAGTTATTTTTATTATATACTTTAATTTTAATTTAACTATATACTTTATTATATACTTTAATTTTGGTTTTTCAAGGCCACATATAGTCCCACTATGTGGCTCTGGTTATCCTTGAACTCACTATTTAGACCAGGCTTACCTCAAAGTCACAGAGATCCGTCTTCCTTTGTCTCCCAAGTGCTGGGATTAAAAGCATGTTCCATTATGCTAGTCTTGTATTAACTTTATCATTGACATAATGTAGTCTTATTGGACTTTAATGTCTTCTTTTGCTCTTGTAGTTACATAAATATATAGAATATTTAAAATTTCTCTGCTAAAATAAAATGTTTTTGAGTCACAGATATTTTACTATGCAACT
This sequence comes from Rhynchomys soricoides, assembly GCA_019843965.1. Lineage (NCBI taxonomy): Eukaryota > Metazoa > Chordata > Mammalia > Rodentia > Muridae > Rhynchomys > Rhynchomys soricoides. Next base: position 208,573 of record JADRCH010007664.1, on the reverse strand, counting down.
TTGCAAGAGCCATCTTGAAAATAATTCCATTTTTATTTACCTGTGCTTGATTAAAATTTCTGAACAGTTATTATAATAAGTCTCAGTATTTGATAAATAATATGAGAATTGCAGGCTCTAACATTATATAACACAAAAATTGTTTACTTGGTATCATTGAGTGGTCACACATGAGAAAATTATAGTCTGATGTTGACACGCTGTATCACAACTCAGAGGCATTCAAGTCTTTAAATATTAAAACAGAAATATTCAACTCTAAAATCAACTGCTTTTGATATTACAGTGGGACATTTTCTTCAAATGACAAGAAACTGCTGTTTGTTTTTACTAGAAACTGATCTACAGCAAGATAATATTTCATTTTTTACATCATGTAGGTCATGAGGTTTGATATTTATTATTTTACAAGCTAGTTTTGGTCATAAAATTATAATGTTAAAATTCCATTTGCCTGAGGGATGTAGACTATGATCCACTCAAGTGGCCTTAACAGACAAGGTAATAATAACTTGAACCCATAGAGGTTAGCTCACACATTTTTCTCAACATATGTCAGCCATTTAGTCTCTGTAAATGGTGTGAAAACTATCATTGACTTTTTAGCTCAGAAATAAAACTACGGTTATTTGAACTATAAAATATATATTTGAATAGATATTGTAAAGTAAATCATATTTAGTCAGACAGGTACTGAGGGAAAGGAAGTTGTGTTAACTAATATATTCATGTGCTATTGAGACAGTTTAGCATTAGAGATTAAGTTAATCACAAGAAGAATTTCTGGCCCATTTGTGGTTAGCAACCTCCTCATATATAAACTACCAGTTATCAAATAAGGACTTAAATACGTTTTCCAGATGAAAGTATAGACCTTTCAGGGCAGAGGTATGAAAGATTTCTAAGAAAACTAAAGACATTAAGTACATAGTGTAGCATATTCATGAATAGCAGGAGAAGAATCATGCAGATATATATTAAACAACGATATCAATTAAACTGCTGAGGAAAGAATCAAAAAATCATATCAATATCCAGAAAAAGATAAGTTTTCTGTAATCTTAAGAAACATGGACTTAGAAAGGCATGGTGTGGATAACTATAATCTTAGTACTGGGAGCCAAATACAGGAAGAATGCAAGCTTTAAACCAGCCTGCATTACAAGATAAACACTGTCCAAAAAGACCCTATGGACTTATTGTGTCATATTAATTAATGTTTTAGTTAATTAATACTATCAATGACATATGAATATAATAAATGTCATAATAACAATCACATCCTAGTGAATATACTTATTCACTGTTTAAAAGATACTTTATTTTAATGTTATAAAATCACACGAGAGATTTCAAACTTTTCTTTTTTAATTTAGAATAAGCTTTCCATTAAGCATATCTAAATGACATGGGTTTCCAATTATGAACAAGTCTATGAAAACAAGATATGTCTGCCACCCTAGCAGTCCTTTCAGGGAAAGAGTTATAATCTTCTTCTGATGAACAAGGATCAAGAGGGGCTTTGGCTGGCACATTGCTGGTGACTGAAGCCACAGGTTGTGTCTGGGTCCCCTTGGCCCTCCTACCCAGGAGTTGTCTAGGCATTAGCCAGCCCAGCGTGGACATCACCTGAGATAGCAGTAGCACATGAATTGGAACCAGAGCTAGAAGATTCCATTGGTGAACTGGAAGCAGAAATCATGGCGGTGTGATTACTCCCACTTGCAACTGACAAACTAGAAGGTGATATCCTCATAGGGCAGGCCAGCATTGGAGCATAGGATGTTGAAGTCTTGGTTTACCAGGCAGGGCTCCAGGAAGTATTCTGGTGTGGCATGACTGCAGATGATTTTGGGGTAGAATATGTTGAACTTGTAGGCCTGCACAATCTTGGACAGGCAGTTATTCAAATCATAGGGTTTTTGGTTTTATTTGTTCCATTTGACAATTGAAGAAACTAGGCATGGGTGCAGCTAGTACTTGTGAGCCCACAGGAAGATATGGCAGCCTAGTGACATCTCCAGTCTGAACTGCTCCTAGTCCTGCCACTTGCCCTTGACACTCTTTATTTATTTATTTATTTATTTGTTTGTTTATTTATTTATTTTTCAATGTATAATGTGTAGTTTATTGTTTTCAATTCTACATTGATAAAGCATTTAAGCCATTTAAAAAGTAAAGAATTTTTCTCATTTTTTATTAGATACTTACTTTATTTACAATTCAAATGTTTTCTCCTTTCTAGGTCTCCCCTTTGGAAACCCCCTATTCCATCCCTGCTCCCCCTACTTCTCTGATGGTATTCCCCTACCAACCCACCCACTCCCATCTTCCCACCCTGGCATTCCCCTACATTGGGGCATCGAGCCTTCACTAGACCAAGAGTTTTTCCTCCCACTGATGCCCAACAAGGCCATCCTCTGGTACATATGCGGCTGTAGCCATGGGTATCTCCATGTGTACTCCTGGATTGGTGGTTTAGTCCCTGGGAGTTCTGGTTGGGTGATATTGTTGTTCTTCCTATGGGGTTGCAAACCACTATAGATTCTTTAGTTCTTTCTCTAACTCCTCTATTGTGGACCCTGTGCTCAATCCAATGGCTGGTTGTGAGCATCTACTTCTCTACATATCTGGTTTTGGCATAGCCTCAAACCTTAGATTCCACCTTACACTAGTCCTAATGGCTAAGATAAAAAACTCAGGTGACAACAGATGCTGGCCAGGATGTAGAGAAAGAGGAATGCTCTTCCATTGTTGGTGGGATTACAAGCTGGTACAACCACTCTGGAAATCAGTCTGGCAGTTCCTCAGAAAATTGGACATAGTATTACCTTAGGAGCCAGCAATACCACTCCTAGGCATATACCCAAAAGATGCTCCAATATGTAATAAGGACACATGATCCACTATGTTCATAGCAGCCTTATTTATAATAGCCAGAAGTTGTAAACAACCCAGATGTCCCTCAACAGAGGAATAGATACAGAAAATGTGGTACATTTACACAATGGAATACTACTTAGCTATTAAAAACAATGATTTCATGAAATTTGCAGGCAAATGAATGGAACTTGAAAATATCATCCTGAATGAGGTAACTCAGTAACAGAAGAACACACATGGTATGCACTCACCGATAAGTGGATATTAGCCCAAAAGCTCAGAATACCCAAGATACAATTCACAGGCCACATGAAGCTCAAGAAGAAGGAAAATCCAAGTGTGGGTGCTGCAGTCCTTCTTAGAAGGGGGAACAAAATATTCACAGGAGCAAATACGGAGAAAAAGTGTGGATCAAAGACTGAAGGAAAGGCCAATCAGAGAATGCTACACCATGGAAACCATCCCATTTACAGTAACCAAACACAGACACTATTGTGGATACCAAGAAGTGCATGCCTTTGGCACTCTTACCGGTGATGCATGTGGCCTTGAGCTGCTAACACTATAGCTGTAGAGTTATAATGTCCTCTTGAGCTTCCAGCACGTATGTATTCAGCAGTAGCTTCTGTGCCTTGAGCAGCCATTGGCTGTAGTATCTGGTATCATAGTCTGACAAGCTCTGCTGGATCATGTCCTCCTCCTTGAGCACCTCTTTGCCTTCGACCTTGGCTTCATCTTGCATCTCTCCAGGTGCCAGAGGCCCCTCCAGTTCTTTGGGGTCCACTGAAGGCCTGGGGGTAGGGGCCAGCTCCTCAGGCTCATATTTAAGGATTGGGAACATTATGACTTGCTCCTGCTTGAGTTTGAACTGCTTCTGAAAAAAAAAATCCGGGTGGGGGTCACAGAGCCTGGCCCTGATTCATGCAAATTCTGCAGAATCTCTCCCAATACTCCATGAATTTGAGGCTGCCAGCATGGATCTTGCCCTTGATGCCCTGGAAGATGACATGCAGATGGTTGTACGTCTTCCCCTTGAACACAGTATTAGTCAGGGTTCTCTAGAGTAACATAACTTGGAATGTGTCTCTATATTAAGGGAACAACTTACAGTCTGTAGTCCATCTAATCAAAAAATAGGCATCTGTGAATGGGAATTCAAATAATCTAGTAGTTGCTCATTCCCACAAGACTAGGTGTTTCAGCTGGTTTTCAGCTGGTCTGTATAAGCTGGAATCCTGAGGATGTATGCTCCAACAGATGTATTGGCAAATATGTGCAAGGCAAGAGGAAAGAATACCTTCCTTCTTTCATTATACTTATGTAGTCACCATCAGAAAGTATGACCTAGATTAATAGTGGTCACCACCATGGCTAGATTTGGAATTTGCTCTGTACCAGGCTGGCCTTGAACTCAGAGATCTGCTTGCTTCTGTTTTTTGGGATTAAAGGTGTGTGTCATGTAAAGATCAGGGTCAGAAGCCTGTGTCTTCCAGCCTCAAGATCTGGATTACATGTCTGCCCTCCATTTCTGGATTGTAGTTAATTCCAGATGTAGGCAAATTGACGAATAAGAATAGCCATCACAAGCAAAGACTGCACATTGGAGCTGACAAAGGTGTTGATCCCCTCAGGGCACTATTCTGGGCCCTTGCAGGAGGCCTCCAGCTTGACAATTTAGTTTGCTGTGATAGTTGTTATGCCCCCCAGAAGTATGAGTCCATGCCCTGTTCTAGCTCCATGTAGCCTGGATGTCCTGTTGTTGGTCCTCTGTATCCACCACTGTGAGGCTGCTTTGGAAAGTGTAGGGTTTCTGCAAATTTACCACCAGGTTTCATCCTCTGCATTGATATTCTTGGCCAGTAGGTTGATGGGTTTGGCCTGCTTGTCTCAGATTCAGATCTTGGAGTGAAGCTTGGTCTGGCTTGTCACAGGTAGATGGCTTCAGCTGCCCTAGGACTTTGGGAGTATCATGGAGATTCTGACCTAGACACAGATGACCCTGAGGACCATGAATGCTTGTGACCCTGCTGAGGCCACAAGCCCTATGCTTGATCCTCACCTGAGTCAGAGTTTGAGGACTAGTCCTGTGAGTGCCATTGGGTAGTCAAGGTTTTCAGCTTTGCATCCCAGACTCTGACACCTGTTTCTCTGCAATGTGCCACCACATGTGCTGACTGCATTCTTGATGTTCCTCTTGCTTCTGTAGCCTCTGGCTGCTCAACCCATGTCTCCTGAACCTACCCAATGCAAACCAGGGTGGATTCAACTGGCCTGTTCTCAGGAACCTAGCAATGGCTTGTGGAAATGTAACATTCTCTGAGATTTACTGCCTCCATCTGCTGACCTAGGCCTACTCCTGGAAGATTCTAGGCTCAATACAATCTCATTTAAACCTAAAATGTTTTTAGCCTCTGAGATTTGCTGCTGATAAGCTAAATCTTTCTTGTTCTTCCTGAACACTCAAAGGCTTGTTTAATTCAGCTATTCTGACCCAAACTCCTCTTCCAGCTGACTGATTCTATCTGCCTTCTCTCTCTCTTGACCTCTACTGAATTGCTGTGCTTGGCCTCATATTAACTTTGGCAATATGTTCTAATCTTCTGGATCCTACTCATTCTCTGGCTTATTTTATATTACAAAATTCACAGCTGTTCAATTTTACCAATGAAGCCTGACATTTTAGTGAAAACCTGCTAGTTCAGAGAAGAAAGCACCTAGCTGACCTTCCTACTCTACATAAGTCCCAGAAGGAAAAGAAACTCTTCCCTTCTCCACACTGTCTTAAATACCTTTCAACCCAATGACCTTCCTTTCTGATTACTTAGGTTCATTCTGTCAGGTAGCTGCTTGCTCTGCCTTTTGACTTACGGTTGAATTTATATAGTTCTTGGATTAAAGGTGTGTTCTAGGACTGAGCCACCAAACAAATACTTGTTTACAGTAAACAAAAATCTCTAGGATTAAAGACTAAGATATAATTGGAAACAAATTCTTACAGTTCACAATCTCGGAGTTCATAATATGATTAAACAACCTGGAACACTGGCTTGTTCTTTCTTTGCCTGTGTATAGCTTATTCTCTCTGTAAAATCTCTCTCTGTATATTTTGTGAAAAAAAACCCAAACAGTTGTTTAATGCTTTGGATGAAGTTTTGGAATAAGTATAATAATTTTAAATTATTTTTAAAAACAACAGAATTGCGTGACACCTGTGTTTTGGCTATATACATTTACTCCTTCCTCTTTATATAGTGTAAATTGGCATTACTATCTTATTAACTATCCAAGATATACTGGTATGGTTCATGGAAAGTTAGATTTCTCATAATGGTATATGTCACTAAAAGCCATCTACTGTAAAACTGAATATAGCTACTTACCATTAGGTTGGAAGTGTAAAAAAATAACATAATGATGGTAGTTATCATACCATACTGTACATTTCACATTTAACGTCTTTGCCTAAACAGTTTCATTTATATATTTGCTTAATTATCCCTCATTTTTAAAACTTATAGAATTTACTAATACCAAGTCATCTTTAAATGACAAGCAATTATCTCATGTACTTTAATTCCTAAGACTGCTTGTGCTGGTTGCGGTGATTCAGATGCAACACGCTAAGAAAGTGATGTTGAAAATTTGTAACTGATTGTGTCAGACTCTGAATATCATCATAAATAAGTGAATAGTACAGCAGTAACACCATGAGAAGACAGGAAAATATACATTTTCCTCTATCACATTTATCAAATATTACTGGTATCATAATAGCAATACAACTTTTATGTTTTCATGTGTCAACTGAAAAGACTGTTTCATTGAAAATCAATAGCATAGAAGCCCTGTGAGAAATCATTTGGCATTTTTAATAATAGAAACCAATTTTACCAAGAACTTTGTTTCTCCCAGGCTGTTTATAGACAATGTTTTATTTAATTTTAAATGACTATAAGTGACCATGGAATAGATTCATCACTTATATTTTTTTCTTAAATTTCATTCCATTTACAATTAAATCATGTCAGTTTCAACTTCAAAATCTTTCCCTTATCCATGTATTTCTTTCATGTTTCCTTTATATGTCTAGTTTAAAGCTATTGAAATCTTTCACTTGAACCACAGTAATAGATTTCTTTCCCTATAATTGATAATTAGGTAGATGAAATTTGTCCATATTTGATGTCAGGGCATCTAGCAAAGTGGTATAGTAAGGTAGGATAAGAGATTCCAACCATTTTTGACACAATAGCATGTATTTCCAGTGATTGTTCTGATATTCAAATTTCATTCTATTAAGAAAATGTGAGCAGATTTTTCTCTTTTTTAGGTACAGAAAAAAATTACAAAAGAACTGAGAACAATGATCCATTGCTGCTGTCACAAACTTATTTGCTGCCCAGGCCTATTAAATTGTGAAAGCTTTGTCAGAGGTAGGTATTGATATTTATGATAATATGTTTTTGACCTACTCAACCTTTATTTCATTTACCACACAAATTAACATGAAAACATTTGCATTAAATAATAATAACAATAACCTCATTAATCTCTGAGACCAACAAAAGTACATATAATCCACTAAGTATAAACATCCCTGCTTGGAGTAAGAAGATGTGTATTTATTATTATTGTTATTGTTATTCTTCTTAAAACACTTTTTTCCTGGTCTTCTTTTCTTCTTCTATATCCCTGAGGAGCTGATCTGAGTTTGGGTTCCTTTTGAAGCTAATGGGAATTGTAGTCTTGGCTCAGCTCCAGAGTGGATAAAGCAAGATAAAAACCAGAGTCTTAGTCTCATGGCAGAAAACACCATCACAACACTTGCTGTGCTATTAAAGACTGCTTTCTTTTTTGTTCTTTATTTTGAAGTAATGACACAAAACTATCAAGGAAGAGATTCTGTAACCAGCAACTATTCAACATGGAATCTAATGGAAGGAATAAATATAGGTATAACGTTTGTCTGAGCTAACCTATACTATTTTGAAGTTTTTTAAAAAATATCTATATAATATGTTTTAATTAGTTAGATATCATATTATGTGCTCAAGATCTAAAAGGAAATGTTAATGAAATCTTTAAAATATTTTTTCCTTCACTAATTTTACATTCTATATTCAAAATGTCCATTTTTTTGAATAAAGGACCTTATTTATAGTGCTAAGGATTTAAATATAGGTCCCTATACACCATTAGCAAGCATTCTTATCACTGCTTTAAACCCCCAGCACAATATATATATATATATATTTCAAACTATTAAATTAACAAATGTGTCTGTGTAGGTTCAAGATAAATTACAAGATATCTATGTAAATTGTAACATGATTAATTTAATTAAAACTGCCCTGCCCTCTGTGTTTTAATTTTAATTCACCCTAAGTTTTCCTCTGGACTAGAATACTAAGACCATAGCAATAACTCTCCGATTCTTGTAAGAGGACACTTGAAGTTTTTAATCCCTTCCCATAACTAAGTTATTTTTTTATCTCTCCTTTTATATTGACCAGATGATATTTCACATTATTTCCCAAGAAAACCTAGAAATTTGGTTTGTAATTTCTCATATTCTCCTCCTTTTTATTCCATTTCCAACCAGCATATCATACACCATCAAGAGATATTTTCTATTTTTTGAACTGGAATACAGTATTTGATGACATAATGAACATGAACACTTGCTTGAGTATTCAATACTTATTCATGTTGCAAGTCCAACAAAAACATGATGATACCACAGTTGGGTATCAGTGTATTGATTAACGTTAAATATCACAAGTTTACCTCAATTAATCTTACATGAAAAGAAAGAAGCCATTACTGAAGTGCACTATAATTTCAAGAAATGGGAGTTGTCTATATTATGAACTAATACTTTATCTAATACATTCCTATTTCTAAACACATATAATTAAATATTGTGTATTTCAAACAGAAAAAAATATTTTAAAACTCACTTATCTTGTATCCATTAATACACCTTTTTTTCAAGCCTTCTTTTAACTTGTGAAAATGATAGTTTTCTTTTCCTAGTTTGTATTCCAAAATTATAAGGGATGAAATGGTATGCTAACCTGAACCTTAAATCTCAAAACTAAAGAAAAGTGCAAGTAGAAAAAAAGAGAACAAAGGATTGTTTGCAGTGAAGCTTATACCATAGCAAGCAGATGACATCTGATCCAAATATTTCACACTTTAGGAATCCTAACAGTTTTGTAGTTTCCTTTAAATTTGCATTAGCTTCATCACATTACACTTAAGATTCACAAAACAGAACAGTTGCAAGATAGCTAAATGTTTTCTGTTAAATATTATTAAGTGAAGCTTGAAAAATTAATGAGACTATATTTTAATATATGCCTTGGTAAAATTTTGACTAAAGCTAATGTTCTAGTAATTCTGAAAATGCTAACAGTGCAGTAGTTAAAGTTATAAAAAAAAAGGTTTATCAGGAAACAGATTGTTATATAAATAAGTAAAAAAAGTAGACTGTATCTCAGAAGGTTTTTCCTTATATGGATGTGTTATGTTTTATCATTTCTCATAACCTTAACTCAAAAATGAGTTGTCTGATCAACAAAATATGATATATTACTTGAAATAGCTAAAATTGTAGAAATAAATTAATCACATTTATGCCTCTCAGATGTTCTAACAATGATGAATGGCAGTGCATAGAGTGCTGCTGAATCATGCTGTGCATTGTTTACAATATGGTAAGTCTCATCCACAAACACACTGACCTGCACTGTGCCCCGACAGGTTTGGACAGGTTTAGCCTTTGAACATTCATTTTAATCTCTCAAAGCCATTACTTAGCTTTTTTTAAAAGAGAAAAAAATCAGGCTGAGTTTGCCAATGATTTTGTTGGCTACTTGTCTGTTATGATTCTTTGTTCATGAAACACAGAAAAGAATCAAGATCTTGAATATTAATTAAATTATAAACAGAATTTATTCTTTTAATATAAAATGCTTAAAACATTTGTAATGAGATGTTAAAAGCAATGAGAAAACTTTGATGTATTTATTTATTGTACTTATTAATCCATGGATTATTTTCCAATATTTTAAAATAAACTAGCCTAAAAATGGTAAACAAAACAAGTACAAAACCAATATAGTAGTGAATAAGTTCTCTCAGATAAAAATTCAGTATATTAGTGAATATTACTTGTTTCCCTGGATATGAGAACATTGCTTTATGTATAGAATACTGTAGTGGTTAGTGTTAATAATTGACTCACCAAAATCTAGAATCACCTGGGAGATGGACCTCTTAGTATGTTTACAAGAGTTATCTTAATTACTTGAAATGAGGCAGGTGACTCACCAAGGGCCAGTGGCCCTAGTCTACATAAATGAATCTAAGCAGTAACTGGAAGATATTTCTTTGCTTTTTTGACTAATGACACCATATGAGCAGCTCCCAGTGACTTCCCTAGCATGGTAGATTGTAACCTGGGACTATGAACCACAATAGACCCTTTCTTCCTTAAGCTTCTCTGGTTAGAATATTTTTTCACAGTAACAGGAAAATAAACTAAGATAAGCACTATTAGATTCAGAGGCTCACAACCAAACATTGGAATGAGCGCAGGGACCACAATGGAGGATTTAGGGGAAGGAGTGAAGGAACTGAAGAGGTCTTATCTAGCATCAATGGGAGAGGAGGCTCTTGGTCCAGTGAAGGCTTGATGCCTCAGTATAGAGGAATGCTATGGCAGTGAGGCAGGAGTGGGTAGGTGGGTGTGGGAGCACCCTCACATAAGGAGGGTAAAGGGGGATTAGAGAGGGGAAACTAGGAAAGGGGATAACATTTGAAATGTAAATAAAATTTAAAAACCTATAAAAAATAAAAGTGAAAGGAAGAATAATGTCTTTCTACTCATAGTAGAAAGAAAAATGTTTTGCGACATTTAGAAAGAAAAATGTCTTTGTGCATTTAGAATAGAAAGAAAAAATATCTTCAGGCACCAAGAATGGACTACCTCATCCTCCCCTAGGAAATAGAGATGGGGAATTATGAAGTCTAAATCTTTTCCATGTGCAGCATCTGCCTATAATGTAAGCTCCTACTAACATTTCAATCAGAAGTCACAGGCAGATATGAAAGACATTTGAAAAGGTGAGGGTCCTACTTATACACTACTTAGACACCTTCCTGACTCTTCTGAATTCTGCATCGAATCAACTTTCTGCTATCTGATTAGAATATCTCCATTCTGTAGTTGGCTTAGAGATAATGTGTCTACTGTATTAACAATTGGTAATTTCAGAAATGGAGATCTCCAGGGGAAAAATTAACAGTAAATTTCACCATCTTACTGTTCAACAATACTTGGAAGGACAAAGTAAAAAAAAAAAAAATCCAGAATGTAGATATTAGTTCATTTGTTCACTAGCAATGCATGTTTTCAGAGCTCCTCAAGAATAAATACATTACCTTCTTTAATAATATAAGGTACTTTATTTTTTATGATTATGAATGTGAGATCTAGGGATGATTTCAGACAAAAGAAAACAGGGACAAGCGAGAACTCATAAAATAAGAATAAACCATATGTCATGGAATCAATATTGTGACCACTTTTAAGACAAATGGAAAACAGGTCATGTTGAGTTGAACATGAGTACAAAAGGTTGAGTTGAACCTTTTTGTAGGGGAAAAGAAATACTATTCTGTTTTCTTTAAGTAAACTAGCAGATACAACTATTTTTGAGGAATATATTATAAGATTTTAAATTGCTAAAGTAAAATAGTATTGAAATGTTGATATAAAATTTGCTATGAAAATGTATTTTATGGCAAAACTTATGTCTCTCCAAATGCCTGAATGCTAGGCCAGAATTTCTAAGTAGATTTTAATGGATGACCTTCTTAAAAGTAGAACACCAAAAGCTTCAAGTAAACCATAGACTTAAAGTAGAAGAGAAAAGCTATAGGCAGGAATGGTAAAAAGGAATCCTTACATTCCAAGATTACTATTTGGGTTTCCTGCTAACATTAATAACAGCTTTCCCTTTCTCTACATTCTCTTCATCCTCCTCTCTCTCCACATGGTCATGGCTGGCCTCTACTTCTCTACTTCTCCACTCTCTCCCTCTCTCTGCCTTTCTCTGCCTCTACTACCTTCTTAGCTCCCCTCCCCATGCCCTGAATAATCTCTATTATATACTATAAAAACAAAACAAAACAAAACAAATAACAACACCAGTTTTTAATAAGAAATTGCCAGCAATTCAGAAGCAGAAAATTGGATAGGTATGCACAGAAAGCCACTTGTGTCTGGGAGGTCAATTTTCTAATGTGTTTAGAATACTTCATTTTTATTTTAGTTATCAAAGTAACTTTTTATGATTTGACTTTTATAAATATAAGTGAAAATAGTTTATCGTAAGTTTTTTGTTGAAAATTCTTAGCTAAAATGAAACCCTTTTTCTGAATCGTTTTATAAATTTTCATCTCAAGTTAAGTCTCTTTCTAAAAAGAATTTGACTGAATTTAGTGACTAGTATATTACCAGTTACTTCCAGTTCAGCCTGATCAACCTGTCTAGTATATTCTTGAATCCTATATCCCATACAACATATTTCAAATACAATTTGAAACTCATACTGCAGCTACAGTGTTCTACTACATGCCGTGTACTGACTAACTTTGTGAAGAGGTGACAGACACTATTGCTGCTGCTGCTGCTGCTGCTGCTACTACTACTACTACTACTACTACTACTACTACTACTACTACTATTTAACACATTTGTTTTTATTATTCCTTACTAATGATTACCCATAAATGATATGTATAATCAGTTGAACTTAATTTAATGGAAACAATATGCATCTGGAAATTATATAGCATAATAAACAAGCTTGAATTATTGAATGAACTAATAAAGGAAAGTTATCATATCAACTATGGGTTTTATTCAAGATTATTATTTTTTAAGTTTGGTGCTTCTAGTGATGATTGAAAGTTAAATAAGGATTGTGCTCTGAGAGAGCTATGCCACCTCATCATTAACCCATGTCTCACACAGCACATTTTGAGATGAGTATTTTCAATAGATAGGTTTAGAACAAGTTGTATTTTATTTTTAGTTAAGTAAAAGTTTTCCTTAAAAAGAAGGTAAGTAATTTTTTCCTGGAAGGCTAATTTTACATGGGGTCTGTGTACTGTTCTTCCAGTAAGAATAGAAATGTTACAAAAAAATATTTTCAAAGCACTGGGTTTATTATTTTTTATGTCTTTCAGAAGACCTTCAGTTTGCTCATACTGATTCTCCTCTATAATTTGCTACAATATAATTTCCATTCTCAAAATCATGTTGCCTAAGAGTATAAACTCATTCATGGCATAGGATGTTATGAACACCTTTCTGTTTATCTCCCTGAAAGCATGATGCTAACTCAAGACCTTGGTAAACTCATATATTTTCCTGTTTTCATTCACAAAGATGAGTGGAATATTATTCCATTTTTATTTGAAAAAGAAAGTATTAAGATCTACATAAAAGTTGATCTGGCTAGAAGGAAACAACAACAACAACAAAAAGATTAAAATAAGCTTTGTGTGTCTGAACAGGAAAGGGCAAGTGGACTTTTTCTGTTTGGCTTTATTTTCACAAATCTTTGCCAAGTACAAGCTGTTCATGACCTGCAGCTTTGTGTTTTTACTGCCTGCATGCATGGAAAGAGCAAGCAGTAGAGGATTCTAGGGAAAAAAATAGCATTTTGTTCTAGGGCCCAAGCAATATTTTGGCATACCAAGTCATTGAATCCTGAGGGAACATTACTATTTTTTTCTCAGATTTCTAGTGGTCTGCCCTGATAGAGTCACTAAACTTGCTTTAGTAAGAGCATAGAATTAAGGGAACTTAAAGCAGTGGAAGGAATCCCTCTCTATTTGTTTCTGTGTCTCTGTTTCTCTCTGTCTCCTTCTCTCTCTGTGTGCATATGTATATATGTGTTTAGTTTACATATGTTGTTAGATCACACATATCTGTGAGATCCTGATAGAAATTGATGAACAATTCTCTCTAGCTCCGGGCAGAGGAAAACATAAATAGCACATTTTACACATCCTGGATGTAGGTCATAAACATGAGTTAGGAAGAGGATAATAAGATAATTGTTTCTCTAGTTCTAATACTATCATGGTATTTTTGTGTTTTCTGGTGGATAATTTTTGACTGAAAGACTAAAATTCAGTGTGAAGCTCCACCTAAAGTTTCCATTCCACATGCCTAGCAAATGTGTATAAAAGTTCAATGAGTTATATAGACGTTGGATCTGGTTAAATTTTGGTATGTGTGTTTTTATTTATTGGCAAGGTTTTAAAATAAAATTTATATAACTAGAGAGATAAAGAAAGAGAGACAGATACTATACAAAGACTTATGTTATTTTTAACTCATTTGAAAGTTATTCTTTGGCTCACTAGGACTACAGACTCAGGTCTAGAGTGTCTAAATGCCAAATTCTCGGAAATGACTGCATAGACTCAAGTTAAATATGCAGGCATTGGGTTTATTTTCTTTCTGAAACTCATCTCTTAAAACTATCCTTGCAAAGAAAGCTCTTCTACATTATCTTTTCAATGTTTTATATTTTTGTTGTTGTTCATTTCAAAGAACTGTGGTTTTAGGGTATTCTAAAGTGTGCACTGAGAAAAACAACAATAAAGCTGCTTCCTGCCTGCTTTTTTCCTGTATTTCACTCTGATTTCTCCTACATTGTTCCTTTGTTGTGTTGGCTTTGTGTGTGCTAAATGTACTTCCACTGAGCTAAATCTTTAGTCCTATAAAGGTTTTATGAATTACTTTGTTATTTAAAACCATAATCACAGAAAGTTATTTTGATGGTATATAAACCAAATTTTTATCAAAAATGGAAGCATAAATTTACAAGTTTGTCTCTAAAAGTAATCTAAACACTATCCCCATTAAGAGATTTTTTGTGCATTTTTTAAGTAGTCAACTGAATAAATGGTTGCAAAGCACTGGGAAGAAGTAGAAGGAGGGGTAAAGGGCATAGAATCATGACCTGCAGCAACTATTCTCAAAATGTAGTCTCCACATCTTAACTTGTCTTCACTGGTCTCAGATGTCTACTTTATAAAACACCTCAGGTGGTTCTAAAGCTGCACTGAGAAACACTGGGCATAACATTTCATCCTTAGGCAACAAAATGTGAAAACCCATGTTCTAATAGGGTCAATGTTTTTCTCAGTGTAGTTACAGAGAGTCAGTTTTCAACTTATTATTGTTGGAAAAATAAGTGTAGTTTTCCATGGGAAATGTTTCATTGTCAACAATGAAAATTATACTGTAAAGTTCACAGGCACTTCCTAAAATTTCTAGTTGCCATTCATCTGAATAAGGTATTCATTTTTGATAGACCATCCATTGCAATATCATTATGATTATTTATGCAGTTGTAAAATCATATTAGACTCACATAAAGCATCAGTTTATTCTTTAATAGATGTTATTACTGCATTCTAATTGTAATGATTATTCCATTGAATCTCTTGAGTAACTTATACAACAGTAACAAGATGTTGAACTAAGGTTGAATAAAATATGTTACTTGAAGATTTACTTTTCCATTAATGACTGTATGTATTTTCAACTAAGATGTTTAAGATACTGTAAGATGACTTGTATTTCTTTTATAATTTGGAAGGTTTATTGTGAATCAATGTCCTTCTTTGTCTATTTTTGTGATACACCAGCTGTCTGACAAGACTAAAAGGAGATCTCTTTCAGTAAAAACAATACTGTTTATTAATAAATTTGAATAGTTCTAATGTGTATTCTACCTTCATCATGAGAAAACAGATCCAGTGTCCATTCTTATGCATTCATACACAGAACTTTACTCTGTCAAAACAGAGAGAGCATAGCATCCCAAAATATTGTGCCTTTATTTCAAAGTGAAATAAATGGCCAGAAAAAAAGGGAAATATCCTGTTGTAATGGGTTCACTGTTGTCATGGAATATAAACTCTTTTTGTTGTTATAATCTGAATAGTTAACAGGTGGCTATGAATTTATGTTGGACAGAAAGTTGAAGATGGCATATTTCATGTATGATTTCTGCTTCTTTAGAAGCTTTCCTGGGCATGTCAAATGGAGGGTACATAACATTTGCTTCAACAGGTATCTTCTGGTGATGTTCCAGGAGCCCCAAATTCTTATACTTTCCATTATTTATAAATGGCTAAGACTTCCCAATAAAAAGAAATAATTTCCTATGACACTGGCAGCTGTTTGCTTTATATTATCAAGATGAAAGATTCATTCTGTCCTATAATTTTTTCATCTCTGTGACTCTTTCTTTTTTTCCAAAAAATTATGTGTATTTTATACTACCCATATACTATGTTTCAACATACCATGCATTTTAGAGTATCTTTGATATTGATTTTCCTCAAATATTGTACCATAAAACTGTACAAGAAGATAAAAGACTATTTATGAGAATAGAATGCAAATCTTTCAAATATTAAAGATGAATATTCTTAATTTTTAATGTGCTTATTTAAATAATATGAAACATTAGTTTTTGGCTCCTTTTAAACATACAGACATGATTCATTAAGACAGATAGGTAAATATACTGCTTAGTTGTACTAAAATTCCTTTTTACATTCAAATATTGATACTTCATTTAGTTTTCAATTAAGTACAAATATTTGAGAGTTTGTGTATATATTCGATTTTTATTTGTTCTTGAGTATTTCATATACAGATAAAATGAAACATATAATTGTACCTAATTCCAATTTCCATTCTTTCAGTCTTCCCAATATTCCCACCTCCCAACTTTATGACCTTTTTTATAGCCCTGAAATTTCAATTAATGTTGTCTAGATGTTCACTGATATGAAAATATCCACTAAAGCATGATATTTGTAGACGTGGGAATACCACCATAAAGGAACGATTTTCCCTCTCAGAGCAAAAATCAATTGCTAATTGCTCCTCAATAAGGGGTGGTGCCTGTAGACAAAATATACCAAAATTTTGATGATGTTGATCTTATACATGTAATCAGAGTTGCTGTGATTTCATGACTTTGATACATCTACAGTAAAGCATTTCATAGTATTTGAAGCCCAGAATACTCCTCTCTTATTTTTATTGAAAATAGATTTTTATCTCATATAGTACATCTCAATCCAATTAATCCCTCTTTCCACTTCTCCCTGCTCCCCAGCCACCTCACCTCTCCCCCAGATATACTCCTCCTCTTCTCTGTTTCCATTCAGAAAGGAGCAGGACTCCAAGTGACAGCAACAACCAACCATGACAAAACATGGTATAATATGAAAAGGCAAACATCTTGCTATCAAGATTAGAATAGGCAATCCAGTAGGAAAAAAAAGAAGATTCCCAAGAGCAGGCAAGAGAGTCAGAAACACAGCTGTTTCCTCTCTTGGGAGTCCCACAAAAACACCAAACTAAACAGCCATAACATATGCAGAGAATGTAGTGCACATGCCTGACCATCCTGTGCTTGCCTCTTCTGTCTCTTTGAGCCTTCATGGGCTTTGCTAGCTGATTCAGAAGGCCATGATCTCATGGTATCCTCAATCACATCTCACACCTACAGTCTTTTCTCCTCCCTTTTTTACAGGGTTTAATGAGCTTCAAGGAAGGAGCCAGATGGAGACCTCTGATTTATATTCTCTCTGCATAATGTCTGACTGTGAGTCTCTGCACTAGCTCCCAACTATTGTCAGAGGAAACCTTTCTGATGACAACTCCACAATGCACCAACTTCAATTACTTCAGATTTATGAAAATGAGCTAACAATGAAATACTGGGACATTCTGCTGAACTATAAGAGTATAAGCTTTAACTTTTCCCAATGGAATACTTCTGAGCTTTAGCCTTGCTTTCTTCCTTCTTATGTACATGATTAAAGGAAATGTCATAATTCATCTGAACCTCAGTTTCTTCAGTTATCAGATGGTAAAAATAACTTGTCACTATTACATGATTTGTAGTTTAAATGAGGTGAAAATATGAAACTGCTACGTTTTTAAGTCTTCATTTTAGAATGAAATTTTGTTATTTAGAATAAATTCAAACAGATCAATTTACTTATGTAAATTATTTAAAAAGACATTGAGTGTGTACAGATTTCATATACCATGTATAAATCACTTTGCTTAAAGGGAAAAATTGTCATTAATGAAATATTACAATAAATTTTAATGAAATTAATTTGGTTAATGAATGTTTAACTGTGATAAGTGCTAAAATAAGGTTCAAAATGTAAGAAGTTCACAACAAGTGGATTAGATTTAGGTCAATAACATTATTTAAATTAGTAATGAAATAATATTTAAAGGATTAATACCTAGTAAGCTGGTTTACAACATGGAAAATGTTCAAAGCAGAAAAAATTATTTGTCTGCATTACCCACATAGGGAGATATCATGGTAAATATGAGCATTTTAATGAAGACCAGTGTAGTGAGAATTTTGAATCCTTTGAAATGTTTGACAATGTTTCCAATTTAATCCCAGTTGTGGGATATAGAGATGCTTGAGATTGTTCATAGCACCTGACTATGTATTGCCTCGTGCACTATCAGGCACGTGATTTTGCTAGCAGAAGACAGTTTCTGCAATTGTCTGACATTTGCAATTCTGGGGACTCTTCAGAGGATATATAAATGCTAGGGCAGAGAGAGAGAGAGAGAGAGAGAGAGAGAGAGAGAGAGAGAGAGAAGTATATACTAGCATATTTAAACGGCGGAATAAGAAAAGCAAAAAAGAAAGAACATGTAAGGTTTATTAGTTGTTTTTCTGCTACTGGAATGTAATACCATGACCAAGGCAATTTGCAGGAAAAGAAAGTTATATTTGGGCTCATTGTTCCAGAGGGTTAGAGGTCCATGAGGAGAGACAAAGGGCATGTCAGTAGTAGCAGCAAACTAAGATTCATTTCCTGAACTGTAAACATATCAGGAAACAGTAAGTGATGTGGGAATGTTGCCTGTATTTTAAGCTCTTAAAGACTACTTTTGGCATACTTCCCCTAAAAGGATCACAACATCTAAACCTACTGTATCAGTACTACCATCTGGGGACCAAGTACTCAAATATCTGAGCCTGTGAGAGAAACTTCTTATCTGAACCACTAAAAATGGTTTGTAGTATATGATATTTTACTTATACACTAATTTGTAATGGGAAGCCACAAAAGCATTCCCATATCCTGTGTGAAGAATTATTATGATAATACAGAATATATTTTAAGTTTTTTTTTATTTATTCATTTATTTACAACTCAAATATTGCTTCCCTCCTGGTTCCCTCTCCCAGAGTTCTTCCCCTCCCCCATCCCATTAGCTTTTGAGAGAAAAGCCTCCTCTGTATCCCCCACACTGGTGCATCAAGACTTTGCAGGATATGGCATATCCATTCCTACTGAGGCCAGATGTGCAAGCCCTCCGCTACATATATGTCAAGGGTCTTAGACCAGCCCATGTATGTTCTTTTGTTGGTGGCTCAGTCTCCGGGAGTTTCTTGGGGTCCAAGATATTTGGCAATGTTGGTCTTCCTTTGGGGTTGCCATCCCCTTCAGTTCCTTCAATGTTTGCCCTACCTGTTACCCAGGGGTCCTAAAATTCCTCCAATGTTTGTCTGTGGCTATCTTCATCTGTCTTAGTTAGATACTGGTTAGAGCCTGTCAGAGGGCTGCTATGCTAGGCTCCTGTTTGCAAGAACAACATAGCAACATTAATATTGTGAGGGATTTGATTAGTGTTTGACCGTGGGATGAGTCTCAAAATGGGCCAGTCACTGGTCAGCCATTTCCTCTTACTCTGCTCCATCTTTGTTCCTGCATTTGTTTTAGACTGGACGAATTTTAGATCAAAAGTTTGTAGGTGGGTTGGTGTCCTCATCCCTCTTTGGCAATCTGACTACTGGGGATGGTTTCTTCAGGTTCCATATTCCAACTGTTGGGCATTTCTACTAAGGTCACCTGCAGTGGCTCCTGGGAGCCTTTCTCATTCCAGGTTTCTAGGACTTCCTAGAGAATCTCTCTATCTCCTAGTTCTGATAGATGCGTATTTCTATTTATTTTTCTAGTCCGCTAGGAGTCTCTCCTGTCTCTTTCCATGCCTTTCCTTGCCCCCTATTCCCCTAGCACACTCCTCACCCACCCATGTTCCTCCCTTCCTTTGCCTCCCATGACTATTTTGTTCTCCCTTCTGAGTGGGATTCAAGCATCTTGACTTTGGCCTTTTTTTTCCTGTTTAACTTCTTTGCATCTGTGGGTTATATAATGTGTATTCTGTACATTTTGCCTAATATTCACTTATCAGTGAGTACATGCCATTTGGTGTCTGGTTTACCTCACTCAGGATATTTTCTAGTTCTATCCATTTGCCTGAAAAGTTCTTGTTGTTCTTGTTTTTAATAGTGGAATAGTATTCTGCTGTGTAAATGTACCATTGTTCAGTTGAGGGAGATCTGGGCTGCTTCCAATTTCTGGCTATTATGAATAAAGCTTCTATAAACATAGTGGATGGTATGTATGGTAGTGTATCTTTTGGGTATATGACCAAAAGTGATATAGCTGGGTCTTTAGGTAGAACTATTTCCAATTTTCCGAGGAAATACCTGACTACTTTCCAGAATGGTTTTACAAGTTTGCAATCCCACCAGAAATGGAGGAGTGTGTCCTTTTCACCACATCCTTCCAGCATGTGCTGTCACTTGAGTTTTTAATCTTAGCCATTCTCATTGGCATAAGTAGAATCTAAAGGTCATTTTGACTAGCATTTCCCTGATGACTAAGGACGTTGAACATTTCTTTAAATGCTTCTCAGCCATTCAAGATTCCTCTGTTGAGAATTCTCTGTTTAGTTATATACCCTATTTTGATTGTGTTACTGGGGATTTTTTTTAATTTAAGTTCTTGTGTTCTTTTGGATATTAGCCCTCAGTCAGATGAAGAGTTAGTATAGGTCTTTTCCCAATTTTTAGGATGCCGTTTTGTCCTATTGATAGTGTTCTTGCTTTACAGAAGATTTTCAGTTTGAGAGTATTTTATTGATTATTTCTGCATCAATGCTCATAAGGGAAATTCATCAGAATTTTTCATTCTTTATTGAGTCTTAGTGTAGTTTATATATCAGGTTGACTGTGGCCTCATAGGATAAGTTGGACAGATTTCCTTCTGTTTCTATTTTGTGGAAACGTTTCTATTTTGTGGAAACTTTTCTTTGAAATTCTGGCAGAATTCTGCACTAAAACTTTCTGGCCCAGGGCTGTTTTGGTTGCAAGATGTTTAATGAATGCTTCTATTTTCTTAGGGTTTATTGGACTATTCAGAAAGTTTACCTGGTCTTGATTTAGCCTTGGTAATTGGTATCTGTCTATCAAAAATGTGACTTTCTATATATTCCATACAATAATTTTCTTATGATTTTTCTCACTGGCTGATTCAGTGACAATGTGATTGAAAAATGGAGATAAGCTTGAGGATGAATACATAACAAACCAGTTAATCAACATCACACTTACATATTTTACATCTGTAGAAATCACTGACTGTTATTGTAACGTGAACAGAGAATGCCAGAAGAAGGAAGATAATAACCACCATAAAAATCTTAAGCAAAAGTGAAGAAGTAGTCCATTAGTAATCAAAGTTTGTAATAAATTATTATAAATTTCCATATGATTTTTCTCCCATTGAATCCCAGTGAATTCTGTTAGCACTGATATTTTCTAAAAAACATACCATGCCAAAATACTGAAAGATTTTCTAAATTAGTAAATACACATTTAAATCTTATAGCTCCCTTATTTCATGTCCATGTCTAAATTGCTAATATCACCTATTTATGTTTAAATTTAGTGTGATTGCCCTCTTTTAATCCTATAATTAGAATTGCTTTTCTATTGTGACCATTTCACCCCAATTATGTTGCTGAATAATTTTAACTAACAGCTATATTCTCATCTTAAATGATCATTATGTTTAAAGTGAAAAGAAATACTATCTCTTTTTCATTACAAGGATAAGATGTGGTAATGATGCTGAGTTTTCAAAAACTAACAGAGCATCTGATCCATTTTAATTACACTTTGAGAACATTTCATTTTGGGGGTTCTAGTTAAAATTTGAAAAAGTGTCATATTATAAATAAATTTTAGTAATTGTCTAAACAATGGCTGATGTGTACTTTTCCTAACCAGTTCCACCTTTAATATTTTACCTTTGGGATACTTCTAGTGAGACTACAACTTATTGAACATTCATTTTTTAAAACATAGTTTAAAAGATGTCTGACAAAAGTTTTAAAAGATTAAACTGTGTTAATTTAGACTCACAGTTTTAATTGACATTCCCATAAGTCTTTTCAAATTTCTTATAAATACAGTGATAACAATTCTCTTACAGATACAGTAATAACATGAAGGCAAGAAAGTTAAAAATAATTTCATGTTGGTATCTCAAAAGATATATGTTGTTCATTGACATAAATAACCCGGGTAAATTTAGAGACAACAGAGAATGACAAATACACATAGGCTTATCAGTTTAAACAAAGTCTGAGTTTGCTTTTCTGATTCTGCTATTTCATAGAATTATTATTTTACCAACCTGCCTACTTAAAGAGAAAGCCTGTAATCTTATTTAAAATGCTGCAGAATTAGTCTTTGTGGATGTGAGAAAAAAAAATCATACCATTTTGGTATTCTAAGTAAAAGAACTATTTTTTATGTGCATGTAGAATATATTTTAAAGCACAACTCACATTTCAATTTCATGATTGTTGTAATAGGGGAGTCATGTTCTTTAATGGCATAGCTATTGATAAGTTACACATGGTCCAGCAATGCCCTGACCATTAGGGGTTCAGTGGGAATCTGGGGAGGGGGCAAAAGAATGGGGGACAAAAGACAAGAAGAAGGAGAGCAAGTAGTGTATTCTGATCATGCTCTCAAAGAATTTTATTTCTCAAAAATGCTTTATAAAATAAAAAGGAGGAACCTTATACAAAGTAACATAGCAACAGGGGTGGGGGAATTCCATAAAGCAACTGAACACTCTGCCAACAAGACATGTTATCACGGCAACTATCTATTGTCTGCTAACTGCCTAACAGTCAGGAGGGTCACCTGATTTCTGGGAAAGAACTCATCTCTTAGGAGACAAAAACTTAAACAAAAACTTAGGCCCATAACTATTTTAGGCCTATAGCTACTACAAAATGGTGTTAGCTAAGCCACGAAAAATTCTCACTTCTATTGTCTGCAGGCACAGCAAATACTTCTGCACCAATGTTCAGGCAAGCAACTCTAATCAGATGCAGATGGTTACAAGCAGTAATAAAACAAAAGAAATTTTAGCAAGAAGGAAACATATTGGAAAGAGAATGTTTAATGAGAGTGGAAGGAGAAAGAGAAAGGATAAAGTGGGGTGACATAACTAAAATGAATTATATATATGTTTGAAATTATCAGCACATTCAAAAAATATACATACATCTCATTAAAAGACATGGTATATATACTTCCATGTATGTGTTAGTCACGGTTTCTATTTTTGTACAAAACATCATGACCAAGAAGCAAGTTGGGGAGGAAAGGGTTTATTCAGCTTATACTTCCACATTGCTGTTCATCACCAAAGGATGTCAGGACTGGAACTCAAGCAGGTCAGGAAACAGGAGCTGATGCAGAGCCCATGGAGGTCTGTTTCTTACTGGCTTGCTTCCCCTTGCTTGCTCAGCTTGCTTTCTTATAGAACCCAGGACTACCAGCCCAGGGATGGCCCCATCCACACTGGGGCCCCCCATCACTAATTGTGAAAATGCCTTACAGCTGGATCTCATGGAGGCATTTCCTCAACTGAAGCTCCTTTCTCTGTGATAACGCCAGCTTGTGTCAAGTTGACACACAAATCTAGCCAGTAAAATGCATAATGGCAAATAGTAGGTAAACATTTGATAGGTCATTTTTATCTTTAATTAACTTTGTTTAATAGTTTCACTAGGAAGTCATGCTTCTTAGTTAAAACTGACTTCAATATGTTACATACCTAATTAGTAATTAAATCAAGATAAACTAATAAAAAATAAGAAGTAAAAGCATATCTGGCTACAAAGCCGCTGATTTTTCCCCTTTTGAAAGGAAGATGCCCCAAACATACAAAAAACATAATAATGCTCCACATATTAAATCATCCCCTTTCAATAGGTCATTATTTTGCTTGCCATTATAATCTAAATTTGTATACTCAAGTATGTTATAAACTGTTCTTTGCTCTTGGATCTTTATATATTTTTCTTTGTATTCTTAGAAAACAGTTTGGTCTTTATGTACAAGATTCATGTGTAGTAAGTGTTTGTAGATAGAATTCTGGACTATTTTTGATGAAAATATACTAGAGAAGTCAATCTTACCACTTAATTGATAAACTTATTTCTAACTTTTTTTATACTATGGATAGTTACTTCTTTAAAGTTTTCACTCATCTGAGGAAGGGTATATGGCAAAAAAAATGGGCCTATGCAAACAAATTCAAGGAGTTTCATATAATGCTAAAACAATAATAGAAGGTAAGTGATATAGTGAAATGTTACTTAGAAAATGTTTTCTGGAAGATTTGGGTAAGGAGTAGTTGGCGCCATATCCTTACTATTAAACCCAAAGAAATATCTATTTGGCTAAGCTAAAGGAGAATAAAGGGTACCTGGATTAATATCCTAATCTTATCACTTATAGTTATATGACTTAAGAAATGAGGATAAGATCATCTGCATTGCAATGCTGTATTTGAAAGGTAAAATAACAAGTAGACAGAGACAATACTGTGCAAGAGAGATGAAGCAGGTAAATAACTTTTAAAAGGTTGTTAGTTTCTCTTCCCATGACCTAGTCCTGAGAAGCATCAATCTACCATAATAATATATTTTATTTTATATTAATATACTACTTTCATTTATTTGAGAATATCATACAATATATTTTTATTATATCCACCTCCCAGTCTCCTGCAGCATTTCCAGACCCACCTACCAACTCCTTCCCAACTTCAAGTCCTTCCTACCTACCCAACTCCATGCCCTTTGCATATATATATATATATATATATATATATATATATATATATATATTTTTTTTTTTAAACAAGCAAACAAAACATAATAAAGAAACACACACAAAGACACCAGAAAAATAAAAAAATAAGAAAGCATAGTAATAGTAGCTTAATCCATATACCATGTCCACATTGGGATGTCTATATACTCATGTGTATGGGACCATTTGCTGAAATATGGACGATCTTCCAGCAGACATGCCTTAACAAAACCTGACTATCGGTCCCTCACCACTATCTCCTTGGATAGGAGTAGGGGCTCAAGAGCACCTCTGTTCTGGAATTCAATAATAATTTTTAAACATCCTTCATAAATTATTTGGTTTTACTCAGAAGCATATTTATCATAATTTATCAATATACCCCCTCACGCTTTGTCAAACAATGTCTTGTAGTATAGCCTTTGCAAACCTTGACATCTTATCCCCCTACATTCTTCTCAAATACTGGAATTATAGACATGTTAACTTGTCCTAGTCATCAATTATCTTCTTTATTAAAGATAATTCCTTCTCATATCTTCCCTTTTAAGATGGAAGACTAAGAATTCCAAATATGAGAAACTTTCATTTTATATATTCCACAATATTTACTTACAATAGAGTTGCATTTTTCCATTATTGTATGTTATCACCCAAACTACTCTTTTATTTTCATGCATATAACAGTCCCAGTGTACTTCACATAGGAAGAAAAAAGAAAGGAAGAAAGAAAAAGGAGACAGCATGCTGGCCAAAATGAAAATAATACATTTGAAAATTTATGTAGGTTTTGTCACTTCAAAAAGTACATAATGATAGCAGAAAATAGCAATGATGTGGGTGGATAAGTTTTTTGTTTGTTGGTTGGTTGGTTTTATGTTTTGTTCCTGTTTTTTGTTTGTTTGTTTGTTTCTGTTTTTTCCTTGAGAGATTTAAAAATAAACAGAAATCTGGTTTTCACACTTTCTTATCTTAAATTAACACAAAATAAATCACCTTTTCTCAGTAATTTGTTGCTTCAATCACAAAACAATTGTAGTATTGCATTAAACTATTCCATTTCCCTCTACTGTTTCATCCATCTTCAAAACGCTGCTTAATTCCTTGGTATTATTCACTCTGCACTTTCCTATGTAAAAGAAAACAACATAAAATCTAAATCCATTGCCTTGTGTAAGCAGCTTTATCCTCCCATTCTTTACTCAAACTTCAAAAGGGAAGAAAAAAGAAACAAGAAAGCAACATATATAGTAAGATGAAGAAGAAAGTGAGTTATCTCCCCATCTACCTTTAGAATATTCTTAAAGGTAAAAGAAAATCCAAATTCCAAAACTCAGATTTTTCCTGCTGTTAATGCAAGTATTTTAAAAGAAAAGTCCACAAAAGGATGTTTCATGATGCATAAACACATGAATGCTAAAGAAAATTACAGCTCAGGTTATAGGACAGTATGTCTAATAGGATAATATTTATTTTTTTTTCTTATTAATAATGTAGAATAATATGTATATATAGATAAAAGGACTTGAAAGTATTTATCCTATTAAGGTGATAATATGTTGTCTAACTCTTTGTACTCAATGGATACTTTGAATTTTATTGTTATTGATTACTGTACCTTTTCTGTTTACTAGAGTAAACTTGCAGTATTTTGTAGTGAGAAGAATAAATCTCCCGGAGACTGAGCCACCAACAAAAGAACATACATGGGCTGGTCTAAAACCCTTGACATATATGTAGCGGAGGGCTTGCACATCTGGCCTCAGTAGGAATGGATATGCCATATCCTGCAAAGTCTTGATGCACCAGTGTGGGGGATACAGAGGAGGCTTTTCTCTCAAAAGCTAATGGGATGGGGGAGGGGAAGAATTCTGGGAGAGGGAACCAGGAGGGAAGCAATATTTGAGTTGTAAATAAATGAATAAATAAAAAAAAAACTTAAAATATATTCTGTATTATCATAATAATTCTTCACACAGGATATGGGAATGCTTTTGTGGCTTCCCATTACAAATTAGTGTATAAGTAAAATATCATATACTACAAACCATTTTTAGTAGTTCAGATAAGAAGTTTCTCTCACAGGCTCAGATATTTGAGTACTTGAGAATCTTGTTTATCCAAGCAGTGTTCGATATGGGTTACGTGTTGTGGAGTAAGCCTTAAGTCAAATCAGATAGTATTTGGATATTCCAACAAGTTATGTCACCATTGACCTAGCATATCTTGCAGGCAGGAGTTATGCCCATTGTCCACCAAAGGGCTTGTGGCTGGTAATTGTTTACATTTATCTTTTGGTAGTATACAGAATATCATCCTGTACCAAAAATAATATATCATGGCAGTAAAGGATCCATGTAGGCAGCTGCTTGATTCTCCATATTCACAGAGTTTTATAGGTGTTGTCCATAGCAATGGAGACTATCTATCAGTTTGTGGAGAAAAACCTCTAATCTTTGCAACAGACTGGGTTATATGGATATTTACATGGGTCTTCTTTTGCTAACAACTCAATGAGATGTAACCCATACCAAGTATTAGAAGCTGCATTTGGTGATAAGTGATAGCCAGTTGGGGCTCTATCTCCACCATTATATGGAGGTTTCATGTAGATTATCCTCTTATATGTATATGTTTTAGTAAACTGCTACTTTATTAGGTTTCATGACTATCATTCAAATAACCCTTAATTTTAGCATCATCTCCCATTATTCCTTCTCTTGTCCTCATCTCTACACTTGATTCTTCTAGTCCAGCCCCAAAATCTATATATAGAATAAGAATATTCTACTTCCTTTTTCTAAAGAGATCCATCTATTTTCCTAGGCCTTTACTCTGTAAATACCCTCCATGGTTCTATGAACTATCATTAACATAACAGCTGCTATCCATATGTAAATGAATATATACCATATTTGTCTTTTGTGGTGTGGGATACCTCACTCACAATGACTTTTTTCTTGTTAAGTCATTTATATGCACACCTCATGATTTCATTTTTTTAATAGATGGGTGACAACCAGGTGTATAAATGTTTGATTTTAAAAATTCATCCTTCTGTTGAAAGATATCCAATTTCTGGCTCTTATGAATAGATCAACAATAAAAATGGTGGAACAAGTGTCTCAGTGGTAGGATGAAGGATCCTTTGGGTATATTCCCAAGACAGGATCTTGAGGTAGATAAATCCCCATCTCCCTGTAGAACTGCCACACTGAATTCCATAGAGGTTGTACAAGTTTGCAATGCAACCAGCAATGGATCAACTCTTACCTTTTCCCCATGAATGAATAAGCTGTCCCTTAATAATCTTTAGCTTTCTCTAAAATCTGAATGTAGTTATGATTTACATTTCCTTGATGGCTAAGAATGATAAACTTTTTGGTGCCATTTGAGTTTCTTCTTTTGAGAATTCTCTATTTACATTTTCCACCATTTTATGGGTTATTTGACTTCTTGATATCTAATTGTTTGGGTTCCATTACCCTTCCATTAGATGTGGAATTCATAATTATATATATATACATATATATATATATATATATATATATATATTTCTATTTTGTAAGCTGCTTTTTTGTCTAAATAACAGTGTCCATTGTCATACAGAAGCTTCTCAGTTTCATGAGGTCTCATTTCTCAATTGTTGGTTTTAGTGGTGTTTATGCTAAGAATGCTGCATTCAGAAAATATTTTCTCGTGTTAATGAGTTCGAGGCTATTCCACAATTTTTCTTCTATCAGGTTCAGTGTATCTCTCTTAAGTTGAAGTTTTTGATACATTTAGATTTGAGTATTGTACAGGGTGGTAGATACGGATCAATTTGCATTTTTTTACAGGCAGACATCCATTTTGACTAGCACGATTTGTTGAAGATTCTGTGCTTTCTTTCCAGTCTGTATTTCTGGCGTCTTTCTTCAAAACTAATATGTCTATAGCTATGCTGAGTTATGTCTTGAACCTCAATTTAATTAAAATGATCAACAGGATACAAACTTCTTTAAAGTTGATTGGTTGAGTGAACAGGACTGCTTGAAATCTGTGAGTTTTCTAGAAATTATTACACTTTGCATGAGTTTAGAGACCAATGAGATGCCAAGGATCAAGTTTTTCTTCTCTGGGACAGTGCATATGAGAAAGTCACTTTTGTCAGGATTTGCATATATGCTAACTATATGCTAGAAGACAACGAAGGCTATCGTAAATATTTTCTCTGAAGACTGTTATTGTTATCTATCTCTATAGTTCCCATATGAGAGCCACTTCTCCAATTCCACCTACTCCCACTTCCACTTTCATAGCTATGCCAAGGGCCTCTGTTCCAGAGTAAAGAGTATGAAGACAATACTTGAAATGTCTCGAAGAATTGTTCATAACAATACAACTATTCTCTGAGAAATTAAGCACTATAGTTATAGATTCCAATCTTCAGATCATATCTGAAATCATAACTTTCAGTTTGATGTTTTTAGGTTTCTATAATTATTTTTATTGAATTCCTTGGATTTTGATTTTTGATAGATTCATTGACTGGCTCTTCTTAATGCAGAGAATATTTTCAAATTATAGCTTGTTTTTATAAAAGCATACTTGGTTTAAAGCTTGTGAACTACTGTTATTGTTTTAGAAGTCATTTGATTTGTTTTTGTGGCAAATGGATTGTCAGTGTGATTTGCATCTATTACAAAACATTAGCACAGACCTCATCTCAAAAGTCTCTACAAAGATCATGTCATTGATGACATCTCGTAAAATCTAAATGACTTTGCCTTTGTGACTAATCATATTAAAAGTAATATAATGTGAGTTTGCTGACTTGTTATGGTTTAAACTATTTTATTAAGTTGTCATCAAGATCTAAGCCCAACAGATAATGGTTGGTGATGGCTTTGCTTTAAAGATTCCTTGTAATTTCCTTTGAGCTTCTGGAGATTATATGCTTCTTCTACACACATAAAGTTATTATCAGCAGATATTTTCACATGAAAAATTTCTGGAATATCTGGTCATTAGAAGTATTTTACCATGTTCTCTCATTTGATACATTTTCTTCACATTGTTAATGAAATGCCACATTTTCTGATTTTTCTTTTGCTTAAACACAGGCATGCTATGTGCTATATCATATGGACATTTGCTTTTATTTTGTAGACCAATATCTGTATTTTGCAGTTTGCATTGGAAATTAAACCATTAGACTAAAAAATCTGTTAACTATGACCCAGTTTGTGAGAATGAGGTAGGAGATTCTGAGTTTGAAGTCAGTTGAGTACAGAGTAAAGAGTTCCAGACAATATCAGTTTACCTGTAAGTCTATATAAACTATGATTTTTTCCTTTCATAACTTTATTATTTTCTTGTATATTCTATCTCAGGTACTATAAAAATCTGGTTATCATTTTAAATAGTCCTTAAATGGTAATAAATACCTAAATGAACACAAATTGAAAGAAATTAATCATTTCTCCCTTTTAATTCTTCTTTTATAATAATTTTATCTTTAAAATTAAAAAAAAATGAGCAGATATTATAATATCCAGTTAGTCTAGAAATCCCTCTCTGTATAATGTGTATGAAATGGTCAAAGAACAAAAATAAATAAATAAATAAAATAGAGTAGCACGTTTACTGTAAGAAATCACACTAACTAAAATAAGGGTCTTCATTCAAATCATCTTCACAAAATGTCACAGTTTGATGAGTATAATAATATTACAAATTATATATTATATTCAATATGAAAAAAACAATTTTATACAAAAATTTTATGAGGATAGCAATTTGGAAATAACTTCCAATGCACTTATTTGTGTAAAACATTACATTATATTATTATTTCTGATAGAGAATGGGGTCTAATATATAACTTTAGGGAAAAGAAAGATAAAATATTCAAGAAAAGTCATAATGGTCACAAAGGAAAATCATGTTCAATATCTTGAATTGTTTGAGGAGAAATTTTAATAGTAAAAATTAGTAGGGACAAGGAAGAGGATAGAGATTTTGCTTTTCCCATGCACTTGAATTTTGAAAGGGAAGTGTTCATATTTTTTCCATGAGATTTTAATGGGCTTTGCAGAATACAGTACTGGCAAAAAGCAGACTATTTGTTTAACAGAATGAAATGAAATACCCAGAAATAACTACACAGTAATTCCCTCTTAATACTTAATAAAGATATCTAATACATACATAGAAAATGGTAATTCTTTAAATGTGTTTTATTGGGTAAACTGTGTTCTCACAGTAGAAGAGTAAAACTGTGGGCATGTGATTTATCTTGCCCAAAATCCAACCCAAATTGTTCCAAAGACCTAGCTATAATATATTAAAATATAAGCCAATAAATTAGAACATGGGAAAAATGCTTCAAAATGTAGACACAGGCAACAGATTTCTGAAAAGACAAATAGTTTTGGATATAATTGCAGAAAGTGACATGGGAGAGTGATGGCAGTTGATAATGAACAAGGTGTAACAGTATTTATATATGAAAATTCCATAAAGAAACCAACTGTTAAAAAATAAAACACAACCTAGGCTGGCCTCAAACTCATTATCCTCCTGCCTCTGCCTCCTTCAGCAAATCCAACTGGCATGCATCACCATAACCAACATGAATGAAAGACTGTACAAGAATGGGCTCAACTTGGGATCCATCTCATGTGAGTGAAGGAGTACCAAGGTCTGGCACTATTACTGATGTTATGATATTCTTAAAGATAGAAGCCTGGCATTACTGACCTCTAAGAGGTCCTATCACCAACTATTTGAGACAGATGCACATACTTACAGCCAAACATTAGACTATAGTAGGGGATCCCTATATAGGAATTAGGAGAAGAATTGAAGGAGCTGAAGCAGAGGGTGACCCCATAGGAAGACCAGATGTCTCAAATAACATGGACCCTGGGGAACTCCCAGAGACTGAGCCACAACCAGGCAGCATACACAGACTGTTCCAAGGCCCACAGCACATATATAGTAGAGGACTGGACTGCCTAGTCTGGCCTTAGTTGGAGAAGATTTATTTAATCTTCTAGAGACTTGAGGCTCCAGGAAAGGAAGAGGCAGGTAGAGAGCATCCTCTTTAAGGCAAAGAGGATAATGGGATTAGGAACTGTTGGGGGGGTGTTCTGGGAGGGGTACAATGACTGGAATGTAAATAAATAAAGTAATCAATAAAATAAAATAATTAAAAGTAAGCTATGAAAGAAAAATGAGATGTGTGTACCAGCCTTTTTATTTCTTGCTTCCTTAAGAATTTCCTTTATGGTTTGAACTCTTCCTAGCTTCAGGCCTGAGTCTTACTCCAGGGCAGAGTATCAGCTTGTTTGCCCCACTGAAGACCCCATAGTCTTAAGGCCTTCCAGAAGATCTGCTGTACCAAGAGCAACAGGTAAGGGACCCTCCCAAATAACTGTAGAAGCTGAGACCCTGGAGGATCCCAGTGGACTGGAGAACCATCCATTATGCTCAAGCTCCACCTCCCCTCCTGCTTGCGTTTTCCACCAGGTCAGATCATCAGCTTGTCTGCCCTTTGAAGACCCCACAGTCTGAAGGCTTCTCAGAAGAATACACCTGAAAACCATGAAGGTGAGCTAAAAGTCCATCTCATGAAGTTAATAGATTCCTTAAAGGAGGATATAAAGAACACACTGAAAGAAACACAAGAAGACACAAGTAAGCCAGTAGAATCCCTTAAAGGGGAAACAAATAAATCATTCAAAGAAATAGAGGAGAAAATAATTAAACAGGTGACAGAATTGAAAGAAGCAGTCATAGATATAAAAATGGAAGTAGAAACAATAAAGAAATCACAAATGGACGTAACCCTGGAAATGGAAAAGCCAGGAAAGTGGTCAGGAGGTATAGTTGCAAGCATCAACAACAGGATACAAGAGATAAAAGAGAGAATCTCAGGCATAGAAGATACCTTATAAGATATTGACAGAATAGTCAAAGAAAATACAAAACATAAAAAACTCCTAGTTCAAAACATCTAGGAAATGCAGGACACAAAGAAAAGACAAAATTTAAAAATAATAATAATAGCATCCCATAGTCAAAAACTCTGACTCAGAATTGTTCCTGTCTAAAAGAACTTCAGGGACAAAAATAGAGAAAAAAAAATTGAGGGAAAGGAGGTCCAGTGACCAGCCTGACTTGGATCCAACTCAACTGGAGGCTCCACGGGCTGACACTATTACTAATGCTATGATATGCTTAGAGACAGGAACCTAGCCTGTCTGTCCTCTGAGAGGCCCAGCTGACTGAGATAGATGAAGATGCTAAACTTAATCATTGGAGTGAAGGTGCAGCCCCCTGTGGTTGAATTAGAGAAAGGTTGGAAGAGCCTAAGGAGGAGGGTGACTCCATAGGAAGATCAGCAGTGTCCACTAACCCAGACCCATGAAATCTCTCAGACAGTGAGCCACCAACCAGATACAAACCAGGAGATGGTCTGAGGCTCCTGACACATATAGAGTAGAGGACTGACTCCTCTGGCCTCAGCAGGAGAAGTAGTGCCTAACCCTTGAGATATTTGAGACCCCAGGGAATGGGGAGGCATGGTGGAGGGGAATCCTCTTGGAGACAGGGATGGGAGGAATGGTATGAGGAATTGTGGGAGGGTAGACTGAGAGAGCACCAATGACTGGAGTAAAAAAATTCATTATATATATGAAAAATAATACAAACAAACAAAAATCAAATAAAGGAATTTCCTTCATAGATAACATTGTTCAAGGTAAAACTTGATGTGGTCTAACAGGCTGTATCTATAGAGACAATATGTAGTAAGGTATATAAAAAGTTTTACCAGTGCCATGTGACTAAAAATTCAAGTAAAAGTCAATCATCATTTTCTAATATAAACTTCCCATGAAAAGAGTAGTAAAATAAGCTTAGCAATTAGCACATAATGGTATTTTGATGGTTATTCTAAAACATAAGTCATTGCATTAGAAGTTAATGAAGACTTAGAAAATATATTGGGCTGTATATGTTCTCACCCACCTCTATTACTGTGAGAATACCTGAAGTTTTGAAGTTTTGTCTGCAGGTCTAGTTGAATCTGCAAATATAGTACAATCTTAAAACTATCAATTTTTTATTCTAAACAGTAAACTGAAATAGCTAGTTACTTATATACAAGTATTAATATGGGCAAAAATCACATGCATATTCAACACCTAAAGTTTTTTCATCAATGAAAGTTGATTGAAGCAGTAAGCTCAGGGCAATTTAAACATTTTAAAAATATTATAGACAAAGCATTTAGAACACCAACTGTTATATAGTTCCATCTCTGTGTCACCAACCACTTTATTAGAACACATTTCCATCCATTTATTTTATAGAAATAAATTATTTTTCATGATGTTTTCTTAACTAAATATTCCATCGATATTTCTAATTCATTAACATAATAAAAAGGAAACTGAGAACAGTATTGTTAAAGAAAAAATATGTATATAAATATCAGTAGAAAAAAAGAGACAAGAGGAAGAGACTAGTTACAAAGTATTTGTTTTCACACCATTATATCTGAGAATAGTCAGTGAGTAATGTGATTTTTATACTAAGAAAAGTAACTAAGCTTGTAACCTAGTAAAAAACAGGCATGGTGTAATGCAATTTTAATCTCAGAGAAGGCAAGATGAAATCAAGAAAATCTCTGAAGTCTGACTAGAAGGAGAGCTTAGCCGAATCTATGAACTGAAGCATCAGAAGCAGATTATGTCTCAATATTCAATATCAGGTGGTCAGCCATGAAATCATACACATATGCTCAGGTATTTATATTGAGCCAGTTGTATTTATATTAGGAACGTATGTGTCTACTAAAGAAACAGAGCTCTTCAACTTGAGAGGGAACAAAAGTGTGGGTGTATGGGATTGATTGAAGTCAGAAAAGGGAAGGGGGAACTGATGAAAATATAAATTCAAAGCAAAAATTGTTATAAAAATAAAATGAAAGAAATGAAAAAATAAGGTAGAGAATAATTGATAGACTTCTGATGGTGACCTTTGTCATTCACCTATATGTGCATGTGTGTACATGTGCATACACACATATACATGCTCATTAAATGCACATATATTTGCATTTTAGTGTGCATACAATTACCAACTTCCATTTATTTTCTAAATTTAGTTGTGATGATACGAACAAATTTTATTTAGCTCAGTATTTACTGACAGATTGTAAAATAGACTGATGGAGGGAAAGTCATCAATAATAATAACAAATGGCATGACAAGGAATGCCCATGGATGCAATAATAACACAAATATTATGGTAGTCACCAACCATTTTGACTGAATCTAAAGCCTCCTCCACAGGAGAAAAAAATAATCTCTTACTATAAATCTATACAAGTTACTATATTTAGTAGATCATCAGCCCCAAATAGTTGATCCTACTATTATTTTGCTAATTTGATTTATCATCAAACTGTTTCCTAAATTTGTATATTTATACCCCTAGATTAATGAAGCTTTCAGACCTCATAAGAACATTTTTGTGTGTGTGTATGTAAAGACAATGGAGGTTAAGAAAGAAACTCATAATCCTTTAAAGTACAGAAAACAAGTATATGTATAATGCTCAGTCACAAATAGGGTGTCTATATCACACCTATGTCCCCCAACTCTCAGAGGCCATCATAGAATAGTGTACAGAAAGACTAATCTGAGGTAAGAGAGGGCCAGTCTAAAACAGGGTCTTCTGGATATGGCTGTACAGGACCAATACATTCATGAACACATAGAAACTAGAGTTGCCTACATCCTACAAAAGTTCTTTATAATCAGCGTTCCAATATGGAGTAGGGAGAAACTCATGAATCTCCATACCTAGTTGACAACTAGTGATTTTAGAGTCAGTTTTTTTACTACTATGGCTTCTGGTAGGTCAAATAAACTCATATATGGGAAGCAGAAATTGAACTTGATGAGTTACTTAGAGAAAAAGGCATGAGGAGAAGTTATTTAAAGGATTGGGAGATAAATCTGGGAACAATTATGAGAAATATTGGTGTAAACCTAATCAAAATATATGATATGAAATATGTAATTCCCAAAATGTAAAAATTGCATTTAAAAAGATTTTGTAACAAGCTTGTTGGTATTATGAAAGTATTTTTACAAAAGTTGACTATATAGCATGGTTGTGTATGTATTTTTATTTATAATCACTAATAATAAAAACCAATTTGAGGACTGAACACACAAGCTAAAGTTAATTATTGAAGAGAGAAAAATCTTTTTGTAAGTTTGCCTTCATTGATACATGCTTTCAAGTTCTAAATTAAATCTCAGTAATATACCAAGTCTTCATTGTAACTCACTACTTTCCACAGTGATCTACTTCTCTCAGATCTATTCATGGTAAAAGCCCCATACAAAGTTATTATTATCTTTTGTGCTATGTTCTTTTCACTGTATTTTTAAATTTTAGATATATTTAGATACATTGCATAATAAATTACTTTTTATAGTGTGATCATAAGACATTCCAAGCTTTATGTTTTGAGAAGAAATATTTGACTTTTCTCTTGGTGTATAGGTATAGTCCATCATGTCAAAGAAGTCATTACAGAAGCAGGGCATCTCTGATGGCAGGAACATGAAAATATTTACCACTTCCTCACATTCCTGTAGTTAACTACAAAGAGTCATCTGAGAGAAAAGCCTTTATGGATGAACTACCTAGATCAGATTTTCCCATGGGCATGCCTTGGCTGATACCTTGATTACTAATGGATGTAGGAGGGCACAGGCTGCTGTGAGCAGTACAATTTCCTGGAGATGGTGGTCATGTGCTATATTAGCAAGCTGGTAAATTATGAGTCTGTGAGCAATCCATCAGGGAGTATTTCTCCCTGCTTTCTGTTTTAATCTCCTTCTTGGATTCCTGCCTTGACTTCCTCAAATATGGATTATGACCTGGAAGTACAAGGTAA
This sequence comes from Rhynchomys soricoides, assembly GCA_019843965.1. NCBI lineage: Eukaryota > Metazoa > Chordata > Mammalia > Rodentia > Muridae > Rhynchomys > Rhynchomys soricoides. The sequence goes on along the minus strand of JADRCH010007664.1, from coordinate 171,591 downwards.
GTAAATTCTTTTCTTGTATTATTTTGTTCTATGTTGCTATGATAAAACATCGACTATTCAATTTACAGGCTGGTCTATCATCAAGGAAAGACAAGGTAAGAATTTGAAACAGAAACCAATGATAGGATCACTGCTTGCTTCTTCTGGCTTGCTCACTTAGCTTTCCTATACAAGCCAAGATTACCTGCTCAAACATGACACTGCTCACAGTTATCTAAGTCCTCTTTCCTCAACTACCATTCAAGAAAATCCTCCACAAAGATTTAGCTAGTGTACTGACTAGTTTTGTGTGTCAACTTGACACAAGCTGGAGTTATCACAGAGAAAGGAGTTTCAGTTGAGAAAATGCCTCCATGAAATCCAGTGGTAAGGCATTTTCTCAATTAGTGATCAAAGGGGGGGGCTTGTGAGTGGTACCATCTATGGGCTGGTAGTCTTGGGTTCTATAAGAAAGCCAGCTGAGCAAGTTAAGAGTTGCAAGGAAGCCAGTAAGCAGCATTCCTCCATAGCTTCTGCATCAGCTCCTGCTTCCTGACCTGCTTGAGTTCCAGTCCTGACTTTCTTTCAGGATGAACAGCAATTGGAAGTGTAAGCTCAATAAACCCTTTCCTCCCCAACTAGCATCTTGGTCATGATGTGTGTGCAGGAATAGAAACCCCGACTAAGACAAAAGAGACTGCCATAAATGTATAAGAAGACCATAGAACACCAAATAAATGGGACCAGAAAAGAAAATCCTCTCATCTCATAATAATCAAAACACTAAATGCACAGAGCAAAGAAAGAATATTAAGAGCTGCAAGGAAAAATGGCCAAGTAACATCAAAAGGCAGACCTATCACAATTACACCAGACTTCTCAACAGAGAGACAAAAGGCCAGAAGAGCCTGTTAAATGTCATGCAGATTCTAAGTGAACACAAATGTCAGCCCAGACGACTATACCTAGCAAAACTCTTAATCAACATAGGTGGAGAAACCAAAATATTCCAGGACAAAACCAAATTCAAACAGTATCTTTCTACCAATCCAGACCTACAGAGGATTCTAGAAGGAAAACTCTAAGGCAAGGAAAAGACAAGATATTAATCATCTCACAAAAATTCCAAAAGGAGAGAACTACATGTACTTTATGCTACCAACAAAAACAAACATAACAGGAACTAAAAATCATCTATCTTTAATATCTCTCAATATTAATGGACTCAAATCACCTATAAAAAGACATAAGCTGGCAGACTGTTTATGCAAAGAAAATCCATCATTTTGCAGCATTCATGAATCAAACCTAAATAATAAAGGCAGACACTACCTCAGAGTAAAAGTAAAAGATTGGAAAACAATTTTATAAGCAAAAGGTCCCAAGAAACAAGCTAGAGTTGCCATCCTAATATCCAATAAAATACTTTCAACCAAAAGTTACCAAGCGAGATGAGAAAGGACACTTCATATTCATCAAAGGAAAAATCCACCAAGAGAAAGTTTCAATTATGAACATTTAAGCCCCCAAAGTAAGGACACCCACACTCATAAAAGAAACTTTACTAAAGCTCAAAACACATGTTAAACCCCACACAATAATAGAGGGAGACTTCAACATCCCACTCTCACTAATTGACAGGTCATTGAAACAGAAAGGGGAAAAAATACTTACAGGCGCAAATGTGGAGACAAAGTATAGAGAAGAGACTGAAGGAAAGGCCATCCAGAGACTATCCCACCTAGGGATTCATCTAGTATACAGTCATCAAACTTGACACTATTGTGGATGGTAAGAAATGCTTGCTGAAAGGAGCCTGATATAGCTGTCTCCTGAGAGGACTTGGCACAGTCTTACAAATACAGAGGCAGATGCTCACAGCCAAACATTGGACTGATCACTGGGTCCCCAATGGAGGAGTTAGAGAAAAGACTGCAGGAGCTGAAGGGGTTTGCAACCCCATATGAAGAACAATAATATCAACCAACTCGACCTCCCCGCCCCAGAGAACCTAGGAACTTAGCCACCAACAAAGGAGTACACCTAGCTCCAGCTGCATATGTAGCAGAGGATGGCCTCAATGAGAGGAGAGATCCTTGGTACTATGATGACCTAGTGTAGGGGAATTGAGGATGGGGAGGCAGGAGTGGGTAGATAAGTAGAGGAACACCCTCATAGAAGCAGGTGGAGGGGGGATGGGATAGGGGATTTCTGGGAGGGGGCAAAACAGGAAAGGGAATAACATTTGAAATGTAAATAAAGAAAATATCCAATTACAAAACATAGTTAAACTAATAGAAGTTATGACCAAATGGATTTAACAGATATCTACAGAACATTGCATCCTAAAAGAAAAGACTATACCTTCTTCTCATCATCTCATGGTAACTTCTCCAAAATTGATCATATAATTGGTCAAAAAGGAAGTCTCAGCCAATTCAATAATATTGAAATAATTCCATGTATCCTATCAGATCACCATGTCCTAAGGCTGGTCATCAGTAACAACTAAAATAACAAAAATCCCATATACATATGGAAGTTGAACATCACTCTACTCAACTATAACTTTGTCAGGGTAGAAATAAAGAAAGTAATTAAAGACTTCCTGGAATTCAATGAAAGTAATTACACAACATACCCAAACACATAGGACACAATGAAAGCAGTGCTAAAAGGAAAATTCATAGCACTAGATGCTCTGGTAAAAATATTGGAGAAATTTTACACTAGCAACTTAACAGCACACCTGAGAGCTATAGAGCAAAATGAAGCAAACACACTCAAGATGATTAGAAGGCAGGAAACAGTCAAATGCAGGGCCAAAATCAACCAAATAGAAACAAAGAGAACTATACAATGAATTAGCAAATCCAAAAGCTGGTTCTTTGAGATAATCAACAAGATAGATAAACCCCTAGCCAAAGTAACTAAAGGTCCCAGCGACAGTATCCAAATTAACAAAATCAGAAATGAAAAGGGAGATATAACAACAGAAACTTAGGAAATTCAAAAGAACATCACTAGATCCTACTATAAAAGCTTACACTCAAGAAAACTGTAAAATCTATATGAAATGGATCGTTTTCTAGACAGATACCACATACCAAAGTTAAACCAAGAGCAAATAAACTTTCTAAACAGACCTATATCCCATAAGGAAATAGACGTAATTAAAAAACTTCCAAAAAAAAAAAAGCCAAGGGCCAGATGAATTTATTGAAGAATTCTAACAGAACATCAAACAATGCATGATACTAATATTCCTCAAAATATTCCATGAAATATAAACATTGCCTAATTCATTCTATGAAGTCGCAATTACACCTATCCCTAAACCACAGATGGACTCAACACAAAGAGAGAACTTCAGACCAATTTCACTTATGAATATTGATGCAAATATTTATACTCAATAAAATTCTTGCAAACCTAATCCAAGAGCACATCAAAACCTTCATTCAACATGATCAACTAGGCTTTCCTCCCAGGGATGTAAAGTTGGTTCAATATATAAAAATCAATTAAGATAATCCACTATATAAACAAACACAAAGAACAACATGACATGATCATCTTCTTAGGTGATGAAAAAACATTTGACAAATTACAACACCCCTTCATGTTAAACGTATTGGAAAGATCAAGAATTCAAGGTCCATACAGAAACATAATAAAAGCAATTTATTGAAAGCCAACAGCCAATATCAAATTAAATGATGGGATACTTAAAACAACACAACAAAAATCAGGGCAAGACAAGGATGACCACTCTCCTTATATCCATACAATATAGCACTAGAAGTTCTAGCTTAAATAGTAAGAAAACAAAAAGAAATCAAGAGGATACAAATTGGGAGGGAAGAAGTCAAGATATCACTATTTGCAGATGATATTATAGTATACATACATGACCACAAAATTTCTACCAGAGAGCTCGTACACCTGAAAAACAACTTCAGCAAAGTGGTTAATATAAAATTAACCTTAATGAATCAAGAGACTTCCTCTACTCAAAGGATAAAAGGGTTGAGAATGAAATTAGGGAAACAATTCTCTTCACAATAGCCACAAATAATAACAAATATCTTGGGGCAAATCTAAGAAAACAAGTGAAAGACCTGTATAATTACAATTTAATTCTCTCAAGAAAGAAATTGAAGACGATCTCATAAAATGGAGAGATCTCCCATGCTCATGGATTGGCATAATTAACATGGTAAAAATGGTCATCCTACCAAAAGCAACCTACAGATTCAGTATAATCCCCATCAAAATCCCAACAGAATTCTTCAAAGACATGGAAAGAGCAATTCTCAAATTCATTTGGAAAAGCAAAATACCCAGAATAGCAAAAAGAGTTCTTAACAATAAAAGAACTTCTGGGGGAATCCCCATTGCTAACCTCAAAGTATATTAGAGCAATAGTGATAAAAATTGCACTGTATTGGTATATAGACAGACACATTGATCAACAGAATAGATATGAAGACCCAGAAATAAAACCACAGACTTATGGATACTTGATCTTTGACAAAGGAGCCAAAAAAATATACAATTGAAAAAAGAAAGCATTTTCAATAAATGATGGAGATTTAAATGGAAGCCTGTAAGTAAAAGATGAAAATAGATTCCTATTTGTAATCTTGCACAAAGCTCAAGTCCAAGAGGATCAAGAACCTCAACATAAAACCAGATATATTGAATTTAATAGAAGAGTAAATAGGAAAGAACCTTGAACTCATTGGCACAGGGGAAAATTTCCTAAACAGAACTCCAATGGCTCATGCTTTAAGATCAAAAATTGACAAAGGATACCTCGTGAAACTAGAAAGATTCTGTAAGGCAAAGGACATAGTTAATAAGAAAAATCAGCAACCATAGAGTGAGAAAATCTTCACTAACCCCACATGCATCAAAGGGCTAATATCCAAAATATATAAAGAACTGAAGAAGCTAACAACCAAAAAAGAAAGAAAACAAACAAACAAACAAACAAACAAAAACAAACCCAATCAAAAAATGAGTATAGAACTAAACAGAAAATTCACAAAGAAGAATCTTGAAGGGCTGAAAAGCACATAAAGAAATGTTCAAAGTCCTTAGTGATCAGGGAAATGAAAATCGAAATTATCCTGAGATTCCCCCTTATACAATCAAAATGGCTAAGATTAAAACCTCAGGTGATATCACATGTTGGAGAGGATATGTAGAAAGAGGAACTCTCCTCCAAAGTTGGTGGGATTGCAAACATGTACAACCACTCTGGAAATCAATCTAGAGAATTCTCAGAATATTAGAAATAGATATTCCTGAAGATCAAGCTGTACCACTATTGGGAATATACCCAAAAGTTGCCCCATCATGCCACAGGGACCGTGTTCCTCCATGTTCATAGAGGTTGTCTTTGTGATAGCCGGAAGCTGGTAATAACCCAGATGTCCCACAACAGGAGAATGGATACAGAAATTGTGGTTCCTTTACACAGCAGAATAATACTCAGCTATTAAGAAGGAGGGCATCTTGAGTTTTGCAGACAAATGGATAAAACTAGAAAATAACATCCTGAGTGAGGTAACTCAGACCTAAAAAGACATGCATGGCATGTACTCACTAATAAGTGAATACATAATACCCAGGATACTATTCACCGAACTCAAAAGGTTAACAAAACTAAGCACAAGTGAGGATGCCTCAGTCCCACTTGGAAGGGAGAAGAATGCAATCACAGAAGGGGTGAGGGTGGGAGGAAAAGGGGACAGGGAGGGCAAGCGGGGAATATCATCAGATATTGGGTTGGGGGAAAGGACTGAAGTCCTTAGGGCCAGCAGAAAGAATGAAAACAGGCAACATCTGGAAGCAGGATGTGGGGGGTACCCCCTAGAATGCACTAGAGATGAGAGAAGTGAAAGACATTGAGGACTCAAAGTTAGGAACCTTAGATGAAATGTCCTACAGTGGGGAGAGGAAATTTGTAGAGCCCACCTTCAATAAAATGACAGGACATCAAGTGAGGAATGGGGTTGCCACCCCACAGTCAAAATGCTGACCCATAATTGTTACTGTCTGAAAGAACTGAAGGAACAAAAATGGAGTAGAGCCTGAGGGAAAGGAGGCCCAAATTGTGATCGAGCTCAAGGGGAGGCCTCAAGGCCTGATGCTATTATTGAGGCTATGGTGTGCTCACAAAATGTGGCCTATCTTGATGGCTCTCTAAAAGACCCAATAAGCATCTGAAAGAGTCAGATGCAGGTTTTTTCACCCAGCCAATGGACAGAAGCTGCTGACTTCTGTGGTTGAATTAGAAAAGAGCTGAGGAGGAGGGTGACTCTGTAGGAGGACCAGCAGTATCAACTATCCTGGACCACTGAGATCTCTCAGACACTGGGCCACCAACTTGGCAGTATACACTAGCTGATATAAGGCCCCCAACACATATACAGCAGAGGACTGCTGGGTTTTGGCTCAGTCAGAGAAGACACACTTAACCTTCAAGAGTCTGGAGGTCCCAGTTAATGGGAAGGTCTGCTGGGGTAGGGGTGGTGGTGAAGGCATACTCACTGAGATAGGTGGAGGATGTATGGGATGTGAGACAGTCATATAATCTGGACTGTAAAAATTATTAAATAAAAGAAACAGCTTCTAAGAGGTAATATTAAATTATAACAAGATAAAATATAAAGGGGTAAAAACAAAACTACTATGTTGAAGTTGAACAGACCAAGCATACAGGAAAAAAGTGTTCAAGAAAATACAGAAGAACCAGAGACCACTCATTCACATACTCAGGAATCCCATAAAAAATATCATTAAAACTGGAAGAATAATATGTACACAAAATACCTTGTGCAGATTTCTGAGGTCCCTCTGTATACTGGGGAGCATTTTATTAATTAAGGTTATTTCTTCCTAGATAACTTTAGCTAGTATCAAGTTGTGAGTATCATCACAGGTACAAAGAGCACAAACACATTAACATAGGGAAGGAATTTCATATTTAATCTACAACATACTTACTGTGGTGTTACAACCAGCTACAATGTTTAGTGGAGTAACATGATGTATAGATTTGATTCCTAGAAGATACAGACCATTCCATGTATCTTAAGGGTGTAATACACAATATTTATATATGTAATATCTTAGTGGTTTACATGATAAAATGAACTAAAATTGCTTTTATGGAATTTCCTTTCATCATATAATTTTGTTGAAAAAATATTTTATAGAATGGAAAACATTAAGACACCTAATTTAGATATTGAGCTGGCCCAGTTTTTCAGAACAGCATCTGAATAACTTGTATCTATCCTAGAATCCAAGATAATCCTGATTGTCAACATGACTTAGTTTAAAGTCATGTTGGAGACATACCACTGGATGGTTGTGAGTGAGTTTTAGAATGGCTAGGAAGAGTTTTCAAGACATAACTTAAGTTTAGGTTTTACCATTCCATGGTTGTTGGGTCCTAAAAACAGAGCAAACAGAGCACAACATTCATTTCTATTTATTTACTATAAATACAAGTGACCATTTGCCTCATCTTTCTACCACCATGAATTCCATGTGATGGCAGAATATGCTGTTAAACCGTGAGCTAAGAAAACTGCTTCTCTCCTTAAGCAGCTACACTCAGGTATTTTGCCATATAATTGAGAAAAATAATTGAAAATTACTCATCATATATGACAAGGAATTGTTGAGTTCTTCTAATATCAGAAAGCAAAAACTTTTACATAAAGAAAACTAACAGAACATTATATAATAAGGTCCATCACTTGTGTGAACATGCCCTTAAAAAGTGAATAACAATAGAAAATAGATTACCCCAAAATTTATTATTGATGTAAAAGCCAATACTAAAAGATACAATTACAAGTAAATATACTATTTTACTAATAACCTGACATGCATAAATAAAAGGTCATCTGTTAAGGTAAGAATGTTTATATATTTTTCATTGCTACTTAAATTACATAATAAGAACAGAAAATAAGATTGTCTATTAGGCAAAACATGTAGGACAATAACACAAACCAAGCAGTTACATGATAATAAAATGAAATGAAGAAGAGTGAATATAATTATCTCCAAATAAACCATAATCTACTTTAGAAAGACAACTGGTTAGTTTGTGTGGAAATATAAAATAATGCATTTGATTCCTACCAAAATTTCTTTTAGCAAATATAAGGGTATATCACACTAACCTTTTAAATGAATTCTTTCTGAATATAAACTGAAGCAATAAGCTTTAATCAGCATAAAGATGTAGAAAATGAATGTGAGGAGAATGTAAGTACTGTCAGATAGAGACCTTGATATTCATGGTAGAGTAATGAAGCCAACAATGTAACAGTACAGCCACAGGCAACTACTCTAATACCCATAGTTGTTTATAATTATGATTTGACAATACCACTCAGGCAAAATGAGAAAAGGGAGCTGATTTGTCTTTTATGCTCAGTATGATGATCCTTTGAAATTATGCTTAAAATAAAATCAATGCAATCTTTGATCTCTTACTTGACTTTGCCACAAGTAATTTTTTGTATCTATATCTTTCCAGCCTACAATTTATTCAGTCTCTCTGGCCACTGCTTATTTCCTAGAAAAATTATTTTCACAGGGAACACAAGTCAAAGGATATTATAAACATTCCCAAATGTACAGATGTCTTGATATTCCTCTAGGTCTCTATCAATGAGCAATAATCTTGCTTTGGATAAGCCTCACTGGCTATGATACTTCTACTGCACAAAGCTTGCTTTAACTCTCTAGAACAATGGTTTTCAACCTGTGGGTCATGTCCTCTTTGGGGGGTCAAATGATCTATTCACATGTGTTGCATATCAGATATCTTGCAAGTCAGATATTTACATTATGACCATAACAGTAAGAGATTTACAGTTATAAAATAGCATCAAAAACAGGCTTATATTTGTGATTACCACAACATGAGGAATCAAATTAAGTGTTGCAGCATTAGGATGATTGGAAACCACAGTTCTAGACCAGGTGATGGCAATTGGCAACATGATAGGACACAGATATCATATGGAAATAGCATCTAGACAGCATAAAGATAACTGGTAAAAATGAAGTTTTACATGTATATAGTTATGTTCATCTGCTATCCCAACCCCTGAGAAGTTGAATCAAGAAGATGAAAATATCAGTACATAGGCATCTCACCAACCTACTGAGATCCTATTCAACTTTTGTCCATTACAATATCTAACTTGAAGAAAAGAAGTGAAAAAATAGGTTTATAACTTTGTAATATAAAAGTTCATTTTCTATACTAAAAATAAGGTAAATAAAACTATTTATAGGAATAATATATATCATAAAATATAAATATGCATGTCTATAAATATTTTTATTTATGTAAATAGTTATCTATTCTATTTGCAATATTCAAATAAATACATTTCTATGTTTACTAGTATGTCATATTTTGGCACAAATAGAAATGTATATAGTGAAATATGTATAAATGGGGGGTGGTTATTGTGGTTTGAATGAGAATAGTCCATGCACACTCACATGTTTTAATGCTTAGTACCCTGTTGGTGGAACTGTTTGGTAAGGACTAGGGGTAAGGTCTTTTTGGACTAAGTCTGGTGTGGTAGAAGGAAATGTGTCACTGTGGAGATGAGCTTTGAGATATCATAAGCCCAAATTGGGCCCTCTCTCTCTCTCCTCCTGCTGCTGCTTATAGATCCAGATACAGAACTTTCACCTACTTCTTCAAGTCTGCCTGTTCACTGCCATACTTTGTAGCATGTAATTAAAATAAACAAAACAAAACAAACAATCAATCAAACAAACAAAATCCATGCTAGCTCTGGCTAGGTGCTGGCAACAATTATGGTCTTGCATAGCCCTCACAGCTGGCCTTCTGGCCTTGGATCGCATAGCTGGCTTGCTAAGCTAACCAAACCAGTTTTTCCTGAAAACAACTAGAGCCAGCCACTTTTACTCAGGCCATCCACCTCCATGGCTGGTCTATAGAACACAAACAACTACTCTGGTCTCACTCAGCAGCTCCCTCTAGTTCCATGAAAGGAAAACACTAGAGACTTATATTTATATTAGCCAGATTTATATCTGTAAATATCCAATTCCAATTTGCCCAAGCAAAGAACACACAACTCAGTTAATATATTTACAAGCTGCAGAACTAGATTGGGCAAATATACCAATATACCCAATATACTACTCTAGTGCCCAGCTATGAAATCCATAGCTACTTGTGGCTCCTCTAGGCCATGTGGCTCTGTTCCATCTTTCACCTCTTCTTCCTCCATCTTCTCCCCTCACCTTCCATCTCATTTTTCTCTCCTTCCTCCTTCTCTACCTTCTCTAAAACTTCCAGCCCTGCCTTTTTCTTCCACTGCCCAATCACAGGCTCTAGCTTTTATTTGACCTTAGTACATGATTCTTGTAGGGTCACCCATCTCGAGGGGTGCAGAATTAGCATCAAAATACAAACAACAATCTAGAACAATACTTCCCACTATGATGACAATGGACTAAACTCTGAAACTGTAAGCAAGCCCCAATTAAATGGTTTTGTTGTTGTTGTTTGCTATTGTTTTATAACTATATCTTTATAGCAACAGAACACTAACAGAGACTGTCTTTGTTAGTGTTCATTCAACTTATAGCATGTTCTTACTTGGAAAATCACACAGCTATTCAAATGAAAGAAACGAAATTAGGCAACTCAGCAACACAGCACTTACCTGTATGTAAGGCACCAAGGTCAAGAATTTCCAGCACTGTTTTCTTTGATTAAATAAACTAAAAGTTACTTAAGCTTATGCAATGTATGTTCCTGAAATAAATAAATGGCTGTATATTGATATACATTTTTAACATCTAGAAATACACACATACATACATGCATACACATATATGTTTGTGTGTATAGATATATGTGTATAGATAGATAGACAGATAGATCTGTTTTACAGAGTAGAAATGAGAAAAATTAGGAAATTAATAAATTTAAACTATTTATGGTTTTTGCTATCTTTTAAAATATTTATTTTTATATTTACATTTGTGAGTATCTATTGGAGTAGAGATAGATGCAATTACAATAACGAAGTAAGTCTGGGATAAATTAATCCTGGAGATAATAGTTGTTTGTGACATACTTATGTTGTTGCTGGAGCCCAAATTGTGTTTTCCACAAGAGCAACTGCCTTAAATACTGAGCCATTTCTTTAGTATGTTTTCAATTATTATTCATATACAAGTTTTTTTTTAATTGTAAAAAGAAAAATACTACTCGCCATTCAAAATTATATTGAATTCACATTTGTAAACATTAACTTTTACTTGTTTGTGTAAGGATTTAGTGACTGTTTAGTGAAAAGCCTGCCTAGGGAGAGGAAACATACAAATTGACTCACCTCAGACAGGGAGCCCACAATATACCAAAGTTTGGATATCATAAAAGTCCAAATTGGTGATCCAATAAGTTTTATTAGGGTTACTTATCCACACCAGCATAAGTGACAGTCCACCTAATAATAGTAATAATAATAATAATAATGATAATAATAATAATAATAATAATAATAATAAAAATGGGAACTGGAGCACAGTACACATCTTGAAAGCAGCTAAGCATGTTGGAATGTCCTTGACAAGTGATTTAATTGGTCTAATCCTTTTCTAGAAAAGTCAGCTGATTTATTTCTTCCAGGCAACTGATCTAGTCTCAGCTTGGTATGCCTGAGTGGGATTACAAGCCACCTCTATGGTTTACACTAGGGATTGAGAGGCCTAGTGAATCATGTCAGTTTCTGGAACTCTTGAAGCTATTTTAATTTGTTTTCATCCTGATTTGAGCAGCTTCTTTGAAGGACAAAATGTTTCAAAATCAGAGGAAACTATTATGTGACTATAACTCAATTTGACTGTGAGTTTGTTCAGGACTTTAGCAACACCTTATTCACATATAGTATTCTAAAAATTACATATACAATGAAGGCAGGTGAATAAGAATAGAGTCATGAAAACAGACTTAGTTCTCCTAAATATTCTTATGAGTGTTTAACTACATTTGACTCTATCCATGGTCTTTAGAACAACAGCACCAATAGGAAGCTCCTTAGAAAATATTCCAAAATACTATGGGCTGTTGGCATCACCAGTAGTTGTCTTCCAGAAATTGAACATAAGACACAATAGCTGGACAATACATGCTTAAGACATAAAACATGGAGGAACTAACATGAAACTGACCTGACACCTCTTTGAGAACTGGCTGTAACAGTATCTGAACATGTTGTGCAAGCTACCAATGGATAAAAGCAATCTGCATTCCTACCTAGCTGTAAAGCCTATGAACCACAAACTGATCAGCCCAATAAAACATCTCAAAGGTTCCTCAATAATGGCACCTACATCTTGTTGGTCACTAACAAATATCCCATTGAATTTATTTCTGATAAGTAGGATGAAATTCATGCCTGTGTATTATAAACCAAGATAACTACCCATGGCTAACTATTCATAGAACTTAGAGTAGAGCCTACTACTGCCATTTTCCTAAACTAGTATAGTATCTAACTGCATCATAAGCATTTATTCTTTGTGGTGGTTTAAATGTGCTTGGCTTAGGGAGTGACACTCCTTGGAGGTATGGCCTTGTTGGAGTAGGTGTGGCCTTGTTGAAGGAAGTGTGTTACGCTGGGGAAACAATTTGAGACCCTCCTTCTAGCTGCCTGAAGATAGACTGCTCCTGGCTTCCATTGTATGAAAACATAAAACTCTTAGCTCCTCCAGTGTCATGCTTCCTGCAATGATGATAATGGACTGAACCTCAGAACCTGTAAGCCATCCCTAGTTAAATCTTGTCAACTATAATAGTGACTTTGATCATGGTGTCTCTTCACATCAATGAAAACTCTAAGTCATTCTTATAAAAACAGATAGTTTTATCTCTTACCTATTAACAAAGAAGTTTCTTTTTGTAACAGATAAAGAATATTATAGAAATCCACAGCTGTTCAAAACACACAGAATAAGTGACTCAAAGAGTAAAGAGGCAATTCTTATTGGCAAATTTGCAGCACAATCCCTCCTCCTTAGGTTCAGGGAAAATCACATTTGAGAGCATTGAAATATTGTTAAAGTCAGAGGTCCTGGATATCTACTGTTTAATAGTGTCCTCTAGATTTGAGTGAGTATTCATTCATGAAATCTCAATGACATTGTTGCCTGAATAAAAGCAGCATAATGGCAACAACAGTTGACATGTCTATGTGACAATGGAAATCCCACATGGCTCACACCGAGATGAAAACCTATAGATTCCTCCAAGCTTGAGCTCTCATATAGACTTTCTAAACCTAAATGGTCATCCCTGGGCACATGTACCTATAAGCAACACTAACATTACATGAACTCAATATGCTGTATACGTGTGTGCATATATATGTATGCACATATATGCATATTTATGTATATATATATATACACATATATATATCAATGATAGTTAATGATGAAGAAAGGTGAGAGTGATGTAGATATGGTGATCATGTATGAAATTAACAAGACATACCAATAAAAAAGTTTTAAAAATGAACAGTCTCAGAACCCTTTCTATGCCAACAGTCTATATGTTATCAAAACTTATGGGTCATTCTTAGGTACATTGCAGTTAATGATGAAATGAAACAGAACATAAAATTGAAAATTATCTCTGCTCCTTGCATTTGTGGTAAATTATTTGTTCTTATTCTCATCCTCTTCAGTTATAAAACAAGGGACTCCATCATAAATAGCCAAGTCATACATGTGAATAATTTGATAACTCCATGTACCTGGAACATTAAAAAGATGACAGAAGTTCTTTATATAAGAAAATATGTGATAGAATTGTAAGTTGGCTTTTCACTGAGTACAAACAGAAATAAAGGCAAGACAATCTATTTCTTGACTTAATTTAAAAGTACTATTGTTAGAAAAATAAACAGAATACGTGTTTTTGTCTCCATTTTCATAATTCTTCTCAGTAGAAAGATAGCTAAATTACATTGTGTTACATCTTGACAGCATATATCCTGCACTCAGCAATGGTAACATATGAAACAAATCTGTATGACATAAGAGCTACAAATATTTTTTCCTAAAAATACTAAGTGGAGTCTCTTACTAGCCAATATACTCTCAATTGCTTTAAATTCTAAGTTCCCATTACTACAAAAGCTGAGTTGTATGATTCAATATTCATAATACATGTGTGCAATATTTTTATCAATTGATACTAATTCAAAATAGTGTACTTATCACTGAAAAAGAAAAATCTATAAACTGAGAGTCACAGGTAGAGAATCTGTGATGAAGCACTGAGAACTCTATGGCACTGCTTGTTATTAAAAGGTTTGAAAAATAGTAATATGTGTGTGCCTGTGTGCAGCTGCAGAGTAATAGCAAAATAATACAAAAGAAATCAATCAAAATTACTATTAAAATTTCAGAATAATATCCTAGTTAAGCTTGTGAGACAAAGTTGATTAAATCAGTATTCAATTCACCATCTTTGGAATATATTTGAAATACAGTTTCTCCCTGAGACCTAAAATCTTCAAATTAGGTTAAACTGGCTGAGAATGCCAATGTCATCATGCCTGGCTTTCTTACTTTGGTGCTCATTATCATTCATGTCATCATTTTTCTATGAGAAATACTTTATTGAATGAGCTCTTTTCTCAAGGCTAGGAACAATATTTTTTTCTTATATTTTTGGGCTATGTATGGTATGTATGTGTGTGTATGTGTGTATTTTCAAATATTGATATCCTGAGCATATAATACAAAACCATTTTTTTTACTGATGCTTTCCTTTCCCATGTACATACACAGTGGTACCCAAATAATAACATCTGCCAATATTCTTCTGTAATCATTTATTTATATGATCCTGTATGTATCACATATGACAAACTCACTTATTGTCCTCATCTTTAAAGTGGAAAAATCAAAATGGTTCCCATATGTGGTTTTGCTTAAGAAATAGATGAGATAATATAAACATTGGACCTTTTCTCGTGATTGTGTGATAAATTACACACACATACACACACATATGTAGTTTTGTTTCTTAATCTCAGTATATCAAGGTACATATATGCATACATGCACACATCATACAAGCGTGTCCCCAAATTAGTATGCAAAGTACTGTTTTTAGGCTCCAGAAAACAGCTCATTCAGTAAAATATTTGTCTTACAAGCATAAGGAGTATATGACCCCCAGCACCCATGTAAAAAAGCCAGGCATGATGCTATATTCAGCTGGTTTAACCTAATTGGAAGGTTACAGGCCCCAGTAAAAAAACCTATCTCATATAATATATATATATATATATATATATATATATATATATATATATATATATATAATATCATATACAAATAGGATACAATGATTAAAAACAGATTTTAAAAGGAACAACATCTTTTATATTTAGTGAGGATTGGATCCGGGGCTTCCCTGTACATGCTAGATAAGTAACTGCACCAGATCAGTGTGCTTACCCTTTAATATTTCATATTGGGTCAAGGTCTCACTATGTTTCTCAGGATGGTTTTAAACTCACTAAATAAAACAGGTAGACATTGAACTAGTGATCCTCTTTCCTCAGGCTTTTAAGTATCTGAGATTAAAATACTTCACCACAGATGTGGCAGAAACAAATTTCCTTATTTGTGTGCATGTATGTGTGTGTGTGTGTAGATATATATACATTGCTTGTGTGTACACATGTATCCACTTGACAACCACAAGTTTCATTCTTCATCAAGTACCATACACAATATTTATTGAGACAAAGTTTTTCAATAGAACTTGAGACATGCTAATTAGACAAATCAAGCTCCAATCTACAGAATAACATCATGTTCTTGTGTTGTTGTTGTTGTTACTCTGTATATTTGAAAAAATTCTCATTTTTTCTAGGTACTTTCATAGCTTTATTTTATCTATTTTATTACTCCTTAACCTTGGGTATTGTATGCATGCATATTAATAAATATGATCATATCCACCACTGATTATCCCCTCCAATTGCATGCACAGCCTCCTTAAAACATCCCTCTCCCAACTTGAAGTCTTTCTTTAATAAACCACTAAGTCCTTAATTGGACTGTACATATGTGCATGAGTAATCCACTGAAGCAGAAGAAATCTATCGGTGGCCATTCCATGAAAATTAATGATAATGGTATTATAATGATAATAATAATAATAACAATAATAATAATAATAATAGAATGATTCCCTTTCTCTAAGTATCTATCAACTGCAAATACCTTTTCAGTAAAGAGTGAGTGAGACATCCCTAATCTGCTTTGGATTTTGGCTAGCTGGATCTTGTTCAGGTAACAGCAGCTGCTAGCACATGATAGCCATAAACAGATAATTTCAGGAAGAAACCATTTCAAAACACTCCTCCCCATCCTCCACTTCTTGAATTCTTGCCATTTCCTACTCCACAATGTTCATTGAACCTTAGTAGAAGTAAGAGTAGAGATTGATAAATATGTCTGATTTATTACTCAGTCTCTTATTTTCATCAATTTGACCAGTTATTTGTATGTTCATCAATATTGGCTATTCCTCACTAAACAAAGAGGATTCTTTAACTAAGGATAAAAACAGCTCAGGTCTTTGAATATAAACACAAATATTTAGAAACCAATTCGCAAACGTGACAAGTTAGTAAAATAAAAATAGCATGGTCTGTACTAGGACTATGACCTCACCAACTATGAGCTTTTGGCCAGAATTATAGGCATGATGTTCCTTCCTGTTGGTCAGGTCTCAAATCTAGTTAGAAAGTTTTTGAATTATAGTTGTGCCATGGATTTAAGTCTGACCAAGTGAAGCATTTAAACAGGGAGAAACTACATAAGATTGAAATATTACAAAATAAATTTACCATGTATCCATTTTTATAATATCTATTTGCCCAACCAGAGGACATGAGAGGTAGACAATAGAAATGTGTATCTTTTTTTGATCACAAAGCCAGGTTTTTGCTAAATTATTCAACTATCCTGTAATCTGTCTAACCTATGTAATCATATCAAAACACGATTAGAGGCAAAACTGCCTATCAAATATGTTTCTGCACTAGGGAAATGGCTCAGTCTAAAAGTACAAGTAGTGCAAACTTGAAGACCAGTATTCAGATAATGAGAACCCAAGTACAAGTTCCTAGTCATGAAGTTGTGAATCCGTAATCCCAGAACTACAGGGAGGGATGGAAACAGGAGAGGGGCTCTTTGGTCAGCCACTCTAGACAAAACGTAAGGATTCTGTCTTTAAAAATGTAAGCTGGAAATGTCATTGAAGAAAAACATTTTAATGTCAACTTATGGTCTGTACTCATCTCCAAAGGCAAGGCAAGTACACTCGTGCACACACACACACACACACACACACACACACACATATATATATATATATATATATATATATATATATATATATGCAAATGAACATACATGAGTATTGAAGGAGGGACCAAGAGGGGGAGCAGTGTTTGGGATGTAACAAATAAAAATAAAAACAAAAACAAAACAAACAAACAAAAAACTTCATGGTCTTATCCTTAGATATTCTCACTATTCCTTTTTGGATCATTTTTTATTATATTTTCTTTAGTTTGTAGTGTGTGAATGTGTTTGTGTGTGGGTGTGTGCATGTGCATGAACACAACACACACGGACACACATGTGTTACCTTGTGTGAGTTTAAAGAGAACAATCTGTGGAAGTTTTATCGTTCCTTCCACCATGTGGGTCATTGGAATCAAACTCAGGCATTATTCATGGAGTCATTTAATTGGTCCTTTTTTGCCTGTATAAAATGTCATCCATAGTTATGTTTGTTCTGCTCTGACAATCTACATTCCTTCAATGTAGACATTTCCATGATTCTGAATTAAAAGAATCGACATGGCTCGTGTTCCAAGCCTGTAATCAATAGTGATAAAGAAAGCATTATGTTTATGTTGCAGGAAAGCAGAATATGCAAAATATTCATCACATTTCCAGACAGAAACTTTTAGCGGTGGCCTGGAAAAAAAAATGGCATGGAAAAAAGAAACCATGCTTTTTGCCTGTTTGCCCTCACTTTAGCTGTCAAGTTAATCTATCTTGTTTCTGCAGCATTCCTTTAAGTTGCTAAAGTCTAAAACATTACAATTCAACTGTAGAGCAAAGGCCTGCAGCTCTCCAGGAATCTTTTAGGTCTCTAGTGCCAGATTGGAACTACTGAGACTTTCAAAGTCATGCACTGAGCAACTACAGATTTCTCAGCCTTTCCAGAATTAGAGAGCCACTATAAAGTAAATATGACTGTATCCTGTAAACCATTCTAATAAATCTCTTACACACACACACACACACACACACGCACACACACACACACACTCACACACAAAATCAAAATCATTCTTATTCATTTAAGAAGCCTAATGCATTCATGCGTACACATCCTTCTGAACACTTACAAGCATCTACTCATACACATGGGAAAAATTAAATGCTTTCCATTTACTATTTATTTATAAAAATCAGAAAATTACTACGACTGAAGCAATGTGGTTGTTGAGTCTAGCCTAAGCTTAGATACTATGTTTACTATGAAGATTTAGCTCATTACCCATCAAGTACCTTTGTTTTGTGTCCCATTTTTAATGGTTTTGGTTTTTTTTTTTTTTAATGATCTGGCGAATCTATACAGTTTAATATTCCAGATCTCTCAAAGAAAATGAAACAAAAACCATTTTGATTGTTTTTAAAAGCTACAATTTAAAAATCAATCTTAGCATTATGGAAATGAGTACTCTGAATTTAGTGATGCAAAGCTACTGGTATATTGATACTTTCAGGTCCCCCACACACATGAGTAATGAAATCTCTCCTGAGGCCATTATGCAATCATTTTCTAGGATGATACTAAATGAATATTACAGAAAGGTTTTATGAAATTTGTAATGTACAAGATATGTATTAATAAGACTAAGCAGTGGAGACTAAAAATAATGACTAGGATACAAACAGGATAAATTATTGGTCAAGGATATAATACTCACACATGCTTATAATCGTCTAATTATTCGAAAAGTTTATCATTGCTGCTTGCTCGTGATTATAGCAGAGTAAACTGAGGAATTAAATGCCAATCAATTTGTTGTGCATTGATCTGATATTTGAACCTAGATCAATCTAGTAATAAAAACTTCATATTTGGCTATCATATAATAATGCTTTTTAAAAGTGATATAAGGGAAAATATATGTGCTAGGGGAAATGGTATGATAGATGGGCTAGTATTCTACTGGATGTATGTTTATGTAGCAGACATGCAAAGATCCATGCTAAGTGCTTTGAGGTAATATACTTATATTCTAGCTCATTATTTGTAGTCCTATGTCCAAATGCTATTATACTTTACTGGAGATAAAGAAACTGAGGTTTTAGCATAGTTAACCATTTCAGTGCCCCATCACTAGATAAAAGCATAACTAATGCTTAAACTGTGGTCCTTTGAAAAAACCAGCACTTTCTCCTTACTTTACTGATTCCCAGGATCGTATTTTACAGACTATGGGCACTTAAATATTTATTGAATGAGTGAGTGCCCTAAAAGGTATTTAGAATCTTGAGATGCAGAAATATATTCTAAAAATCTTTCTATGTGAAGGAACAAAAGAAAAGATGATCAAAAGCAGAGTAATAGTGTTTTGTGCATGTTTTGGTTTGACAGCAAACCTTTCATTTTAGCTTAAGTATAGGACAGAGATAGAAAATCATGACAAATGAATTTGGCATGAAGCCTAGTTTTAAAAAAATCCAATTAGAATAGTAGGTAGGAATTTTTACACAATATAATGTATGCATATTATAAAGAAAATATAGAGATGTTGAAGGGATGTTCAATGGACAATGATATGACTCTAACTACTTTAATATAATTAATGCTTCCAAGGGATGGATGACTGAGCAAGAAGTGATACAAAGAAGTGCATTTTGAGTCAGTTCAGGAATGTAGGCCTTGACAGACTAATGGAAGATGCCGCTATTGGGATTACAGTAGGTATAACAGACCTTGCAATATGTAAATCCGTAATAGTTGGTATCTGATTATTAAGAATGATGTCACAAAATAGGAATTTTAAATATCAAATATGAGAATAGAATAAAAAGAATAGGTCCATTAATAACACTTGGAACATTTTCTAGTTCTAGACAGTAGGCAAAATAAATGATTTTAATCTTAAAACTTATTTGTAGATTATTAAATATTTACTGGATGACAAATACTACTGAACTAGTTCATAGAATTATTTCATATTCTCCAAAAAGCTGTATGTGACTGCACATAACTTAACCTTACTAAGCATGTGCAGAGGATTTGGTTTACAAAAATTAAATAACTCAACGTATTTTCCATAGATAAAGTGTGGGACACCAAAGAGGTATATGGGTTGACTGACATGTTAATGCTTCTCAATAGACAGGTGGAATTTGGGAAATGTACAACAGAGAAAATGTAGTTGAATTTCAAATTTTTATGGCTAGGAGAAACAAATGGTTCAAGAATATTCGTTTTTTCCAAACAAAATTTTTATGCATGTGCATACATGTGTTTGCACGTGTGTGTGTGTGTGTGTGTGTGTGTGTGTGTGTGAGTGTGTGTGTGTATTCATGTACCAGTGTTCATGTGGAAGACAAAGGACAAACAAGTTCCTTAAGTGTTGTCTGATACCTTTTAAATTTATTATTGATGCATGTATATACATGTGAATCTGCATGAGTGTATATGTAACAAATGCATGCAGAAACCTGCAAAGGTCAGAAAGCATCAGCTTTCCTCGAAATGGTGTTAGGGTCAGTTGAAAGCTACTAAGTGGGTGCTGGTATCTGAACACTCTTTTTAAGAGCTGTAAGCACTCTTAACCTCTGAGCCATCTATCCTTTCCCAGTCAACCTTTGTGGAAGATGCTCTCTCTTGCTATTCTGATACTCAACAGTTAGGCTAGCCTGGATCACCAGTAAGCCCCAGGAATCCACCTCTCTCTGTCCAGAGGACTGGAATTACAACTCTTATAACACTCTTTCTGGATCTTTGTATATCTCGGGCTCAAATTCAGTCCTCCTGCTGGGATGGCAATCACTTTACCAACTGAACTATCTCTCCAGTACAATTTTACAGTTTTCTTAACATATATTTGTTTCTTTGCAAATGTAGCTAACACAGTGGTAGAATGATTGACTAGCACATACAAGGCATGGTTCATTGTTCAGCATCAAAAAAACAAAACAAAACAAAACAAAACAGAACACTGTAGCTGAAGTCACAGAAAAGAGCAAGATACTAGGCAATGTACACACATGATAAAGAGAAAATTTTGTCATAAACATTTTTTATAATTTTGTGTTATATTTTAAAGTTTATGATGGGATTTTCAAGTATCATGAGCTACGGTCTAGTATAATTCTAATACTTAAATTTTTAAAAATGTGATTAATCTGATGCTAACACTAGAAGGAAACACATACTATAGTATAAATGTGACTATTGATGTGGACATGAAGAACGGGGATCTATTCTATCATTTCTGTTTTAAGACATCTTAAATAACTGTTTTGAGATTATGCCATAATCACATTTTTTCCATTTCTCATTTCCATCTCCTAGCATTCCCATTTTCCCCCTTGTGGGTGCGTACACACACACACACACACACACACACAAACACATACCACCACCACCACCACCAACAGCAACAACAACAATTACATTATTAATAATGAAAATTAGATATTTTTTTTAAAATGTTATCAAACAAGAATTATTATTTTTAGGGTTTTGTGGTCCTGAAGAAACATTCTATTTTGAGAGAATTCATTCATTGTTGCTCTTCTCAACAGAATGAGAATAAAACCACTTATGCAGAAATTTATCATCAAAGTCATTAAAAGGTCAGTTGTTGCCTAAGGACAAGCAGTACATACACAGATCTTCAAATAATCTATGTAGCTAAAGAGAAAAATAAGTGAAGCATAGAACTTAGGTTCTTTGATATACAATGTCAGTTAAAGATTGTACAGTTGCTGTGGCACAAACACTTTGAAACTTTTATTTTGCTTTTGGGAATTTTCTTCCTTTTGTCACTTAAAGTTTAAATAACCATACTATTTCAAAACAATTCTTGTCAGTCTTATCACTAGATGGCAGTATGATTCTTCTAATAAAGGGAGAATGACAGCTTAGCATGTACAAGCAAGATTAAAAATAAATTAATGACAAAGCAATTACGGCAAGAGAAATATCACAAAGAACTCCACTTTCTCTTGTTAGCCAGTCTGAAGGAAACTTTTGTACATTTAAACCTGCTTAATTTGATTTTATGACTTTACTTTATAAGCTAGTTGTGGAATTAAGCCTTTTTCTTTTTTTAAGAACTTTTTTACCTATGATAAGATTTTTAAAATCTTTTCTGCAGTACCTAACAGACAATACATACCATGACTATTAGTAAATATATGCAAAAATGATAAATCTAGACAAAGATGGGACTGTGTGTGTATGTGGGGGTAATGGGCTTATAGAAAGAAAAATAACATGTATAGCTGAAATGTCTGTTATTTGTTATGTTTAATAATTTTTAAAATAAGTATTAACTTAAATCACATGCAATCAAGGAAATTATTTAGAATTTTAGGTGACATTAAGAATTATCAATGAGTTTTTATTTACAAATTTATTCATGCATTTATTTCACTGAAAAAAATCTTTATCTTCAGAGAAAATATTAAACAGAAACTGAAAGTATAAGATACAGAAAATCAAAGCTGTTTAAAGTACATGGTAGTTGGGATTTAAGGAGTGGGAACTGGGTATCTGGGACCCAGAAGCCAAAAAGGTTTATAATCATTTTCTGCAATACCCTGCAAAGATTTGGTGAAAGTTATATGAAAATGTTTAAAATGCTGTAATATGTTTACTTTAAATCTGTCAACCTTAGGGCTAGGGCTTATTTGATAACGTTCCTGCCATACAAGCATAAGGACCTAATTTCTGAACCCGGGCACTTCTACAAAATGCTAGGTATGGTTGAACATTTCCTATAACCCTATAGCTAGCAGGAAGTACTAGGCCGATTACCAGAGCAGTGTAAGCAATCAATTAGCTCAGGATTCAACGAGAGTCAGAGACACTGTCCCCAAAGATAAGGAGGAAAGCCACAGTGAAAGACACCTGACATCAACCTCTATTTTACACATGCACACAGACACAGATACACACATGAACAAAACACAACACAACACACACACACACACACACACACATACACATGTCTATACACATACACACACACACACACTTACATTCTTGTCTAATCCAATGATTCCGGAAAAATTTAATAGAAAAAAAATGTAAGCCCTACTGAAAGTGATACCAACCATCCCTGTGCTAAGAGTATAATCTTCCTCAAACAATGTTCCACATGACTTCCATTACAAAACTGTCTTTTTTAATGCTAGATACACTTCTTGATGGAATAAAAATGTATTAACACTATTCTCAATAGGATTATTAAGTTTTCTTAATTTTACATGTTATTTATGATGAGATTTCAATTAGAAAAAGAATGAAAATTTACAATGGATCACATAGAAGAACTAGGATATAAAGAATGTTTCAAATAATTTGAACTGATATTTCTCCTAAAATAATAACAAACATGCTATGGAAAAAGAATATTGAATTGAAATCTAAGGAAAAAAAAAAAGCCAAACGCAGAACAGAAGAGGAAACGAAAAAGACTTTTGACTCTTATTGATTTGGTTCAACAAAATTAACTGTGTTGACCATGGAGGAGTTACTAATGAAGTTTCAGCTGAAAGAATGGCAAAGTACAGAAATAGCACTTGGGGCACTGGGTTGTCTGAAGAATTATATTGCAAAATGTATACAAACACACCGGAGAAAGACCATCTCTACAACAAATGGTGCCAAGCAAACAGGATTTCCACATGTAGAAGAATGAAACTGGATCTCCATTTTACATCCTCTACAAAAATCTATTAAATAGATCAAAGACATTAATGTTTAACCTTAAACTTAAACCCTAAAACTGTTATAGAAAATTATAAGAAAAACACTTCAAAATATAATTATAGGTGAGGATGTTCTGAAAAGGAATCCAATAGTTCAGTAAATAACAGCTGCAACAACTGCCAGATGGGAGTGCATGAAATTAAAAATCTTCTGCACAGCAAAAAACACAATAAGAGACAGGTAAGAGAATATGAGAAAAATCTTTGCAGACTTCATATTTTAAAGATTGATATAGAATATATAAACAGCTAAATACAAAAACAATATAATAATTAACCACCTCAAATACTTCAATCACCCTGTGGAGAACTAAAATGAATAGACAGTTCTCAAAAGATGAGGTGCAAATGGCCTATACACATGTTTAAAAAAAGTGTTAATATCCTTAACTATGAGGGAAAGGCACATCAATGCTACACATTTGATCAAGAAGGAGAGTGTCTAGAGTAATTGATTTTGTATTTGCTTATGGAAGGCATATGTGGGCCAATAAGAGAGTGGGTTTGCAAGTATATGAGCACCCATCCCCTTGACCCCTTATTCTTCTTTGATGGAGACATGATAACTGATCCCTAGAGCTAGCCTGGAAGCTAGAAATGAAAAGCTGTGAAGGCCCCTTCCTAGTGAGCTGTCCAAAAAGAATCTTTAGTCAAAGGTAGTGTCAGGGATCCCAAGGTCCCGGAGTCAGTCCTTATCCTCTTTTCTTTCCACCCTACTCCCAGTGCTCAAAAGCGAGGAATTGATCAGATGGAAGAGACTGAGTGTATCTTGGCCAGTGGTTACAGAGGTGATTCTGATCTGAAATAAACAAAACAAAGACAGTACAATTATACTCCACTTCACACAGACCATTGTCTTGATACTCAAGATAAACAATAGTAACTGCTGTAGAGGATATAGAGAAAGTAACCATTTATACTATTGGTGAAAATGTTATTTAGTGGAGACACTAAATACATAAGTATGTAGATAATCCAGAAAACATTTAATAAAGCAGAACTACTTGCTATATCATTTCCAGGTCATGTCAGCATACTAAAGATATATCTACACATCATTATAATAGAACCATAATAGGCAAAATAGACAGATGGATAAAGGATACTCAAACATACAAAAGTATATTTTAAAACTCCTAAGATCGTTTTTAGCTTAGGGCTTTAATTTTCTCTGTGTAGTCTAGGATCTCTTTGCTATAATTATGAGAGTTAAATATGAGTAAAGGCTGGCTATTTTGGCAATCTCTGTGACTACTTAGATATGATAATGATAACTGATATGGTAATAACTTATCTTCATTGGCTCACAATTGCATTTTACAGGTCTGCCAAGTTGGCTAAATGGGTAAATAAGGTGCTTGACCTCAAATTTAGTTACATGAGTTTTATCTCCAGAGTCCATAGAGAGGTGGAAGGGGAAACAGTCACATACATCCTCAATTACAAGACGTTACAGACAGAAAATCATATTTTTCAAAAAGAATTATAATTGTCATTGTAGTTGTTGACATGAAACCAAAGTACAGGAGCAGAGAGAGGCCATGTAGCTTTTACTTCTCTCTTGCTATAAAACTGTAGTTAAGAAAAATCTGTGATCTATCTGTGGCCAGAACTCCTGTTGTTCCTTTCTCAAAATCAGAGATCTTAATAGTGACAATAACACTGCTTTTTCCTTCTGGCTTCTTTGTAAGGGTGAGAATGGCACTGGGTTGGTTCATCACAATTTCTAATGAGTTTCTTAATTCTTTCTCATGTGCTATAAATAGATCCTCCATTACGTTCTCTTCAACTGCTCTGAAAAAACTGTTTTCTTCAGTTAGCATAATTAAGGAATATCTATCTCTTATTCCATACTCATACACATAACTTCGTCCTTCCACCATTTAACAGTTAAGTTATATACAGAAAAAATAGCTTTATGTTTTTATGAAGACTTAAGAATTATCCAAGTAAACTGATTTTAATAAGAAGAACTGTTAATTCAGTTAGTGGGAACAGGTAGATCAACACAGAGATCATTACCCACAAGAAGCCATAATAACATTAGGCTAAACAACAAGGCCAGTGTGATTTTACTCACCTCCAGGATATGCAATCACTTGGAAAGTGTTGGAAACATGATATAACTGTTTTTAATTGCTACCAAAACAGAGGAGATTCAGCAGTTGCCAGTAAATCCAGCTGAACTACAGAGTAGTGGAAACTTGGGTCTGGCCTGCCATCTCTTCTTCATTAGGCATCTTTCACTAGCGATGTCATTTGAGAGACAGAATAAGAAATGACAAAGATAATTTTCTAGGATTACCCTTCTAAGGCATGGAAAGTTCACTAATGTATTCAGATACTCTATATGTAAGTGACCAAATCATGGTGTAATATCAATTAATGACACTTCAAGCTTGTTTTTCTGGAAAATTTAATATCAAATTTAAGGGAATGCTATAGTGGATACAGAATGTCTACCAAAGATCTTTGTATTCAAAGTTTTGCATCCTGGATTGGGTTCTTGCAAGGTTCTGTATATGCTTTAGAGGTATGACCTAGCTGATACAGTGTGTAGTACTTACAGGCACAGTGACACTAGATGTTGTAGTACATTGACTCAAATAGCCCTCAAAATTAAGCCCATCTGGGTTCAATAGTCAGATATTGAGAGTGGATGAGAAAAAATGTAAAGAGGCAGTCTCAGTGGGATATGTGGCCACATATCTTTAATCCCAGTACTTGGTAAGAGACAAGTGAGACAGATATCTGTGAGTTTAAAGCCAGTCCAGAATACATAGTAGTGAGACCATACCTGCCCTACCACTCTCCACCCCTCAAAAAAGCACAAAAACTGATTGAAAATCATTAGATCATTCACTATCTTCTGCTCTAAATGAGGCTATAGGATTCCAATCTATTCTGCTTTTCTTCATTTTTTGATAAGAGTATTTTCTTCGAGATGTACTCCTAAAATACGCTACCCCATAGACAGCATAAAACAATTGATCAATTCAGTCATGGTAGGAATCTTCAAAATTGTGAGACAAAAGTAATAAACCTGTATTTACTAGTTAAGTATATAATGTATTTTATTAGGTTGACGGAAGGCTAACTGATACATGATACACTTAGACTGGAAAACTTAGTGTTAACTTTCTGTCATAATTATTCTGGTTAACTATTTGTGTGGTATTTTTTGATTTCTTGTTATTACAAATTAGTAAGAAACTTGCAAACCCATTATATATGAGTATTTTCTGATTTCTAGATCCTGAAATTCTCATCTCAGTTATGAAAGAAACTGACTTTTCAGGGATAGGTGAAGTAAATGTGAGTAGTAATGTATTATATTAATAACATGCCTTTGTTTTGAAGGGAAGTACTTCAATGAAGCCAGTAAGGACTCTATTTTCAAAGCAAATTTATTGTTAGTATTCAAAACCTAGAAACAGTAGATGTCTACAAACTGTTGAGTGATTCCATTACTGTATTATATCAACACACTAAAATTTTACTCAAAAAAGAAGATCTTATTTATATTTTTAACAAATTGGTATCTTGTAACATTACCCTTATTGAAAGAAAATAGGCATATATAGGTATGATTACCTTTATATGGACTTCTACAAAATTCATGATAATATATAAGGCCATAAATCAGAACAATGTTTTTATGCAGATGAGGGATCAGTAAGGAAGAAGAGATAAAATACAAATGGAAATTATAAAAAAAAACTTTAGGAGATGGGGATGACCTTTTTACCTTAAATATGATAACAGTACTCCACACATATATATCATATATATGGCAAAATGTTTCAAAGTATTTTAACTTACACAAGTTAAATACATACTAACCAGGATGTTCCAATCACTGACCAATAAAATCACTAAGAAATCTATTTCACAAAAATGTGATTTCTGCTACTCATGAAATATCAATGAATGATATATTGATTCATTCATAACCTACATTCTATATATTTGGAAAATCAATTCTACCTCAATGGCAAACAGAAATAAGTAAATGAAGGTCACATCCATTGTAATACTCAGACATAAATATAAAAATATCCATGTCTGTACTGCACAATTTCTGATTTTTGTCGAGTTCTCATCTCTAGTGAGGGGTGAAGTGTTAACAGTAGAGATATAAACCATACCTATGACACTGACACTAGAACCGTTAGATAAAGACTTATGTACGTTCTACCTGTTTCTGTATACACAACTGTCATCCTATTTTAGTCATAAAGAATTTGCTTTTACCACTCTTCAAAGTAGAGACATGATCTTAGACTGACACAGTCCCCAACCCTGCTTATTTTTGCATAATAGTGCATTTACTATATATATATATATATATATATATATATAAAATCAATGAATGAATAATGTGTGTGTGTGTGTGTGTGTGTGTGTGTGTTGAGACAATATGGGTACTAGGAACAAAACACAGGTCTTATTAAACAGCAACAATTACTCTTAACTTCTCTGCTACCTCTCTAACCCTAAGGTTTAAGGTTTTAAACAATAGAACTTTTATAAATATGGGCACTAGAAAAGATGACAAGAAGCATATGAGTTTTTGCTCTCCATTTATGTTTTATAAAATTTGCATGCCTATTTTATTTGAGCTTTCTGTGTCCATGACTTCTTGATAGAATAGGCAGAACGCTACTTTCAACAAAGTATTGGAGAAAGTGTTAACCATAGTTTGGGAAAATGGCCTACAATAATACTCTTCCCAGCATGTTTGGAGACTATTATGCAATCTATTACTTCATCATCATCAACTCAGAGCTCATAGAAGATCCTGACATGCAGGTCACAGGTTTTACTGCCGAAGTCCCACTGTTATCCCATTGAAGGCACAGGCCTCATTACAAATTAAGTTAAATTATGGTCTCAAATACTCTTTGCCATCCTGCTGTTTAGATACACAAAGTTTCAGACTTTCACAAAAGTTATCCATTCCTTAGTGCTTGCAAAGCTCAATTACTTCTCCAATCAGTCCTACACAGTGAACAAAACAGTATGAGAGATTAAATAAGAAAGAAATGATTTCCAAGCCTCTGCACAAATCTTTTCAGTATGGAACAGGAAGTTACAAGGCAGGTGGATGAGAAAGCTGAAGAAATCCATTTCAAACATTTATATATAGAAGTAATAGTCCACAAAGAAACAAAACTTTTAGAAACTTGCAGATTTCAGCTTGAATATTTTTAGAAGCAGAAGCTGAATCATGTTCACACACATTATCAGAGGTTAGGGAATGGGGAGCTACTAGTGCATATTGACAACTCATAAATTCCACAAGAGTGTAGAAAAAAAACAGCTGAAATATGAATTCTCAGAGCATACTGGGGTGACATAGACACGTTGACTAACCTACTGATAGAAGTGGATAGTGTGTGCTGACAAAATGGAAAGCAATAAGTCAAATGAGGACTATATAACAAAGAAGTCATCACAAATTGTCTAACATACCTGAAACTTTTAGCTCATTTTCCCAGTACAGATGTCCAAATATTCAATGTTTGACAGGTGCTCACTGGCTACCTCAGGCTCACTTAATAATAAGTCAGTATATGCCATGTCCACTTAAGGTATTTCTCCAGCATAATGATGTCTCTGGTGTGAAATGAGCTTAAAAGAAGAAGTACGAAGGGCAATAAAACTGTTATACACAAGGAGAAATCTTTGTCCAATGAGACCTTCCATGAAGAAAGTAATGCTGCAGGCATTTCCACATTCACTTAGTATATATGTTCTTGCTTCTATTTGGAACCAATAGTGCATGATGTTAGAGTTTCCACCAGTGAATTTTGATCATTTGTTTAATTTAGACTTCACTATGTCATCAACTTTCTTATATAGATTTGGGTGGGATGTTCTGATGTACATTTTACCACATTTGTGGCACACATCAGGTCCTCCTCCACTATGAAATTTGTTGTGTCTGGAAGGGAAGATTTCCTCCATAAAAATTTCCACATATATCACATATATAAACATTTTCTGCATTTTGGACTTTCTTGTGTTCCTCAAGGTAGGGTTTACTGATAAAGATTTTTCCACAAGCGCTACATATCTGAGGCTTTTCCAGATGCTGCTATTTTTATATTGAGCAAGTTTCTTGTGATGACTTTGCCTATTGTCTTCACTCTTAAAAGCAGCATTTTTGTGAGATTTCTGATGCTGAACAAATTTACCTTTGTAGGAAATAAATTTTCCATCCTTATTGCACCTGTGGTTTTGTCTTGCTAAGAGGTTTTCATGCACTCAGTGCTATTAAGTGGCAGTTCCTCTTTATAACTTACTAGGATATGAGTAGAAAAAGCAAAGAATTTCCTCCCAACCTCACTAAAATTGAAACTCTTATCTTCCCCCTGGAATTTGTAGATATTCATTAATGAAGCTTGGTTCATTTTTTTTCCAGACTTTTATTCTTTATCCTGCAAAATGAAATATTAAGGTTTTGTTTACATGATTGACATTCATATTTCTACTGCCATGTTACTACTGAAAACTGCATAGCTTGCTCATGAATTTGCTTTATGACTGATTTACACACATCACAAGTGACATCCTGAAAGATGTGTTTGCTGTGACACTTTCATAGAAAAAACTTGCTCAGCATGTACAAAATTATCATTCTCTTCAGTGGAATGATCAAGATCAGGCTTAGACTCTAGTACCCTCATTTTGACTATATAAAATTTCAATGAGAAACCAATCCTGTCTCCTCTTTGTAGCCCAATATGGGTAGATACAAAGGATCCAAAATCAGTCATTAAAAAAAATAAATAAATAAAACAAGTGCAAAGTTTGTCAGCCTCTCTTCATATTATGGTCTTTTCTGTGGATCTCTATGTAGCTTCAATTTCTTAGGAGAGAAATATGCCATCTCATCTTCAAGAGTCATAGAGTTCTGAGCAAACTCCAAGTTTGCCACCTCCATGTGTCTAAAACACAGGACACTGTATTTAAGATAAGTGGGCTTGTTGTACAAGTGCAGATGTCATGAAGGATCACATGGCCCTAAAATAGGCTATTTCTTGGATGCTCATACCCTGTGACAGTCAAAGACATAGGTTCAGAATTAGTAAATCAAAGTTCTTATACAACACAGATACAGACATGGAACCCATCTAAAATGTCACCTTTCTATATCTAATATATAGAAGGTACCAGAGAAGCAGCCAAGCAACAGATCCAGCCTTTATTTTGGGATCCTCCCACTTTAAACCCTGGGATTGTGATGGAGCTAGAAAGTGATGTAGTTTGAAAGCGACACTACTGGAAATTCTGCCTATTCTTAGAGTAGAGCTTTACTTTAGAGGTCTGGTGGCGTGGGGGTGGAAGGTGGGGACATCCTTGTGGAGACAGGGAGTGAGGAGGAGGTATGGGATATGGAGCAGTCGGAGGGTGGACTAGGAGGAAAATGAAATCTGGACTGTAAATAAGTAAGTTAGTAAGTAAGTAAATAAATAAGTAAAAGATTTAAAAACAAAACTATAGAATAACTGTTCATTAATTGAGAAAAGTCTACTACTTCCTTCCACAAAGGCAATTTGACAAAACAAAGTTCATAATTTATAGCTGCATTCAACTCTATCATTTTTAATATCCTAGTCATTTTAGTTTTATCTCTACTCAGTACTAAAAGGTGGTCATGTAGTAAGATGATTTTTTAAATTATACATTAGAAATAAAGAGCTAGCTCAATTGGTAAAGTCCTTAAATGTTTACAGTACAAGTGTGAGAACCTGAAAATAGATCCCATGAACCCACTTAAATAGTCCACCTGACTACATGCTATAGCCCTCATTTCTGGAGAGGAGGGGAATGGGAGGTGCTGTTGAGACTATAAGAGCTAGGTAAGGAAACATTGGGAAAGGGGACATGAGGTAGGGTACAAGGGAAGGAAGGTAGGGTACAAGTTCCAGGGAAGGAAGAATGAGAGTGAGGATTGAAGAGGAGTGGGCATAGAGGAAGGGGTACAAAGGCAGGAGAGAATACTGATGAAGGAATGCAAATTGGTTGTGGTGAGAGGTGAAAGGACCTTCTGAGGGGAGGGCACTGTGTGAAAAGAGAGATTACATGCAAAAAGTGATTACAAAGGGTTGATGTTAATGGTGTGTCACAAGGCCTGAAAAAGCAAGGCTAAGAAAAGCAAATCCTGTAAGGTTGCTGGCTTGGCAACTGGTGTAGCCAAAACAAGTAGCTCCAGCTTCAGTAAAATAGGATAGAGATCATCCAAGGAATGCATACCGAGAGACCTCTGCCTCTACATATGCATCCATGGGCAGTCACATGTGCGTATACATATAGATTTACACACAAGTTTTTGAACAATGTCTTAAGTAAAAATTTTTCCTATACTGAGATTTTACTTAACTATGGTTGAATATTCTCTTTGATTGTAGTAGTCAGTTGACTATCTTCATTTATTTGGGCAATCGTATTCTATGCAACTTACAATTTGACTCATAGTTTACAATTTTACTAGTAAAACCTATTAATTTTTCTCTCATATTTGTACAATGGCAAGAAACTTTGCAATAATATAGACTATCAGTTTATGCCAGAGGAGATAATTTCTTCACGTATATTTATTGCTGTACATATTTGAAATTGTATGGATTGAGAAGACAGTGTGATATTTACATGCATGCACATATTGTACATTTAAAATTTGCAAATTTTATATGAATTATTTAAGAACATTGCTTCTTCTCTACTTAAATATGATATATGTATCTTCTTGCTCTAATTATGAAAGTTAAAATTTTATAGTGGTTTAAAATATGGAGATTTAAGGTTCAAATGTGTATTTATATGAATTCAATTAAACATTCTTTCATATATGCGTTGTTACTCAGACTTCCTCTTTTCAACGGTATGTTCAGATCAATTACCATTAACTGGTTGATTAATTATTTGTCATTTAAATTCTTTTTGGCTCTTTATATACTCTTTGTTACCAGTATTAATTAGGAGAATGTTGGCATATTTTGTCCTATTTTATATATTGTCTTTTCGTAATGATGATTATTTTCCATGGTAAGCAAATATTTTTCTAACTGGATGCTGTCACATTTATTTGATTTACTGAGCCATTGGAAACATACAAAATCACTTGCTATGTCAGTATCTTAACATCTTGAAGTGTTTTGCCTGTGATATCTTCTAATAGTTTCAGTGTTTTAGGTCTTAAGTTAAGATCTTTGCTTCAATTTAAGCTTTGTTTTGTTTTGCATAAAGGAATATTTTATTTTTTATATTCTGTAAAATTTGTAAATGTATATAATATATATTGATCATCTGGATCACATACACCTCTATTATCTGCTCTATTACTCCTCAGAATTCCCCATTTTATCTCTTTCCCAACCTCCGGTCTATCATTCATAAATAATAAATAGACTCACTGAGTCGCGTTAATGCTGCCCATATGATCATATGAATAGGGTCATTCACTGGAGTATGAAGAACATACCATTAGCCATACTCCTGAGGAAAATCAGTCCTCCCCCAATTTCTATTAACTATCATTAGCTCTTCAGCTTCCATTTAGTGTAAGATCTAGGGGACAAATTCCACACATTATTCTATGTGTAATTATAAAGTTACCTGAGAACTATTTGTTGAACAGGCTGTTTTTACTCCTATTCATAATTTTGGCACCACAGTTAAGAATAATTTGGATGAAGATACGAGATTGAATTTCTTTGTCCTCAATGCTGTCTGTCATCTCAGTCTGTTACTTGTCTGATACTACATTTGTTAATGTATTCATGCAGCTCCAGATTATATATTAAAATTGGCTATCAATTGATTTTAGTATTTGAAGATTTTGAATTTTAGGAATTTATTCCTTAGTTACATCAAGCAATGTCAAAAAGATTTTCACAAAGTTTGCACCAAATATGAACATCAGTTGCATATTATGACCACTACAGTGATATTAATTTCCATTGTCCAAGAATATTGGAATTTTTTCATCTCCCAGTATTGTCTTCAATTAAATTCTTCAATATGTATGTGTGTATATATATATATATATATATATATATATATATATATATTTTTTTTTTTTAATTTTCATTATAGCTACCATTTGGATATTTAGTTAGGCCTTTTCTTAGATATTTTGAAGCTATTATGAATGCAATTTATTATTTGATTTTATTTTCAGTAGTATAATTCTTGATGTACAGAAAAACTTCTGATTTTTTCAGTGCTAATTTTGAATCCTGCTATTTAACTGAAAATGATTATATCTGTTTTGAATCTTTGCAGTAATGGATCACATAATCAGAAGGACAATAGAGCAGAATAATATGACTTTTGATAAAAAAAGTTATTTCCTGTACTGTTTTTTTTTTTATCAAAGACTTCAAACCCATATTGAATAACAGTATTGAATGATATTGAACATATTTATTAATAATTATATGAACATTTTTATCATAATTTAACAAAATGTATTTCTTTGAATAGAAGAGCTATGTAAATATTTTTTAATTTAACTTAATTTTTACTTATTCAATTTACATACCACTCACTTTCTCCCAGTCTCCCCCTCCCAAAAATTCTTCCCCCATCCCCTACTCCTCTGAATTGGTGAGGTCCCCTAGGTATCCTCTCCCCACGCTGGCACTTCATGTCTCTGAGAGGCTAAGCACTTCCTCTCCCACTGAGGCAATACAAGGCAACCCAGCCATTAGAATATATCCCATTTGTAGGCAAAACCATTTGGCATAACTCCCATTCCATTTGTTCTGGGCTCCCATGAAGGCCAACGTGCACATCTGCTACAAATGTGGGGGAGGCCTAGGTACAGCCTTGTATGTTCTTTGGTTGGTGGTTCAGACTCTGAAAGCCCCAGAGGTACAGGTTAGTTGACTCTATTGGTCTTCCTGTAGATTTCATATTCCCTTCAGGGACTGCAATCCTTCCTCTTATTCTTCTATAAGAGTCCTCAAGCTCCAACTACTATTTGGCTGTGGGTGTCTATATCAGTCTGAGCCAGCTGCTGGGTGGATCCTTCAAATTATTTTTATATAAATTATTTTTTAAATAAATTATATTCATTAAAATCTTAACTCCTGCCCTTTCTTAGATTATTTTAATTCAATATAAAAATTTTAAAAATGCCTTCTCTTTAATGTTATAGGTTTTTTTTAATTATGATAATCACATTTAGGGTTTAGTTTTATTTCATATATTTAAAAAATTTTAAAGTTTTCTATTGGTTTTGAGTTTAAAAACCAATCTAAGAAAAATATTAGCTCTCAATATTTACCATGGGAAAGATATTATGGTTTATATCAAATCAAGATCCCTGGTTGTAACTTGGGGAAAAAAGAAATAAGAGAAGAAACTGCTATCTGGTACTCTGGGAAAATATTAAATTAGAAGATTTTGCTTCTAGAAAGTAGTATAGCTGCATAATTTTTTGAAGCAGTTTTGTACTCATTTCCATAATGGCTGCAAAAACTACATTCACTAACCTAAATAGAGATTCCATTTTGTCTTTTTTGCCATCATTTATTCTTATTTGTTTCTTTAATGATAGTTGTTCTGATGGAACTGATACAGTATCTCAGGTTGGATTTTATTTCCAATTCTTTGAAGTGTAAGGATGCTGAATACTTTTTTCATGTATGTCTTGATCATTTGTACTTCATCTTTAGAGATGGTTTTGTTCTTTTCATTTTCCTTGTATTTATTCTATTGTTTATAGGAATCCAAGTGACCTTTGATTAGTGTGCTACAGAAACACTTGCATATTTCTGGTCATTGTTGCAATATTCCTAATAGGTAAGATATGGGATCAGCCTAGGTATGCATAAACAGATGAATAAATATGAAAATATATTATCTATAAAGAGTAGATATTATTAATCCATAAATAATAGCAAAATTATAACATTTACATAATTACATAAAATAAACTTAAAGTAACTGAGGGAGTTTGTAGCCCCATGGGTAGGGAGCAACAATGTCAACTGGTCAGGTCCCCCAGTGCTCCCAATGACTGGACCATCAACCAAAGAATGCATATGGAGGAACACATGGTGCTGGCCACATATGTGGTTAAGGAAGGCCTTGTTGACCATCATTGGGAGGAGAAGCCCTTGGGTCTGAAAGTTTTAGATGCCCCAGTATAGGGGAATGCCAGGGAGGGGAGACAGGAGTGGGTGGGTGGGTGGGGGAATACCCTCATAGAGGCAGGGGGAGTGAGGATGAGATAGGAGGTTTCCAAAGGGGAGACCTGGAAAAGGGAAAACATTTGAAATATGAATAAAGTATTAAATAAAAAATTCAAAAAATTAATATTATCATATTAAGCAAACTGATCCAGCCCCAAGAAAACAAATATTATATGCTATTTTATAGTGAACGTCCAGATTGGTTTTGTGTGTGTGTATGTGTTTGTGTGTCTCTGTTTGTATACACAAATGCACAACATGAGTATGTATATCACACAGCTGAAATCAAAACACTCAATAGTTATAGCAAGGTAATAAGTTCAAAGACAGCTTGCACTATGAGTTTCAACCCTTATGGAAGGACAGGTATGATAGGGTGCAATTGGGACAATGAGATGTCTCAGTAGTTGAAGAATTTAGTTATTAAATGAATATATATCCACTGTTAACCATTGTACCATTATAAATCATAATACATAAATAATTACAATTTTCAAGGCTTCACTGGTATGACAAGCATCATATGCTTTCTGAATAGCTTCCAATTTGGGCTATAACTTTGGGCATCAATCCACACCTGTATTAAAAGGAATAGCCAGTGTTTATCTTATGATATATTTGAGGAAGTCCAGCATATGGAAAGAAATAATGTCCAAATAACCACTGTATCAAAAAAATGTAGCCCTTCCTTATACTATTTACTCGTCACATTTTTAATCTTTAATAAACAAATATATACTAGATTTTTATGCATGAAACCTTCATCAAAATTGACAATTCCAGATTTTATTAGTAAAGCTTCTATAAATTTAAAAGAAAAGGAATCTAAGTTTATTTGATAGTGAACTATATAATCTTTTCTCCTGCCTGACACACAGGATGTTGAAAAATTATTGCCAGTAGCCTTGGTATCTATGGGTGCTTTAAGCTATACACTCAATATGCAAAGTAAAATATTCCTCCTAATGCTATTGTTGATGAAACTGAATATTCTGTAGTTGCATTTAAAACTCACTCCACAGGAGGAAACAGTTTGTCTTGCAAGCCAGGTCCAAACCTATAGCTGGAGCGGTCATTGGCACAAATTTAAAGACATCATTTTGTTAAACAGATATGATGTGGCTTTCTAATTTTCTTACAAACAGTTTTATTAGTGCTTATACATATGGTGACTATCAATCTCAACTGTATGAGAAAACTTATTCTTTTGCAAAGTATAGCAATTTCTGCAATAACTCATTAATGATCAGAATAATAGATTGTTACTGTGAAATAATATCCTAGTGGTCAGTCATAAATGGAAGAAACCAAGTATCAAACCATATCCTGTCTTCCAAAGCTCAAAAATAAAAACCCATACAAAACAGACTGAAATTCCAGAAATAGTGATTGAAGTAGAGGTTCAATATAATTTCTTCCAGACTGAAACATTCATTCCTAGAGAGAGCATGGTAGGAGTAACTCACATGACTTATAGAATTTCCAGTACTGATATGGCCCTCAATGAGGTTATGTAAGTAATAAACAACTGTTAGGACATAGGAGACTTTTCAGTGATTTTCATGTTGTTCAGAGAATGCATAGTAAAACATTCAGGACTTGCTAAACTTATGGAAGGATAGGCTTTTTTGGTGAAGCAACTATCTGAATCGTCCAGTGTCCTCTAACTTATCCCTCACATGTCCTACTACAGATGATATTTTTGTTTAATGACAAAGGTAGAGTTAAGTTAGTAGTTCTCAATCTTCCTAATGCTGTGAACACTTAATACAGTTCTTCATGTTCTGGTGACCCACCCCCCCCACCATAAAATTATTTTTGATGCTTCTTTATGACAGTAATTTTGTTACTGTTATGAGTCATAATGCAAATATCTAATAGGAAGATATTCTTAGGTACCCTCTGTGAAAGCCTCATTAGACACCTCTACCCCCTAAAATGGTCATGAACCACAGGTTGCAAACCATTGACTTAAATGGAGCAATTTCTTGGGTCTCTTATCTGTGCTCCATCAGTAGTAAATTCATATTTCTTTATCATATTTTTCGATGAAAAAATCAGTCAACAACAACTTATAATTTATTCATTTAGCTTCAAAGAACAGAAATTCTAGGTTTAACATTTTAACATTACATTATATGATTTCTGATAAACTTTTTATCTTGTTCTCTTTCTGGTTTATTTAAAAAAAAAAGAAAAGTACATGGGATCTTCTCTTCAGAGCATGATATGAAAAAGCTGTTCTTAGAAAATAATATCATGGATTGAATTTTATGTTCTGTAAAATTCATGTATTGACATCATAACAATGTGAAATTTGGAGAAAGGAGGCCTCTGGGAGTTGGGAAATTCATAAGATCCATGTCTTAAGTGGATAGAACAGTAAGCTCATTGTTTCCTTCTCCCATCGCCTCTAAAATCAACAAGAAGGCCGGCTTTTATAAAGCAGGTGAAATCAAAGGCTTGCCAACCTAAAAACACAAGTATAACCTTATAATTTGTAAGTATTGAGAACATACATGCTTTATATTTAAACTACATAGCCTGGTGCATGTTGTTATGTTTGCTTTAATCTCTAGAAAATTAATCTAATTGGATTGGAGTCAGAAAAACAAATGTGGTCTTTGAGACAAACTGGGATTGTAAATGCCATGTGTGCTTATGTGTTTATTCACTTCTGCTTCTACTTCTTAAGCCAAATGTGAACGTTTATTGAACTATCCACACACATTGACAACATTTCATAAACACATACATGGCAAATTGTCTTCAAAGTGAATTTTGGTGTAAGGAAAAATGCTATGAATAGCTGTTGTTTATTTTAGAAGTATTTTAAAATGTAGAATAATTTTTATCTCCGCTTTCCAAAGCCCTGTTCATTTATTGAGTCTGCAATTCACTTTTGTCTATGGTTAAAATCATGTGAATTTAAAACCATTTGCTGAGAAGCTACTTTAATTAACCATCAAACTTTGTTCTTTACTAGTTTCCTAGATCTGGATTGTTGGCTAACCTTACATTATCAAACATTGCATCACAATGTGGAGTGGGTCTTCAATCCTATCAGAGATGTTAGTTATTTTATTAACACACATGACAGTAGTACATAAATGAGCATATATTTGTTGCCAACTGATATATTCATATTCCTTTTATCCAAGCTAATATTTCCCTCAATTTTGCATTCTCATCTCCCTAGATCAATTTTATATCACTTCATAACAGCTTTTTCTCCCACAGTATTCCTTTTTTTTTTAAACTATGTTCTACTACCCATCCTTCCTGAAAGCATCTCCTCCATACACTTTTCCTCCTCATTCCTTTCTATGTTTTCTGGATTATACAAGTCCTCCATGTTAGACCTATCATACTAGAGAACTTTAGATAGGATCTTCATATATGAGAGGAAAAATATGTATTTATCCTTTTTGACATGGGAGATGTGAGTTACCTCTCAGAAGTTTGGTTTTTTATTTTTACAATTCTGTTTCCCTGAAAAAAATCACAATTTTATTTTACTTTCCAATAATTTATATTCCAGTGTATATATGTTCAACTTTATCATTATCCATCTGTTATTAGAAATCTACACTCCTCCATTTCTTAGCTATCATGAATATGGCAGCAACGAACACAGATTAATATTATAAGGTACAGAATCCTTGGACTACATGCCACAGAATGGAACTAACTGGGTCATATACTCATTTTAAATATAGGTTTTTACAAAAAACTCAGACTGATTTCTAAAGTGGTTGAACAAGTTTGACTCTCAGTAGCAGAGTATAAGTTTCCCACATTTTACCTCTACAATTTGTTGTTATTTGTATTGGTCTCTAGATTTCTATTGCTCTGAAGACATACTATAACCATGGCAACTTTTCTAAAGAACACTGACTTGAAACTGACTTGCAGTTTCAAAGGGTTAGCTTATTATCATTGTAGAGGAGGGTAAGGAGATATGTTGGAGAAGAACCTGACACACTAGACCTAATGTGCATCTGAGACCTAAAAGACCACCCTCACAGACATAAACTTCTTCTTTTTCTTTTTGGATATTTATTTACATTTCAAATGTTTTACCATTTGGAAACACTCTATTCCATCCCACCTTCCCCTGCCTCGATGAGGCTGTTCCCCCACCCAGCCACTCCCATCTTCCCTCGCTAGCATTCCCCTATACTGGGGAATCAAACACCATCAGGTCCAGGGGCCTCTCCTCCCACTGAAGACCAACAAGGCCCTCCTTTGCCACATATACAGCCAGCATCATGGATCCCTCCATGTGTATTCTTTGGTTGGTGGTCCAGTCTCCAGGAGCTCTGGGAGGTCTGGCCAGTTGACACAGTTGCTCCATCCATAGACTTGCAAACTCCATAAGATCCTTCAGTCCCTTCTCCAACTTCCCCATCTGGGACCCAATGCTCAGTCCAATTGTTGGCTATGAGCATCTGGTTCTGTATTGTCAGGCTCTGGAAGAGCCTCTTGGGAGACAGCTTATCATGCTTTCATCAGCAAATACTTCCCAGCATACACAATAATGTCTGAGTTTGATGGCTGTATATGGGATGCATTCCCAGGTGAGGAAGTCTCTGGATGGTCTTTCCTTGAGTATCTGCACCACATTTTCTCGCCATATTTCCTCCTGTGAGTATTTTGTTCACCCTTATAAGAAATACTGAAGTATCCACATTTTGGTCTTCCTTCTTCTTGGCTTCATATGGTCTGTGAATTGAATCTTGGATATTCCAAAGTTTTGGGCTAATATCCACTCACCAGTGAGTGCATACCATGTGTGTTCTTTTGTGACTGAGTTACCTC
Source organism: Rhynchomys soricoides (assembly GCA_019843965.1). Classification (NCBI taxonomy): domain Eukaryota; kingdom Metazoa; phylum Chordata; class Mammalia; order Rodentia; family Muridae; genus Rhynchomys; species Rhynchomys soricoides. The sequence continues at coordinate 130,414 of JADRCH010007664.1, read as the reverse complement.
ACTCAGGATGATATTTTCAAGTTCCATCCATTTGCCTGCGAATTTCATGAAGTCATTGTTTGTAATAGCTCAGTAGTATTCCATTGTGTAAATGTACCACATTTTCTGTATTCATTCCTCCGTTGAGGGACATCTGGGTTATTTCCCAAAAACCCAGGATAGCAAAACCTATTCTCCTCGATAAAAGAACTTCTGCGGGAATCAGTATCCCTGATCTCAAGCTGTACTACAGAACAAAAGTGATAAAAACTGCATGGTATTGGTACACGCAGGTAGATCAATAGAATAGAATTGAAGACCCAGAAATGAACCCACACACCTATGGTCAATTGATCTTTGACAATGAGCTAAAACCATCCAGTGAAAACATGACAGCATTTTCAACAAATAGTGCTGCTTCAACTGGCAGTCAACAAGTAGAAGAATGCAATTGTTCCATTCCTATCTTCCTGTCCAAACCTGAAGTCCAAGTAGATCAAGAACCTCCAAATAAAACTGTATACACTGAACCAAAAAGAAGAGAAAGTGGGGGAAAGTCTCAAAATGGGCACAAGGGGAAAGTTCCTGAATAGAACACAGATGGCTTGTGCTCTAAGATCAAGAATCGACAAATGGAACCTCAAAAAATTGCAAAACTTTTGTAAGGCTAAAGGACACTGTTAATAGGACAAAATGGCAACCAATAAATTGTGTAAAGATCTTTACCAATCCTACATCTGACAGAGGGCTAATATCCAATATATATAAAGAACTCAAGAAGTTAGACCCCAGAGAACCAAATTACCCTATTCAAAAACAGGGAACAGAGCTAAACAGAGAATTCTCAACTGAGGAATATCAAATGGCTGAGAAGCACCTAAAGAAATGTTCAACATCCTTAGTCATCCGGGAAATGCAAATCAAAACAACCCTGAGATTCCACCTCACACCAGTCAGAATGGCTAAGATCAAAAACTCAGGTGACAGCAGATGCTGTGGAGGATGTGGAGAAAGGTACAAATTTCTTCCAATATGACCACTTCTACCCCAAGAAGGCCACACCTCATAATAGTTCTACTCCTTACGGGCCAAGGCTTCAAACTTTTGTGTTGATGGGAACCATTCTAATTCAAACCACAATAATATTCTTAATGAAGTTCATTCTTCCTGGGGTAATTTAATGTGTATTTCTGCAATAGCTAAGGGTACTGAATGCTTTTTTAGTATTTTCTACATTTCTGTGTTTCTTCTGAGAGCTCACTTTGCAGTTCTATTGCACAGTTTTTATAAATGTCATTATTTTCTTGCTTTTTTGTTTTTTGAGTTCTTTATATATTCTAGATATTAACCTTTTATCAGCATTATAATGGGTAAAGATTTCTCTGGCTCTGTGGGATACCTCTTCAACTCTTTATGGTTGGGCATCTTTCTTACTCATTTCTTAAATTTGATACATATATTTTCAAGTACAATGGTGGTTAAAGGATACAAATATGTTCACCTGCCTGACCAGAGTGAAAACCTACAACATTGGCTTCATTAATCACTGGCTATATACATACTGAATATTTAATTCAGGATTATTTCTTTGTTCTCTATTCTTTATTTTCAGTAGATTTGTATATTCTTCATGTTTTCCTTATCAGAAAGTATTAAAGCCTATTTGATTTTTGGATCTTTGCTTCATTTGATGATTTATTTCTTTTGAAATTTAGAGTCTCAATCATAATTTTAGGCTCACAAGATGTTTATAGAATCTAATGTTCATGGAATCTTATTTTGAATCCAAGTTGAAAGACTATCAAGGATTTAATATGGAGTGAGCTTAGCACATAGTGATGAAGTAATTTAACTGAAAATAAGACAAGATTTGTCTGGTGATATATTTTAATTCCGCAAAATCTACACCATCAAGATGTGACAACTAGCAAGGCAGTGGTGGTGCATGTCTTTAATCTCAGCACTTGTGAGGCAGAGGCAGGTGGATTTCTGAGTTCGAGACCAGCTTGGTCTACAGAGTGAGTTCCATGACAGCCAGGGCTAAACAGAAAAACTCTGTCTTGAAAAACCAAAAGAGAAAAAAAAATAACAAAAAACAAAAACAAAATAAACAACAAAAAAAAAACCTGATGTGATAACTCTTCTCAGTCCCCTCGAAATATGATCAGAAAACAAAAGACTAAAGACTTTCACAATGTATCCAGAGAAGAATGATGTAATTTTAGGCATAGATAATTGTTATTATTTTTTTTTAATATATGACAAACCTAGTTATTCAGCAAAAGCCAATATTGACATTGATCAATATCCTACCCTTAAAACTTGGAACACAGAAGGAGATAATGTTTACTTCTAGAAAAGTTAGAAAGAAATGGAATTTTATTTTGTTTTGTTTTTGTATTTCAGCACTTTAAAAAGTCTCTATTGGACTGTAAAAATAAAAACATTTGCAATTAGTCTTCCATGTGTGTGTGTGTGTGTGTGTGTGTTACAGTAAAACTTAAAAAAAAAACAAAGCATTTAGTGCTAGTCTGATAAATCATTTGTTTTCTGATTTGTTTTCAGCAGATAAAGCTGACTTGACCCATTTTACCTTGGTTCTATTACATATTTTGAAGCAAACACCCAGGAGATAAACATTAAGTAATGCAAACAATTTCACTCATAAGTTTACCATAAAGTTAATGTAACTTGGAAACCATACATCATTTTAAACTATGTATTTATTGGGATTATGGTAGTATGATTATCAAAAAGTACTTGAAAAGAAATGATTTTAAGACTATATAGCAATATAATTTCAACTTCTCTATTTCTAAACTCATTTTCTTACCTGAAATGTGAGATTTGCATATTTTTCCAGGAAGAAAATAAAACAAACTTATAGTACTCTATGACTAGAAAACAAGGAATAAAAGACTTCTGCTTAGATTTCTAGGCTATTCAACATATGAAAGACATTAACTACAAATAAGGCAGGCCCTGTGAAAATTGATATGGAGAGTGACACCTCTTTATTTATTTACTCAACACTATCATTTAGTTCTTAACCCTGAAATTTCCATGAGTGTATTAATTGTATAACAAATTCTAGGAAAGATATCTTGAAAGACACCAAAAAACCTGAGCTTGCATATTCTTTTCTATGTTACAGAAGCCATAGATTTTCTTGTCAAGACCTCAACATTCAAACAATGGTTCTGTAAAAGTATCCAATGTGGGAAGAGAAATTAATTAAGTGGAATAGATATAACAAAGTAAACGTTTTACAATACATCAGAAACTTTGTCCTATTTGCCTTGAATAAATTCTAAATATCTGAATTTTTAAAATAATGCCTGAGGAGGATGATTTTAAATGACCTCTTTGAGACAGTATACCATTTAATAACTTGTTCTATCCCATTTGCCTTTTAGTCCTCAACAACAGGTTGTAGGAGTAATTTACAGGCACCATGCGCATTTATAATAAATGCAGATAGTAGACATAAACTGGGATAAAAATTCTTTGATACTGGTTATGTGAGCTATTAAATGTTGTGTGAAAAAATAAAACAGGTTTGCTTAATCAATTATACAATTTCATCACCAGTAGAGAAACAAATGCCTACTCTATAATTGTTTTCTTTGTTGTATGAACTCATTTTTATGCAAGGGTGCTGCAAAAAACCTTCCTGAAAGGGAACATCTTCTAGATCTTATGTTACCATGATGTTCTCATTAGGACACCACAGTAAGATTATATAAAGCAAAATTATACAAAGATGTCTCTATATGTTTTCACTTCTGTCTTTTCCCTTTGTATCTTCTGTGTTTTGAAAATTTGCTTTGTTTTCTATCCTTTAATATTTTTGTCATGTGAAAATCACACAAGATCCATTTATGACTGCTGAGCATGTCTGAAGATACATTGAAAGAACTGTTTTTCTATTGCTTTTTCACTTGGTAAAAGTGTGATTGCTTCATTAACACTTCTGAAGCTGTAAATAAAATGTCTTTTTGAAAAATGATGAACAGTTTGTGTCCCACAGCTCCCCCACCTAATGTGGCTTCCTGAACCCCTCTGAAGTATCTTAGGGAACAAAACCATTACATGTGTTGGTTTTCTTACCAAGAACCACCGAAGGCAGATTCTTGTATTAGGGTATGAGAGATGTTACTACTCCTACCCCTTTCTAAGATAAAGAACAAAAGCTTTCTCACTTTTGGTCATGACAAGTATTAAAGTCCAACAATGCCTATTGCCCCAAGAGTTTTCCTCAAGTTTAGATAAATAATCCCATTGTATTTTTATCTGTAAATCTATTTAATTAATACATAAATATGTGAAAGAAGCATGTAAATGTTGAATTATACACAGTAAAACAATCTAGTCATAATTTAGAGGAATGAAGAGGTTAGCTATCATTTACATTTGCATTTCAAAAAACATAAGCAAAGAAAAAATAAATGAAATGGCAATGGATTTCAATATTTTCACATTAATATGTACTAAACTCAAATTGGAATTAGAACTGATACTACATTTCCCTTATGAACTTGTATTTGTAAAGGTTTATAACTTAATTCTTACTAAATGCATACAGAAATTAATTCATGTTTAATGCTTCATAGTGTAGATATTATCAAGTCTAAAGAAACATTGCTTATTTTAATAAACTGATATTTGAGATTGATTCCAAATCCACATTTTCTGAATGCATATTCTGGCATTGTCTTTTACAAGCTGTATTCCTATGTCCTGTTCATTTTTCTTACATTTGCCACATGTAAAGTTAAAGTAATCATTTTAACTGCTCTTTAATTTTCAGAGAAAATTAAATGAGTCCAAAATTTATAATTATTTTTATAATTTTCTTTACATGTGTGTGTTACTATTTATATTTCAATGATTATTATTTGTGCTTTCTTCCACAGTTGTTAGGAGTTTGGAAAGAAGGATGTATATTATGACTACAGAAGGGCTTTGAAATCACTGTCAGATCATGATAAACCTTCTACCTTAATGAGGAAAGTATGACCAAACTAGAAGTAAATCACAGCTGCTTGAAATACCACTGCTGCTTTCTTGTAATTTTCAGTTATTTTGTGTTTGGGACTCAAGTCACAAGATAACTGCTACAAAAGGAGGAGTATATACAACAAAATGTTAGCTCCTTTCCACACACCATTAAACAACAGGACAGAGCAAAAGCAGAGTTGTTGTGAACTTCCGGGGTTCCTGCATAAAACAGTAAGACTGAGATTTGTACCCAGGACTTTTCAACATGGTAAGTTCGTTTACCATTTTGTTCCTCCCTTTTTTTCCCTTTAAATTCACCATGCAGCAGTAAACGAAATCCTTTGCCAAAAGGTAGGATAGTATGCAGCTGGGAAACAAATTAACTATCGAATCATGTATGAAGTGTGACTGGAAAGAAATATTCCTGTGCTTGTCACAGTTTTTGACCAAGCACGAACTTTACATACAGATGCGAGAGCAAATAACAACAAACATGATTCCAACACCTTATCTTTGTATGTGCACTGTGGGCAATGAAAGTTCAACATTAGTCTTTTCAGTCACACCTATACACACAGATGGGAGGACATCAAAATGTAAATAGAGACATATGCTATCACTAAAGATTAAACTGAAGCTGATGTCTATAGCAGAAAAATAATTAGCAAGTGCATAATAAGGGTCGCTTTTTAAACAACATATATGAGGGAAAATATTTTTCCTGGATGCAAAGTTCTTTTTTTCAAACCCAAGAAAGGCCTTATATTGGTTTACAAGTGATGTAATTTACTTGCCTACATTAATGGGTAAACATTGAAGAAGACCAAAAACAAATATTTCAAACTTAAGGCAAAAAACAAAACAAAATACAGGCAAATTGGTAAATTAATGAATCCTTATTTGATGCAAAAGAAAGCACTGTAATATCATTCTCTATGCTTTGAATCTATTTTTAGGCAGAAAAATCAGTGTTGTATCCTAATTTTAAATTATGGGCATAATACCATCTCATCACCACCACCACCACCACCACCATCATCATCATCATCATCACCATCATCATCATCACCACAGATATTATCTGTGATGGCAAGTAAAGGGAAGTTGATTTATCTATAGTTCCAAACCTAGGAATGTCATTATTTTGGGAGTCATTTTAGGGAATCAAATGCAAAAATAACCAAACAATCTTTAAAAATGAAAGAATTCAGGGCAGCTATAGAGATCCAGCTACAAGAATTCTTGGATTGGAACAGGTGAGATTTCTCAGTGGGGAAGGTACTTACTATCAAGCCTGAAGACATGGGTTTGATTTTTAGGAAATGGCAAGTAGAAAGAAAGAATTGGCTCCTATGAATTGTCCTTTTAGCTACCACTGTGGCACAGTCATACCACATGTGTCCTAATAAACATATAATTAAAAATGCTTTCAAATAATAATTCTTGGATTTGGTTCAGAGACTTTTAGTTAGTTGATGCTCATTTTTCCTGATTCCCTAATATGAAATTTTAGAGGCTTACCTTTGGTTGGATCCTGATGCATATCTTAGAGTTGTTCCTGAAGAAGTGGTTTTGGTGAGATTATTGTTGAGTAAGAAAGCTTTTACAGAATTGGCAGTTCCAAATATAATTTTATTGGTGAATATGATGCCATCATTAAAAATATATATTGATGAATTCATATATAAATACTATGTTTATATTTTTCTTCTCTTCACTCTTTTTTCTTTAATTTCTCTTATGTTTCTCCTGTTCCTTCTCAAATCCAAAACCTCCTTAGTTATCATTGCTATATACAAATATAAATTAACAAATACAAACTGCTAAGTTCTTTTACTATTGTGCATATGTGTTTAGTGCTGAATTCTTGGAATTGACTAGCTTATCAGTGAGCAAGTCCCTGGAGAAGACTGATTCTCTCTCAGCAGCCAATAATTATCTAAAATCCTTCTTTTAGGCTAAAGTCTTGAGTAAATACTCCTGTACACTTTGGTATGTCAATTGATGTCATTTTCAGGTCAAATCTGGAGAAGCATAGTATTGAAATTGCCTAGGTACAGCTTCTCAATCATACATAGAATATGGTATCTCATAAGGCAGGTTTTGTGCTGGTCCTCTGGGTCTTAAAATTTACCCTGTTCTCTGTAATATTTTCTGAACCTTAAGGGTAGAAGTTAGATTGTAGATGCATTTAATTAAAACTGGGCACACTACAATCAGTATTTTGATCTGTTGTGACTTTGTATAATTGTTTCCATCTGCTACCAAAAGAAAGTTTCTTGGTGAGGGATGAGAACTACAATTATCTGTGCATATAAGCATAAATATCTACAATGCAGTTACAAATTAAACTAGTTTATTGAAGTGGCAGTAGGATGTTCTCCTCTATAGTATTACCAGCCATGAGTAGAATGGGCTATATTTACAGTATTCTTTCTCCTGTATTGTATTTAAAAGTTTCATTATAAAAAAAAAATAATTCACAAGAAACATTTGTTCAAACCAGTTGGCTGATACACACCAGTAAACCAAACATGTAATAGAGTTTGGGGGAGTACAACAGAGACTTAAAAGCCATCTGGCTTAGGGTTTTACTGCTATGAAGAGACACCATGACCAAGAACACATGTAAAGGACAAAATTAAAATGAGGCTAGATTATAGGTTCAGAAGTTCAGTCCATTATCATTAAAACAAGAGCATTGTAGCATCCAGGCAGACATGGTACAGGAAGAACTGAGAATTTTACATCTTCAACCTAAGGAATCCAGAAACAGTCTTGTCTTCCAGGCAGCTAGGAAACGTGTCTCACAGCCTACCTCCACAGTGACACACTTTCTCCAACAAGGCCATATGTTCTCCAACAAGGCAACACCTCCTAATAGTACCACTCCCAGGGCCAAGCATATTCAATATACCACACCAGGTGAGGCTACATCTCAAAATCCTACTTCAAAAATTGAAATAGTAGAATGTTAAATTAAACACATGCTTGTACAACTCATATATTTAAAAGTGGTTATACTTTATTTAATGTTTGGCTTATCAATGTATATAACAAGTATATACATTACAATTACATTTTGCTTTATAAAGTAAAGTATCATGAATTAATCACTAATTGAATATTAATTTGTTAGCCACAATGTTATTCTTCCTAGTTATATGAATTGCTATTATCATGAACAAAGAAATTACTGTTTTGGTTTGGTAAGATGAGTTACTGGGTAAAGCAGATTGCTGGGTGATCATGTTGACCTTAGTTTGCTCTATAAAATGCATTTAAAGATAAAAGGAGATAAATGAGTCAACAAAGTTGTCCTCTGAACCATGTATATACACTTATGGCATAAAAGATTTTCTATGATCCTGTTTTTAGCCCATAAGCTCAGAATACCCAAGATAGAACTCACAGACCATATGAAACTCAAGAAGGAAGACCAAAGTGTAGATGCTTCAGTCCTTCTTAAGAGGCAGAACAAAATACAGGAGGTAGATGGTTGAAGGAACTTTTGAGGAAGAGCGGAGGGGTAGGGGGAAAGGGGGGCAGAATCAGATAAGGGAGAAGACAGGGATGGTATACAGAGGGTCAGGAATTTGAATGGAGAACTGTAGCAAGGGAGGATGGGGAACAGGTGATAGCCACCAACAAGTCCCAGATACCAGGAAAACAAGAGGCTCCCAGGACACAACAGGGATGAGATTAGCTGAAATACCCAACAAAGGGAAAAGAGAACCTGTAGAGACGATATCCAGAGTTTAGGCATGGCTCCTATTTGGGGATGGGGCCACCCACTCATCTCCAAACTTTTAACACAGAATTGCTCCTCTCTAAAGGAAACATGGAGACCAGGTGTAGAGCAGAGAGTGAAGAAAAGGCCATCCAGAGACTGCCCACCTGGGGATCCATCCCATATACAGACACCATACCCAGGAACTGTTGCAGATGCCAAGAAGTGCTTGCTGACAGGAGGCTGATATAGCAGGCTCCTAAGGCTCTGCCAGACCCTGACAAATACAGATGTGAATTCTCACAGCCAACCATTGGACTAAGCACGGGTCAATGGAGGAGTTAAGGAATAGAGGACTGAAGGAGCTGAAGGGGTTTGCAAATCCATAGGAAGAACAACAATATTAACTAACCAAAACCCCCAAAAGCTCCCACATGTAGCAGAGGATGGCCATGTAGACCATCAATGGGAGGAGAGGCCCTTGGTTCTGTAAAGGTTAGATGCCCCAGTATGGGAGAATGCCAGTGCTGGGAAGTAGGAGTGTGTGGGTGAGTAGTGTACCACACTCATAAAACAGCTGGAGAGGGGGTGGTATAGGGAGTTTCTATGAGGGGAAAGTAGGAATGTAAGAAAACTGATAATATTTGAAATGTAAATAAATAAAATATCCTGTATGAATGGAAAGTGAAAAAAACCCATGTTTGCAATGTAGCTTCATAAATGAATGTGGTTAATTTAAATTGTATTATTGTTAATGGCAATGACATGTTGAATAGAAGAAATTGGTGCTGCCATAGAACATTGCTTCTTCTAGATTTATCTATATACAAATCAATAATATTTTGACTCTCACCCTAATTCAACATCAGCAAAGTTAGTTCTTTGCACAGCATGAATACACCTTTCAAACTCCATGGATCTCAAAAGTATGTTAAAAATACTGCACTTGGAGAATGCGGGCATTGATACTGCTACCTCTCACATGCTAAGCGAACACTCTACCATTTCAAATTAAAGGCTGAAATCAACCAAGTAGAAACTAAAAGAACTATACAAAGAATCAACAAAACCAGGAGCTGGTTCTTTGAGAAAATCAACAGGATAGATAAACCCTTAGCCAGACTAACAAGAGGTCACAGAGACAGTATGCAATTTAACAAAATTAGAAATGAAAATGGAGATATAACAACACATACTGAGGAAATTTTTCAAGATACCATCAGATCCTACTACAAAACCCTATACACAACAAAATTGAAAAATATGGAGGAAATAGACAGGTTTCTAGACAAATACCAATTACCATAGTTAAATCAGGATCAGATAAACCATCTAAATTGTCCCATGACCCCTAAAGAAACAGAAGCAGTCATTAAAAGTCTCCCAAACCAAAAAAAAAAAAAAAGCCTAGGACCAGATGGGTTCAGTGCAGAATTCTATCAGACCTTCAAAGAAGACCTAATACCAATACTCTTCAATCTATTCCACAAATTAGAAACAGGAGAAACATTACCCAATTCATTCTATGAGGCCACAGTTACACTGATACCAAAACTCCACAAAGACCCAACAATAAAAGAAGACTTCAGACCAATTTCCCTTATGAATATCAATGCAAAAATACTCAATAAAATTCTTGCAAACTGAATCCAAGAACACATCAAGACAATCATTCACCATGCTCAAGTAGGCTTCATCCCAGGGATGCAGGTATGGTTCAATACTGGAAAACCATCGATGTAATCTACTTTGTAAACAAACTCAAAGGAAAAAACCACATGGTCATTTCATTGGATGGTGAGAAAGCATTTAACAAAGTTCAACATCCCTTCATGATAAAAGTCTTGGAAAGATCAGGAATTCAAGGAACATACCTAAACAAACTAATAGCAATATGCAGTAAACCAGTAGCCAACATCAAACTAAATGGAAGGAAACTTAAAGCAATCCCACTAAAATCAGGGACTAGGCAAGGCTGCCCTCTCTCTCCCTATCTATTTAATGTAGTACTTGAAGTTCTAGCTAAAGAAATCAGACAACAAAAGGAGGTCAAAAGAATACAAATTGGAAAGGAAAAAAATCAAAATATCACTATTTGCAGATGATATGATAGCATATTATGTGACCCAAAAAACTCCACCAGAGATCTGCTACAGCTGATAAACAGCTTCAGTAATGTGGCTGGATACAAAATTAACTCAATCAAATCAGTAGCCTTCCTATACTCAAAGGATAAATAGGCTAAGAAATAAATTAGGGAAATAACACCCTTCATAATTGTCACTAACAATATAAAATATCTTGGTGTGACTCTAACCAAACAAGTGAAAGATCTGTATGACAAGAACTTCAAGTCTCTGAAGAAAAAAATCGAAGACGACCTCAGAAGTTGGAAAGATTTCCCATGCTCATGGATTGGCAGGATTAATATGGTTAAAATGGCCATCCTGCCGAAAGCAATCTACAGATTGCAATGCAATCTGCAATGCAATGCAATGCAGATTCAATGCAATCCCCATCAAAATCCAAACTCAGTTCTTCATAGACTTAGAAAGAGCAATTCTCAAATTCATATGGAATAACAAAAACCCCAGGATAGCAAAAACTGTTCCCAACAATAAAAGGAATTCTGGAGGAATCAGCCTCCCTTACTTCAATCTGTACTACAGAGCAGTAGTGATAAAATCTGCATGGTATTGGTACAGTGATAGGAAGGTATAACAATGGAATAGAATCAAAGACCCAGAAATGAACCAACACACTTATGGTCACTTGATCTTTGACAAAGGAGCTAAAACCATACAGTCGAAAAAAGACAGCATCTTCAACAGATGGTGCTGGTTCAACTGACAGTCTACATGTAGAAGATTGCAAATTGATCCATTCCCATCTCCCTGTACAAAGCTCAAGTCCACGTGGATCAGGACCTCCACATAAAACCAGATACACTGAATCTAATAGAAGAGAAAGGGGGGTAAAGTCTGGAACACATGGACACAGGGGAAAAATTCCTGAACAGAACTCCAATGGCTTGTGCTCTAAGATCAAGAATTGACAGATGGGACCTCATAAAATTACAAAGCTTCTGTAAGGCAAAGAACACTGTAAATAGGACAAAATGGCAAGCTACAGATTAAGAAAAGATCTTTACCAATCCTACATCTGACAGAGGGCTAATATCCAATGTATACAAAGAACTCAAGAAGCTAGACTCCAGAGATCCAAACAACGCTATCAAAAAATGGGGAAGAGAGCTAAACAGAGAATTCTCAACTGAGGAAACTCGAATGGCCAAGAAGCAACTATAGAAGTGTTCAACATCCATAGTTATCAGGGAAATGCAAATCAAAACAACCCTGAGATTCCACCTCACACCAGTCAGAATGGCTAAGATCAAAAACTCAGGTGACAGCAGGTGTTGTTGAGGATGTTTAGAAAGAGGAACACTCCTCCATTGCTGGTGGGAATGCAAGCTGCTACAACCTCTCTGGAAATAAGTTTGGCGGACTCTCAGAAAAATGAACATAATACTTCCTGAGGACCCAGCTATTCCATTCCTGGGCATATAACCAGAAGACGCTCCAATATGTAATAAAGACACATATTCCACTATGTTCATAGCAGTCATATTTATAATAGTCAGAAACTGGAAACAACCCAGATGTCTCTCAACAGAGGAATGGATACAGAAAATGTTGTTCATTTATACAATGGAATAGTTCTCAGCTATTAAAAACAATGACTTCATGAAATTCACAGACAAATGGATGGAACATGAAAATATCATCTTGCATGAGTAACACTGTCACAAAAGAATGAACATGGTATGTACTCACTGTTAAGTAGTCATTAGCCCAAAAGTTCGAAATACCCAAGAGTCACTTTGCAGCAACTATAAGGCTGAGTGTGAGTTCCCAGATGGAGGACTTGGAGAAGGGACTGAAGGAGCTGAGGGAGTTTACAGCCCCATGGGAAGAACAACAGTGGCACCTGGCCTGACCTCCTCATACTCCTGGAGACTGATCCACCAACCAAAGAAAACACATGGAAGGACTCATGGTGCTGGCCACATATGTGGCAGAGGAGGGTCTTGTTAGCCATCAGAGGGAGGAGAAGCTCTTGGGCCTGAGGGTGTTAGATCTCCCAGTACAGGAGAATGCCTAGGAGAGAAGAGGAGAGTGGATGGGTGGGTGGGTGGGGGAATACCCCCGTAGTGGCAGGGGAGAGGAAGGGAATAGGGAGGTTCCAAAGTTGAGATCTGGAAAGGGAGAAATATTTTAAATGTAAATAAAGTATGAAAAAATCAATAAATAAAATAAATTAGAAAAAAATAAAAATAAATACTGCACTTGTGAGATATATATATATATATATATATATATATTTGTTTGTGTGTGTGTATAATTTACATCATTATTCCCTAAATAAAACATTATTAATTATATAACATTTACAATGTTTCATGAAGTTTAAGCAATCTAGACATGATTTAAATAATTCAAGATGATGAAGACAAGGTCATATGCAAATCATGTGCCAGATTATTTGAAATATTTGACCATTGGTGAATTTTGGCATTCAGACTATAATCTTCAATGCAAATTAATGGACAAGTATTTTTCCTCTGAGATAATGTACTATATAACTTGAGTACTTCTTTTTGTCTGATGAACATGAAGTTAAATGTTACCAGCAGATCATTCTAAATTATTGCACCTGGAAGGTGATATTTTTTCTTCAGGTATGCAGGGGTTGGTTTTTGTTCTTTCCTTTTTCTTTTAGCATAAAGTAATATTAATTTGGGTTGTTCAATGTACTAGCTGTATTCAATTATTTCATGTTATATGTATAATCTTTTACATTATTTCAGAGCCCATAAGTATAAACAAATTTAATCTGTCAATTTACAGTTATTATTTTTAAAGAAAAGTTAATTTCCTATTAGCTTTTTTGTTAGCATTTTTGTTTTCACTGGGCACAATGCAAAGATATAAAAGAAGACAGCTTGTAGTGTTTTAATTCAGCTCAATATTATAACAGTATGTATTTCCTCATTGACTTTGTAGCTCTTTCTCTAATTAGCTGATCACATTTCTTCTTCTCTTCCTCTGAAGTATGTACATATTCTATGACTTGTCCCTAAGGAGAAGGCTACTGCTATCATGCTTATTTAAATAAACAGTAGAATTCTTGTCCAGTGAATATAGAGCATATTTTACCCTGGTAATTCAAAGAACTTCTCCACCATTTTCGTCTATAGATTCCCAAACAAGGAATGAATGTCACACTTCGTAAAGCACGAACCCTTCCAAATATTTCCATTCTTGTGAGCTCTCATTGAGAACAAGTGTAACATTTATAAGTCATCATCCATCTAAAATATATTCCTATAATACAGCTTATTTTCACTATCACTTTGTCTTCTAAAGGTATCCATACAAATGCAACCTAGTAATGTTCAAATTGACTTGCTATCCCAAACATTTCATCAAAGCAAAGAATAAAGACATGTTTAGGGGGTGAGGAGATGGATCAATGAGTAAAGTAATTTTCAGGAAAAAAACAAAAACAAAAACAGATGAATAATAAATTTCAGAGCTGATGTATAATCATGCAGAGTAGTGAATATATCTGTTACCATAAGAACTCCACAGACAAATGATAGTTAGAGACAGAATATCCCTGTAAACTCACAGATCAGCTAGCTCCATGTAGGTAGCTTTAAAAGAAGAATAGATCTGGTTTCAAAGAAGAAGTTGAGGAAAGAAAGCCACAGTTACCCATTGACTTTCAAACACACACACACACACACACACACATACACACACACACACACACATGGGGAGTGGGTTGGGAGAGGACTCTTTCAGATTTCATTAGTTATTTTTTGCAATGATAACATAGTCATAAATTCTTAATATGTTCATACTAGAAACACATACATTGCATTTTATCTCCATTAATTAAATAAATATTATAACATTGTTAATTAAGGTAACTACTGCTAGGTCTCTTTTGTGTTAAGATATTTCCCTTGGTAATTCAGAATCCATGAGTTGATACTATAATATCATTTCAATGAGATTGACTTACCATTTCTAAATCAACCTGAATACTGGAGGATTTTGCCTTAATTTACTCAATTTATGTCTTTAATCTTACACTTTTCTGCTAAAACAAAATATTTTCTGTGTAACCTATCAATAGAAGTAGGGCTTTTTTCACTGTTCTGAAGTTTGGTAAGGCAAGACCAATGCTTCAGAGGGTTTTGGGACAGGAGCTACTTTGATTCCAGTATTAGTCAGTGTGCTATTGCTATGAAGACACACCATGATCACAGCATCTCTTATAAAGTAAAGTTTTTAATTGGGACTTGCTGACAGTTTCAGAAACATAGTCCATTTTCATTATGGCAGGAGAGCATAGCAGCACACAGACAGTCATATAGCTGTATAAATAGCTTAGAGTTCTATATCTGGATTCTTGCCCACTTCCTCAGACATATCCACATGTACTCAAACAAGGCCACAACCTCTAATTCTTTCAAAAGGTGCCACTCCCAAGGAGCCTATGGGAGGCATTTTCATTCAAACCACTACACTCTCCAAGATGGTACAATATTATTGAATGCTACAATTGAGATAGACATTTTCTTCTATTGCAGACTGGACTGGAGGGTGAAGAGCTATGAATATGAGGCAAACCATCACCTTTTTTCTATATATATGCAGACATTTCTCTGAACCAATTATCTTTACCAACTGTGGAGCACTTGAAAATGCAAAATCTGATTAAGGAGGATGGCAGGATGGAGAAAGTAAAGTGGTTGAAGTGAGAAAGGAAATCATAATGCCTCTTTTCTCCCCATTTACTTGTTGACTTATTGATTCTTTGAGAAATTTTACCTGTTTTCACCATATTTGCCTGCTCCCTAGTTCCTCTCAAGTACATTTCTCTTTCCCTACCCATGCAGCAATGTATCCTCTTTGTCATTTTAAAATGACCTTCAAGTCCTATTTGTGCTATGCATGTACTCCTGAATGTGTGTCCCTACACTGAAATATCTTCTTTTTACAATGTGTTACAATCATAAAGAGAACTGACTTCTAGCACCTATTCCTATAGCTTCTCAGCTAGGAGTAAGACTTTATGCCTATCTCCTCTCTCCATAGTGGGGTATTATGATGGGGTATTGTGATTTGAGTTTGCACAGGTGCTGTGTAAGCTGTCATAACCACTATGAACTCATATGTACAGCTTTTCTACTGTGTTTGGAAGACACAGTTTCCTTCCAGTTATCTACTACCTCTAGCTCTTACACTCATCATTCTCCCATTCCCATTATATAATGAGTCCTCAGCCTTGGATAGACAGGATGTGATACAGATGACATATTTCTGGCTGAGTTTTTTGCAATGCCTTATTCTCCACATCTTTACAAGTTGTAGGTGTCTGTGCTAATTGTCATCTTGTGTATAGGGATGTTTCTCTGATGAGGGTTGAGATATGCATTAATTTATGGTATAATGATATGTCATTGGGAATCTGTTTAATATTATATCAACATAGCAGCATAAGAGTAGTAGGTTCTTTCCTAGAGCCTATGATAAGTCAGATGTTATTGGACCCAATAATTTCCCCAAATATAGGTTTTATGCTGGTAAATAGGACTTAAATCCAGTGAAAAGTGTTCATTTATTACCATGATATTCGTGCCACCATCAATGGGCATATCTTGCCAGGCCAGGCAATATTGTAGATTTCAGAGATTCCAGACAGGTAAAACTAATAACTATTTTTATCCTATGGTTTTCATATCACCTTGCAGAACTATTAAAACCAGTCAATAGGGATGAAGATTCTATGTTATTATCAGATTGATTTTTTCATGCATTATGACTCAGGCACATGTTTTTTTGTTTTTGTTGTTGTTTTGGTTTTTTGTTATTGTTGTTTTTGTTTTTTTTTTTCAGAAATATGGTCTTACCATCACATGCTGGAAGGTAACTAATGATGTTATTTTATATTTAGGTATCTATAAAACCTCACTGGCCTTCAATTTAAAACCATTTCAAGCATTGGGACTTTTATTTCTTAGCCTATGGTATCTATTAGGAACATTACCAATTCCAGGCTATTTCTATTGAAACTGTTTTATATATGTGTATGTACATATTTTGTGAATCATATATAGTAGTTGGTTTTCATATGACTAGTATGAAAGGTCTTTAGTATTATTTATTTCTTACTACATGTTTTTTGACTAAATTTCAATTTGTGTTCTCTGTGTATTTTCTTAATCTTTCCTTTCAAACAATTATGCGTATGGGTATTTTGTATATACATACATATATGCATATGTGCATACACACACACACACACATAACCACACACATGTTTGTATCATGTCCTCTGAGATTGGCATTACAGATGATTGTGAGCCACGATATGAGTGCTGTGAATCAAATACTGGTTTTTTAAAAGAGCATCCAGTCCTCTTAACAACTGAGAAATTTTCTGAAAATATTCATGAATCTCCTGAATCAGTAGTAATAGTTAAGCTTGTGCATAAGCAGTACTAGAAGTGGTTTTAAAAAATCCTTCCCTTCTTTGCAATTATTATAAGATATTTTTGTTATGCAATTTTTAATAAATAAGCATTTGAATGGCATAATGATTTATTATATTTTTAATCATCATCATCACAAAGAACTGTTCTTATTCCAGCATATTTGCTAGAGTTACTCTGTCACTAAAGCAGTAGGTCAAGCTGTAAGGAAAGATTAGAATGTTTTAAATGCATTGGAATTTCTATGAAAGACAAATAAGCATAAAAAAGTCTAGAGGGACTGTAGATCATTTGTAATTCTCATTGTGGTCAGTAAATAGATTCATCAATTATGTACATAGCTTTTCATTTATTTAATTTTGCTTTTTCTCATTTCTTTATTCATTTGTTCTTTGTTAATGTCTTCAATTATATATTCATTTGTTTGTTCATTCACTAAATAAAGTAATGTATCCTTGCCTTGTGCCACAACAGAAGAAAACAACAATCTTAACCCCAGTTCCAGTCACAAAGTAGCATAACCCACCCCCTACATTATGGAGTGATATTAGGAAAGTGTAAATTGAACTACTCTATCCTAAAAAAAATAGTTTCCAATGACCTCTAAAATTATTTAGGAGGAATTTTGAATTTCTGTGATAACATATAAAATCTCACCTCTTACTTTTCAATTTCATCTCTTACCCCATGACCATTACAGTCATAACAATTTTTTGTTGCTTTGTTTTGCTATGACTGAAAAGCAACAAGACAGTTGTACCTTGAAAACAAAGTTCTTATTCCTTTTACCTAGGATGTTCTTCCCCTGAATCATAGAGTGAATAACTTGTCAATTTTTTATCATTTCTTAAGTACCATTGTTTGAGATGTCTTTAAAGGTACCTGATATCAAATCACTTTACCCTTGTCTTTGAAGTTTGTGAGAACTCATCATTATTTGTACATATGTGCATATACTTGAAAAGAATGTCAACTGTGTGAAGATAGTTTCTGACTTATTTTATTTAAAGAGTGACTATTGTAAAAATTTTAAAAACTTTTGCTTGGCTAATTTGATGAAAAATTTCATTGGCATCAGTATTTTAGTAAATATAGGCATATAAGAACAAAAATAACATATTATTTTGGTGATATAAGTGAAGTTCATTGGAGAGATAGGGCAGCTTACAGAACAGAGATTGTGGGATGTACTGAGGAATTTAGATTGAATTTTAAAGCTAATACAGAATCTTTGAATTACTTGAGGTACAGTAAAAGGATGGTTTTACTAGAGTGGAGTGAATATGAAAACATGAGGTTAGTAGCACAGAAAACCTTGTGTGTAGTAAATTGTGCTCACTGAAATTTATTTATGTCATATGTTTGAATAAAGCTACTCAAGAAAAGATTCATCTCATGTTTTTCTCAGTATTTATCAAGCATGTCACTAAGCATATTATAAGCTATCATTAATATAACATTTTTTTTGGATTATCTAAGAATGCAACAAATATGTGATCAAATCAGTTTAAGAATTTGAGTTCCATGGTCTACGATACACCTTTGGTTGATGGATGAATCCATCTGTTTCAGACACACTTCTTCCACCCAGTACAGAAAAGAGAAATAAAAATTTCTTCCTCTGTAAAGACGTCTTTCTTTCTATGCTATTCCCATTGCCCTGAACAGTGTAGTAGGGTAGATAGATGAACATTTTCAATATTTTTTCTTAGCTGGTTTTCTAATGTTATTGTTACAAAAGAAATAGTGTGAAATCTTATGCTGCTTATACAAAACATATTATTCTTTTCATAACTTTCCACATAAATAAATCAGAAAGTTATTGGATAGACTGTTTTCATTAAGTAATTATCCTGAATTTAATAGAGATGTCAATTGTAGTTGTACTTATTGTAATACTATTCAGGTAGAAATTCAAAGCAGCTTTTTTGCATTGTTAGCAGTCTATGTTGACTGTTAGCTCAATCCTAAGCTAGGATTGTTGACTATAGCCCTTAAATACTACCCTTCAGCTTCTGTATCCTCATAGACTGAAGGCTGCAAGGCAGAGAGACTTATTACTAGTTAGATCAGAGTTCCAAATATGAGACTACAGGTAAGAGAGAAGCTGAATTATCTTTTATGGAATTTTAAACAATGTATCATAAACTCTGCCTTTCAGTAGGAAGAGCATCAAAGAGTTTGTGGATTGCTTTAATAATTTCATATCTTCTGTTATTTATTCCATTTTACGTGATTTCACATAATGAAAGCATGTCTTGAAGAAGCTTTTGTACTCAATCAACCCATAATTTTATGTTCTTTGTGGACATGAACCAACAATAACAACCAACATTTGAGTTGAATTAGCCTATTTTTCAAAAATTGGTTTAGTTCTGAAGAACAAAAATAAATAGCATCTCAGATAATTTTATTTTGATTTACTTTTCTTACCACCAAGAACAATAACAAGGCATTGAAAATATAAACATAAAACAGAACCTTAAGGAGAATTAATTCACCCATATATTTTAAAATGTATACCCAAAGTTTGCTGTTTCACACAGGGAGTATATTGTGGAAGTAACCAATTCTTTGTGAAATGTGGAGAAGCTAATGTTGCCCTCAAGGTTTATATCTGTAAGTTAACAGATAATTCCTATTCCCCTCTATTATGCCATTATTTTTTTTTGTATATGTATATAGTATGTATCTGTTCATTGTGTGTATGTGCGCATGCCTGTGTGGATCCAGATATATACACGAGTGTGCATGTGTTTGGAGGTATCTCAGTTACAGTATCTATTGGTATGATAAGATCCTATGACTACAGCAACACTTATGAAGAAAACCATTTAATTGGGGCTGGCTTCTGGTATCAGATGTTTAGTCCATTATCATCACGGTGGGGAGCATGGTAGTGTGCAGGCAGACAAAATGTTGGAGAAGGAGCTGAAAGTTCTATATCTGGGTATGCAGGCAGCAGGAAGAGAATGCCACACTGGGCATGGTTTGAACTTCTGATATCTCAAAAACTACTCCCTAGTGAAACCACCTCCAGTAAAGCCACACCTACATTAACAAGACCACATATCCAAATAATGCCACTTCTTATGGCTAAACATTCAAACACATGAGTCTATGGGGGGCATTCCTGTTTACATCAGAACAGGAGGCTTGAGCCTAAACTCAGTATTCATTCCTCAGGATTTGTTTACCTAATTTGATGAAATAAGGTATTTCACTGTGATCTGAATCTCATCAATTATGATAAAATAGCTGGTGAATGAACTCCAATAATTCACCTGTCTCCACCTCTACATCTCTGGAATTATAAGCATATGCCATTATTCTTGGCTTTATATGTGAGTGCTGAGAATCTGACTTAGGTACTTATGTTTACATCCTAAATATTTTCATCACTGAGCTATGTCGGAAGCCCTTATAGCAGCCTCACTTACCTTCTTAATTTTCCATATATACATGTAGACTAGCATACATGTGTGTAGATGTGCATGTGTTTGTATGCGTGTTTGTGTGTGTGTATATACATATATCATCATTGCACAAGAGAAAGGGCTGGCCATTATCCATTATCCTCTGATTGTCATAAGAGCAAATGATAAAAGATATCATAGTAACCCTACTACAAAATTTAGGTTTTGTTATAAGTTCTCATTCTGAATATAAAACTTGCCTAAACTTTGCTATGCCACCCAATCTTGCTTTGAACTTACAGTGATCTTTCTGCCATAGTTCTGAGAATTCTGGGATTCCAGCTATGAGAAACCATATCTAGCAATTCACAATAAACTAATACTAACAATTAAAAACATTGCCTTTAGACTTACTTCTCCTACTATTGAAAATGTTTTTTTTTCCCTCCTATAAACAGGCTGTCCTCCAGAGAGGAATAAATGTTCCATTTGTAAGAATTACTAGAATCCTCCCCCATTATTGTAATTTCCCAACTTTTATTTATGTTGTTAATAAAAACTTTAACATGTTTATTCTTACTTTTACCTTTTATTAATTAATTATTTTACTTATTTACATCCTAAATGCTACCTCCCATCGCAGTCCCCCTTGTAGAATTCTTTCCAACAACCTCCCTACTCTTCACCCCTGAGAGGGTGTGCCTACCCTGGGGCATCAAGTCTCTACAGAATTAGGTATATCCTCTCCAATTAAGACCATACAAAACAGTCCTCTGCTACATATGTGTCAGGGCCCTCAAACTCAGAGCTTCCAGGGGTCCTTGTTATTTGACACTCTTGGTCTTCTTGTGGGGTTCCCATCCCCTTCAGTTCCTTCAAATCTTGTCCTAACGGGGTCCTCTGACCCCTTCCCATGCTTGGCTGTCTACATCTGTCCAAATCAGCTGCATCTGTCTTAGAACAGCCATGCTAGGACATACCATCCTGATCACACCTGATATTGCAAGCTAAGCAGGCTTGGGCTTGGTTAGTACTTCTGTAGGACAGTTGATTTTTTTTTTTTAAAGATTTGTTATTATTTTGCTGAGGTAATTCATAAGTCCTCAACAAAATATTGCTACAATAGTAAAGATCTTTACTACACTAAGCAGTTTTCTTTAAGATATTTTTTTGTGATTATTCTTGGTAACCAACTTGATTTCCATAATTTAAAAAAATATCTTTTTAAATATTTTTATTAATTCTTTGTGAATTCCACATTTACCTCAATCCCACTCATCTCTCCATTCCTTTGTATCTGCCCTCTGTTCTTGGAATCTCCCTCACAAAAGAAGAAAGTAAAGAAAAGAAATGAAAAGAAAAAAATCGTTCTTTTCTTTCTGTAGAAATAGCAGTGTATCATTATTTAAAACACTATATCCTTTTGTCCAAATATTTTTACTTGGAAATGTTAATTACAATGAATGACTGTTCTACTTCAAGGCCTCTGCCTTCTGCTACACCATCAATACTGGATCCTCACAGGGAATCCTGTCAGATATCCTATTATTGCCTTGTGTCATGGAGATCCTGCAGCTTTGTATCTGTAGGACCATCCTCTTCATGTATTCTAGCATTTCATAGATGTGGTAAATGTTGGTCCGGGCCAACTCAAAGCCCAGGATCTGGGCCTAAGAGATATCTGAGGTCATCAGACTGCTAATTCCTGTGTGTACCTATGCCACCAGGGCCAGCTCTCCAGCACTGCTCTAAGTAGCTTACTCAAGTGCTGCATGGCAAGGGATAGTGCCAGCTTTCTGACACTCACACCCTCTGGTCAGGCTTTCCTTTGCCTGATCCAAACCTCATCCACCATTAAGTGGGGTGTGCCAAGGAGTGGTGCCCTCCTCTCTTGCCCCATGCTGCCTGTGGCAGAGCAAGCAACACAATAAAACTCAGGTTCTTCTTATGCCTATAAAACTGAGTACTTTCTTGTATTTATGATATATTTTATTATTAATTATGTGTATTTGTGTATGTACATGGATGTGTAGTTAGAGCACTGGTTACTGAAGGGACCTACGGAGTCCAGAAAAGGGAACCATAATTCCTGGAGCTGAAGTTACAAGAACTTATGAGCTGCCCAGTATGGTTATTGGGAATTGGATTCAGGTCCTTTTCATGGGCAGTATGTGCTCTTAACCACTGAGATCATGCCTCAGTCCTGCTTATTATTTTCTTCATAATAACAAAATATTCTACTCATCTTTAAAGGCGAACTATAAATTCATTATTATCTATTTCTTTGGGATTCTTTCTAACTTTTATTTACACTAATTTATGGTACTTAGCAGTTTCCATTGTGTTAGTGACATTTGTAGTTATATATGGCACTAGAAGTAGCTATGGTTATTTCTTTTTCTATTGTTCTTTCTTCCTCAAAGTCTCATAGAGATTCTTGTGTATAATTCATGCTTATTTTTACTTATTTACCTTGACATGATCAAATTAGGAAATTAATCAATGAAAAAATTATCTTTTTAAACATTTTTTGTAGTAACTGGTTAGTAGGAAACAGTTGTGTTCTGTGGTTAACTGCTATAAAAATATTTTCAAAGGCCACTGTGAATTCACCAGTGAATTTCGTTTGGAAAAGATGCATCATCAAGCTTGTAATATTTGATCACAAAAATTTACATTTGAGTTGGATTGGAATTTTCATTTAACTTTCTAAATAAATTGGACAGAGAGTGTTTATGTTCCACCAAGCCCTAGGAGTAAAATGGAATTGAAATTTTTCTAATTATAATAATATAAAATGAATGATCTGCTAACTTATAATACCAATTATAGTGAGGACTCTATACATTGGAATTTTCTATGTCTATAAATAATCTATATTCCCCATCTTCTCACTAAAATAAAGAGCATTTCCTTAGAAGAAAATTTTTAAAAATCATAATTACAGTTTTTCTTTTTAACTTTCTGGAGTTGTACATATAGGTGGTTTGGCCCACATTTTTCTTTTTAGAAGAGTCATGTATATCATGATTGCAATAAAGCATAGTCATGACAGATGTGACAGTGACTAATTGTAGCTGATGCAGGCAATATGGAAAGAGGATTTTCTCATTAAAGGTAAGGGTCAAAGGAAGATTTGAGAATTAGAAAGTAATGTAATGGGGTCAGGGCAAAATGACCACCTCAGGCCTATGTCAACCCAAGTGGAAAATTGCTTGAAAGGAAGGTTAGCAATTTGAACCAGCAATAAAATAAAGTATAAAGTTCTTAGCTCATACATAGGGATGACCACACATAAATGCTCTTAAAATAATCTTTCTTATTTTTTTAACTAATGCCAGAATTTTTCAATTCCTATTTTATCAGTGTTACTGATAGGTAAGCAATTACAAGAAAAACAAGATCTTGTTATTTCTTCTTTGCAAGTAACTTTGTGCCAATATTTACTACTCCCTTTTTATTTTTACTATATTTAGTCATTCAACCTTTTCCCCTTAGGTCAGAGCAGTAGTTTATAACTAGTTTCTGTACATTTTGACTATTATCCTCTCAAAAGCCTGACTTTTTCTGTTCCAGAAACCTAAAAGGAAAACAGCATTTACCATCTGAAAATTAAACACCTAAAACTCATTCAAGACCTCTACAGTAAGGCCATTTAACCTCTTCAATATACACTTCTGAGGATGCTTTGCTTGTTTTCAATCCTCTAATCATTTATAAATACTTGTTTTTGAAATGGTACCATCTTTTAAATATCTTTCTGCAAATTAAATTTCTATCTGCATATTAACAATATAATTAATACCTTTCATTTGAACAAAAACCTAAAAAATGTTGTTATTATTCTATAAAAAGAATAGTGGTTTCTAAATGTAAATAAAGACAGGACACATACCACTGTCAGAATGAGGTTAGTAGCAAAGAATGAAAAAAAAATCACCGATTCTTTTTTTTTTTTTTTTTCTGTCCAACTACTTCAGTTTCTTTTTTATTTTATTTAATCTTTTTTTTTCTTTCTTACACTCCAGAATTTTTCCCCTTCCTGGTCCACCATCTGACTGTTCCCCATCCAATATCTCCTCCCCTACCACCTGTATCCATAAGAATGACCCCACCTCCCCACCCCTACCCCACCAGACCTCTAAACTCCCTGGGGCCTCCAGTCTCTTGAGGGTTAGTGGCATCTTCTCTTGCTGAACCCAGACCCTGTAGTCCTATGTGCTGAGGACATCATATTAGCTGTTGTATGCTACCTGGTTGATGATCCAGTGTCTGAGAGATCTCAGGGGTCCGGGTTAATTGAGACTGCTGGTCCTCCTACAGGGTCGCCCTCCTCATCTTCTTCCAGCTTTTCCCTAATTCAACCACAGGGATCAGCAGCTTCTGTCCACTGGTTGAGTGCAAATATATGCACCTGACTCTTTCAGCTGCTTGTTGGGTCTTTCAGAGGACATTCATGACAGGTCCCTTTTTGTGAGAGCTCCATAACCTCAGTCATAGTGTTAGGTCTTAGAGCCTTCCCTAAAGCTGGATCCCACTTTGTGTCTGTCACTGGACATCTTTTTGCTCAGGCTTCTCTTCATCTCAGTTCCTGCAGTTCTTTCAGACAGAAACAATTATGGGTCAAAGTTTTAACTGTGAGATAGTAACCCCATCCCTCCACTTAATACCCTGCCTTTCTGCGGAGGTGGCCTCTACAAGTTCCCTCTCCCCACTGTACAGAATTTCATTTAAGGTCCTTTCCTTTGATTCCTGGGAGTCTCTCACCCCCCAGGTCTCTGGTACATTCTAGATGGTCCCCCTCAACACCTACTTCCTAAGGTTTCCTGTTTCCATTGTTTCTGCTGGCCCTCAGGGCTTCAGTTCATTTCCCCCATCCAATACCAGATCATGTTCACCTCTTTCATCCCTCCAGTCCCCTTTCTTACCTAGGTCCCTCCCTCCCTACACTCTTGTGATTGCTTTCTTCTCCCTTCCAAGTGGGATAGGGGCATCTTCACTTGAGTCCTTCAGCTTGTTGACCTTTTTGAGTTCTGTGGATTTTATCTTGGGTATTTTGTGCTTTTTTTCCTAATATCCACTTATTGATGAGTACATACCATCCATGTCCTTTTGGGTCTGGGCTACTGTATTCAGGATGATTGATATTTTCTAGTTCCATCCATTTGCCTGGAAAACTCAAGATGAGTTTCTTAATATCTGAGTAGTATTGCATTGTGTAAATGAACCACATTTTCTGTATTGATTCTTTTGTTGTGGGACATCTGGTTTGATTCTAGCTTCTGGCTATCACAAACAAGGCTGCTATAAACATTGTGGAATACTTGCCCTTGTGGCATGATTGGGCATCTTTTGGGTATATTCCTAAGAGTGGTATTGCTGGGTCTTCAGGTAGATCTATTTCCAATTTTCTGAAGAACTGCCAGATTGATTTCCAGAGTGGTTGTACCAGTTTGCAATCTCACAAGCAATGGAGGAGAGTTCCTCTTTCTCCACATCCTCCAACCTGTGTTGTCACCTGAGGTTTTTTTGGTTTTTTTTTTTTCATATTTTATTTACATTTCAAATGTTTCCGATCTCCCCTTTGGAGCCTCCCCATTCCCTCCGCCTTCCCCCTGCAAATATGGGGATACTCTCCAACCCACCCACTCTTGTCCCTCCTCCTTGACATTCTCCTAACTGGGTGTTCTAACAATCTCAGGCCTAAGGGCCTCTCCTCCCCCTGACGGATAACAAGACCCTCCTCTGCCGCATTTGTGGCCAGCACCATGGGTCTCTCCATGTGTATTCTTTAGTTGGTGGATCAGTCTCCAGAAGTATCAGGAGGTCAGGCCAGTTGCTACTGTTGCTAACTCCCTGGGGCTGCACACTCCCTCAGCTCCTTCAGTCCTTTCTCCAAGACCTCCATTTGGGACTTCACACTCAGAACTACTGTTGCTGTGAAGTGACTCTTGGGTATTTCAAAATTCTGGGCTAATAACCTTTTAACAGTGAGTACATACCATGTTCATTCTTTTGTGACTGCATTACCTCGCTCAGGATGATATTTTCAAGATCCAGCCATTTCATGAAGTCATTGTTTTTAATAGCTGAGTAGTATTCCATTGTGTAAATGTACCACATTTTCTGTATCCATTCCTCTGTAGAGGAACATCTGGGTTGTTTCCAGCTTCTGGCTATTATACATATGGCTGCTATGAACATAGTGGAACATGTGTCTTTATTACATGTTGGAGCATCTTCTGGGTATATGCCCAGGAGTGGAATAGCTGGGTCCTCAGGTAGTATTATGTTCATTTTTCTGAGGGTCCGCCAAATTGATTTCCAGAGAGGTTGTATCATCTTGCATTCCCACCAGCAATGGAGGAGTGTTCCTCTTCCTCCACATCCTCACCAACATCTGCTATCACCTGAGTTTTTGATCTTAGCCATTCTGACTGGTGTGAGGTGAAATCTCAGGGTTGTTTTGATTTGCATTTCCCTGATGACTAAGGATGCTGAACATTTCTTTAGGTGCTTCTCGGCCATTCGAGTTTCCTCAGTTGAGAATTCTCTGTTTAGCTCACTTCCCCATTTTTTGATAGGGTTATTTGGATCTCTGGCATCTAGCTTCTTGAGTTCTTTGTATACTTTGGATATTAGCCTCTATCAGATGTAAGATTGGTAAAGATCTTTTCCCAATCTGTAGGTTGCCGTTTTGCACTATTCACAGTGTCCTTTGCCTTACAGAAGCTCTGTAATTTTATGAGGTCCCATCTGTCAATTCTTGATCTTAGAGCACAAGCCATTGGTGTTCTGTTCAGGAAGAATTCCCCTGTGCCCAAGTGTTCAAGATTCTTCCCCACTTTCTCTTCTATTTGATTCAGTGTATCTGGTTTAAGGTGAAGGTCCTTGATCCACTTGGACTTGAACTTTGTAGAAATACTATCCTCAACAATAAAAGATCTACTGGGGGAATCAGCCTCCCTGACCTCAAGCTATACTACAGAGCAGTAGTGATAAAAACTGCATGGTATTGGTACAGTGGCAGGCAAGTAGATCAATGGAATAGAATTGAAGACCCAGAAATCAACCCACACACATATGGTCACTTGATCTTCGCCAAAGGAGCTAAAACCATACAGTGGGAAAAAAGCAGCATCTTCAACAAATGGTGCTGGATCAATTGGCGGTCTACATGTAGAAGATTGCGAATTGATCCATTACTATCTCCTTGTCACCTGAGGTTTTGATCTAAGCCATTGTGAATGGTATAAGGTGGAATGTCAAGGTCATTTTGATTCACATTTCTTTGATCACTAAAGACTTTGAACATTTCTTTGGGTGCTTCTCAGCCATTTGAGATTCCTCTGTTTTGAAGCCTTGGTTTAGTTCTATACCCCGTTTGTTTGATTGGAGTGTTTGTATTTTTGGTCCTTAGCTTCTTGAGTTCTTCATATCTTTGGATATTAACCCACTATTGGGTACAAAGTTAGTGAAGATTTTTTCCCCCAATGTGTAGGTTGCTGATTTGTCAAATTGACTATGCCCTTAGAATGTCCTCAATTCTTAATTTACTATTTCCAGACTTTTTGTATTGTGAAAGCTCACATATACAGACTTTCTGGTTTGGATTTTGGAGACAGTATTTAGACAAGTTTTACCACATTACTATAAAATGGGCTTTCTGTTAGATGTGTCTGCCCAATTGTCGGCTAGTGAAAGCAAAATTTTCTGGCATATTTAAAGTTGACTATGATACTTTAGTAGTCATTTTCATTTGCATTTTCCTGAAGTCTAAGGATGTTGAGCATATCTTTAAGTGCTTCCCAGCTAGTAAAGACTTCTCTGCTTAGATATGTACCCAATTTTTGATTGGGTCATTTGGTTTGTTGACGTCTAATTTCTTTAGTCCTTTTTGTATTTTAGATATCAGACTTTTGCAGATGCAAGGTTGGTGAAGTTTTCGCCATTCACAAGGCTGCCA
The DNA here is from genome assembly GCA_019843965.1 of Rhynchomys soricoides. Classification (NCBI taxonomy): domain Eukaryota; kingdom Metazoa; phylum Chordata; class Mammalia; order Rodentia; family Muridae; genus Rhynchomys; species Rhynchomys soricoides. Next base: position 101,753 of record JADRCH010007664.1, on the reverse strand, counting down.
TTTTATCCTATTGAAGGTGTCCTTTGCCTTAGAGAAGAACATTTTTCATTTCATTAGGTCACATTTATTAATTGATGGTTTTATTGCTTGCACTTTTCGTGTTCTGTTCACAAAGTTTTCTCTTGTACCAATGAGTTCAAGTACATTTCTATTTTCCCTTATAACAAATTTAATGTGTCTGGTTTTATGTTGAAGTCTTTAATCTCCTTGGAATCGAGTCTTGTGCAGGGTGACAGACATGGATCAATTTGCATTCTTCTACATGCAGAAATATGGTTAGAATAGCAACATTTGTTGAAGATACTTTCATATTTTTAAATTGTATAGTTGTGGCTTCTTTGTTAAACTTCAAGTGTTCCTTTATGTGTGGATTCATTTCTGGTCTTTGATTCTATCCCATTTATCAAACTGTTTGTTGTTTTCATGACAAAAGCCTGTGGATTTTTTTTTTCTATTGCTCTGTAATATGGTTTCAAATCAGAGATCATGGTACCTTAGAAGTATTTTTTTTATACAAGATTGTCTCAGCTATCCTGGATTTATTGCTTTTCCATATGAAGTTGAGTGTTGTTTCTTCAAGGTCTGTAAAAAATTATGTTGGAATTTTTAAAGGAATTACACTGAATCTGTGATTCCTTTTGATAAGACAACCAGTTTTTCTATGTTAATACTATTAATCCATGAGCACGGGAAATCTTTCCATATTCTGATATATTTTCAATTTCTTTCTTCATAGCCTTGAAGTTCTGTCAAATAAGTCTTTCACTTGCTTAATTCATGTTACACGAAGGTATTTTTATTACTACTGTTATTTGTGGCTATTGTGAATGGTGCTGTTTCCCTAATTTCTTTATCAGCCCATTTAACATTTGTATAAAGAAGAACAATTAATTTGAGATAATTTTCAATCCAGCCACTTTGTTGAAGGTGATAATCAACTGTAAGAGCTTTCTGGTAGAACTTTTTGGGGTTACTTATGCATACTATCATATCATCTGTGAATAGCAATATTTTGATGTCTAATTCTGTATGCCAATGATATCCTTTAGTTATCTTATTTCTATAGCTAAAACATCAAGTTCTTTATTGAATGGATATGGAGAGAGTGGGCAGCCTTTTCTTGCTGCTGAATTTAGTGGAATTGCCTTAATTTCTTTGATGTTGGCTACTTCTGCTTGTTATATATTGCCTTTATTGTGTTTAGAAATGGGTCTTATATCCCTTTTATTTCCATGACTTTTGTCATCAAGGGCTATTAGATTTTGTCAAAGTAATTTTCATCATCTAATGCAATGATAATGTACTTTGTTTCTACTTTGTTTCTTTCAGTTTGTTTTTCTTTATATGATGGATTATATTGGATGGTTTTTAAAATCTATCCTTGTATCCCTGAGAGTTTACTGTGTTCTTGGATTTGGATTGGAATTATTTTATTGAATATTTTTATGTCAATGCTCATAAGGGAAATTGGTCTGAAATTCTATCTTTTTTTTATCTTTGTGTGGTTTACATATCAGGGTGACTGTGGACTCATAAAGTGAGTTTGGCAATGTTTGGTCATTTTGTGGAATAGTTGAGGAGTATTGGTCTTCTTATTTTTCTGCAAGTCTGTGCTAAAATTACTTGGACCTGGGCTATTCTTTTAAAAGACTTTTAATGAGTGCTTTTATTTCCTTCAAGTTTATAAATCCATTTCTTTTAAGTAGAAGAATGTTAGCCTGTGTATTTTTATTAGGGAATTGTATTCATTTATATATAGAAACACTAATGACCAATTTTTGTGGTATGGTGTGTATGTGCAAATGTGCATGTATGTATGTGTATGTGCATGTGTATATGTGCATGTGTATGTGTGCATGTGTGTGTGTGTGTGTGTGTGTGTGTGTATGTGTTCATTTGGTTTTGCTGAAAAGTATTTAATTCTTCTGTTTTCTTGGATGTAGTTAACTTCCTTGGGTTGGAATTTTCCTTTTAGTATCTTCAGTAAGACTGTATTTGTGGCTAGATATATTTAAATTTGGTTTTGTCTTGGAATATCTTGTTTATTTTTTTCCCTCTAGGGTTAATGAAAGTTTTGTTGTATATTGTAGTCTGAGCTGACATCTGTGGTCTTTTAGAGGTATTCAAATGTCTTCCCAGACTCTTGTGGCTTTTAGTCTCTGTTGAGAAACCATTTGTAATTCTGTTAGGTCTGTATGTATATGTTACTTATCTTTTTACCTTTGCATGTTTTAATATTCTTTTTTTGTTTATTACATTTTTTCAGTCCAATATATTTGGTGATATGTAACCTTCTTGTATTCTTATAGCCACTCCCCTTCTGGCCTGTGCCTTCTGCCAGGGCAAATTATCAGCCTGTCTGCTCCTCTAAAGATACCACAGTCTGAAGGCCTCCCTGAAGATCTGCTTTATGCAGGACAACTGATAATGTACCTTTCCAAACAGCCACAGCAGCTGGGAATCCTGAGGACCCCAGTGGACTTGAGACCTATCACTCTTAAAATCCTGCCCCCCAAATTCCACTCCCCTTCAGGCCAGCATCTTTTGCCAAGGCAGATCCCAAATTTGTCTGCTCCTCTGAAAACCCCACAGACTGAAGGCCTCCTACAAAAGTCACTGTATCCAGGGCAACAGGTTAGCAGTATACATTCACCTCTGAAGACCTCAGAGTCTGAAGGCCTCACAGGAGGTCTGCTACAGCCAGGGACACAGGCTTGTGAGGAGACCTGTAGCAACTGAGGTACACAAGTTGCAGGGACTAGAGAGAGATATCCAGACCAGCTAAGACTTGGGATAATCAGATGGTGAGAGGCAAGCACAAGACCATAAGCAACAGAAGCCAATATACTTTGGTATCATCAGAACCCAGTTCTCCTAAAACAACAAGCCTGAAAATCACCAATACACCTGAAAATCAGGAAACTGACCAAAAATCCTATTTCATGAAGATAATAGAGTCCTCCATTGAGGATATAAATAACTTACGGAAAGAAATACAGAAAAATACAGGTAAATAGGTAGAAGCACTCAAAGAAGAAACAAATAAATTCCTTAAAGAAATACAGGAAAATGCAAACAAACAGATGAACAAATTGAACAAAGTCTTTCAATGCATAAAAGTGGAAGTGGAAACAGTAAAGAAAACACAAATGAAGACAACCCTTGAAATGAAAATCCTAGGAAAGAGTCAGGAATTACAAATGTAAGCATCACAAACAGAATATAAGAGATAGAAGAGAGAATCTCGGGTGTAGAAGATACCTTAGAAGATATTGACACAACTGTAAGAGAAAATTCAAAACAAAAAACTCCTAACCCAAAATATCCAGAAATCCAGGACACAATGAAAAGAACAAATCTAAGAATAATAGGCATAGAAGAGAGAGAAGATTCCCAGCTCAAAGGACCCAAAGACATCTTCAACAAAGTTATAGAAGAAAACTTTCCCAACCTAAAGAAAGAGATGGCCACAAATGTACAAGAAACCTATAGAACACCAAATAGATTAAACCAGAAAAGAAAATCCTCTCATCACATTATAATTAAAGCACTAAATGCACTAAACAAGGAATGAATATTAAAAGCTGCAAGGGAAAAAACACTAAATAACATATAAAGGCAGACTTATCAGAATTACACCAGCATCCTCAACAGAGACACTAAAAGCCAAAACAAACTAGAGAGAGGTCATACAGACACTAAGAGAACACAAATGCTCATCAAGGCTACAATACCAGCAAAAGGCTGAATCAACATAGATGGAGAAACCAAAATATTCAGAACAAAACAAAATTTAAACAATATCTATCTACCTACCAATCCAGACCTACAGAGGATTCTAGAAGGAAAACTGCAATACAAGAATGGTACCTACACCAAAGAAAAAAGAACATATTAATCATCTCACAACAAAGCCAAAAAGAGATAATCACATGCACATAATGCCACCTACAACAACAAATACAACAGGAACCAACAGTCATCTGTCTTTAATCCCTCAGTATCAACATACTGAATTCCACAATAAAAAGACATAAGCTAACAGACTGGACATACCAATAAGACCCAGCATTTTGCTGCATACAAGAAACACATCTCAATAACAAAGATAGGTATTACCTCAGAATAAAAGACTGGGAAAAAAGTCTTCTAAGCAAATGGTCCCAAGAAAAAAGTGGAAGTTGCCATCTTAATATCCAATAAAATAGACTTTCAACCAAAAGTTATCAAGCAAGATGAGGAAGGACACATAATAATCTGCAAAGGAAACGTCCAAGAAGAAAAAGCCTCAATTCTGAATATTTATGCCCCAAATGTAAGGGCAACAAAATTCATAAAAGAACCTTTACTAAAGCTCAAAACACACAGTAAACCCCACACATTAATAGAAGGGGCCTTCAACACCTCTCTCTTACTAATGGACAGGTCATTGAAACAGAAACTAAAGAGAGACACAGGGAAACTACTAGAGGTTATTGACCACATGGATTTAACAGATATCTAAAGAATATGTCACCCTAAAACAAAGAATATAGCTTCTTATCCGCTCTTCATGGGACCTTCTCCAAAATTGACCATATAATTGGTCACAAAGCAACCCTTTTCCAATACAAGAAGTAAACACATGCAGGAGGAGTAGAAGCCAGGAAATAGTCAAACTCATTGGTAAAATCAACCAAATAGACCAAAAGCTGTTTTGTTTTGTTTTTCTTTCTCTTTTTTCTTTCTTTCTTTTCTTTTCTTTTTTTTTTTTTGAGAAAATCAGCAAGATTGATAAAGCCCTAGCCAAATTTACTAAAACACCCAGAGACAATATCCAAATCAACAAAATCAGAAAAGAAAAATTATATATAACAACAGAAATGGAGGAAATTAAAAAAATCATTGTATCCTACTACAAAAGTCTATACTCAACAATACTGGAAAATGTATATGATACTGATGATTTTCCAGACAGATACCACATACCAATGTTAAATCATTAGCAAGTAATGTATCAGAATAGGTCCATTTTCCCTAAGGAAATACAAGAAGTCATTAAAAAACCTCTCAACCAAAATAAGTCCAGGGCAGATGGCTTTAGTGCTGAATTCTACCAGACTTTCAAAGAAAGCTAATACAAATATTCCTCAAACTATTCCATAATATAGAAACAAAGGGTGTTTTACTTTTATAATATACGAAAAATATAATTTTATATGTATTATGTAATTATTTTGCTAATGTTTTCATTTATCATAAGACTGAAAATTCTATAATATAATGAATCAGGTATTACTTTGTTTTGCTTCCATCACTAGCTTGTAGCAAAACAATGAAATTGTATACATGTTAAATTACTGCTTTCTGAATGGATGCTCTCTACTGGAAATTTACTCTTTTAATCAACAGAATTATCCGAGTACTTAGTCTTTGCTACATACTAGTAAACAGAGATTTTATCTAATCTATTATTTGAACATTCTGTAATACATTAGTGAACTAATAGCCATCCTGTTTTAAATTTTGACTCTCCTAAAATAAACTTCATATATATGAAAATTAAGAATCTATATGCATCTATTTCAATATTCTGATATTATGTTACATTTTATTTGATTATAATGCATCACATGTATAATATATTACTGTAGTATTATGTCATATAACATATATGACCTATTACTGATTAATTCTCACATGTTGTATCTTAAAATGTTTTTACATCGTCTTTTAGTACGAGAAGATGTAGATGTTCATAGGAAGAAGAAAGTTGGCAGAGATAAGTTTTCTTACCTCTTAATCTAGTGTTCTATTCAGCTTAAATAAGTAATGAGTAATTAGAATATTTACAATCTACTATGGAATGCACCTATTTTAGTACATTGATGTGAATATTAGTCACTGCATGATGTATAATTAGTTAAGAATTATTGGAACAGACGTTGGGTGCTAGCTCCACAACCCTCAGAGGAATCTCTACTCCCAGGTACTCTGACATGCCCAGGATCATGGGACCATATGTGAGAAAGCCAAAATATATGCCACAACACCAGGGCATAAAAATAACTTGGACCAGCAGGATCCAGAGACAAAGGAACCCCGCATGTCCAGTGGCACAGGATCCTTCCAATCTGAGCCAGTACCTTGAGCAGACCTTGGACACTAGCTCAACAACCAGTCACACTGTATCCAGAGGAAGCTCAACTCCAGGTGCTCTAACACACCCAGGATCATAGGATCATAGGATCTCAGAAGCTTGGTCAAACCAGGATCTCAGTATCCCAGAGGCAGCTTGACTACCAGGAGCTCTGACATACGCAGGATCTCAAGATCACAGGATATAGAATCACAAGATCACAGAGGCAGCTGGGCTTAGAGGAGTTCTGACACAACCAGGATCACAGGAGGGACAGGCTCCAGTCAGACACACCAAGGGCAGAAAGCACTTGAGATAAGATGGTGAGAGGCAAGCTTAAGAAAAAGAGCAACAGAAACCAAGGTTACTTGGCATCATCAGAACCAAGTTCTCCCAATATAGAAAGTTCTGGATAGACCATCACACTGGAAAAACAAGTTTCAGATTTAAAATCCCTTTTCATGATGATGATAGAGGACAATAAGAAGGATATAAACAACACCCTTAAAACAGCAAAAACAACAACAACAAACAAAAACAAAACAAACAAACAAACAAGTGACCAGGTAGAAGCCCTTCAAGAAGAAACACAAAAATCCCTTAAAGAATTACTGGAAAACTCAAACAAACAGGGGCAGGAAATGAGGAAAATCATCCAGGATCTAAAAATGGAACTAGAAACAATAAAGAAATCACAAAGGGTGACAATGCTGGAGAAAGAAAACCTAGGAAAGAGATCCAGAGTCATAGATGCTAGAATCACTAACAAATTAGAAGAGATAGAAGAGAAAATCTCAGGTATAAAAGATACCATACAAACCATTAACACAACAGTGAGAGAAAAATGCAAAAAGCAAAAAGCTCCTAACCAAAAACAAGTAGGAAATTCAGGACAAAATAAGCATATGAAGCCTTAAGATAATAGGTATAGAAAAGAGCTAAGGCTCTCAACTCAAACGGGAAGTTAATATCTTCAACAAAATTATAGAAGAAATCTTCCCTAAACTAAAGAAAGAGATGCCCATGAACAAACAAGAAGCCTACAGAACTCCAAATAGACTGGACCAGAAAAGAAATTCCTCCTGTCACATAATAGTCAAAACACCAAATGCACAAAACAAGCAAAGAATATTAAAAGCAGTAAGGGGAAAAGTTCAGGTAACATATAATGGCAGAACTATCAGAATTATACCAGACTTCTCACCAGAGACTATGAAAGCTAGAAGATCCTGGGCAGATCTCATACAGACCTTAAGAGAACACAAGTGCCAGCCCAGGTTGCTATACCCAGCAATATTCTCGATAACTATAGATGAAGAAACCAAGATACTCCATGACAAAACCAAATTTACACAATAACTTTCCAGAAATTCAGCCCTACAAAGGATAATAGATGGAAAACACCAACACATGGAGTAAAACTACACCCTAGAAAAAGCAAGAAAGTAATCTTGCAACAAACCAAAAAGAAGATAGCCACACAAAAATAAAAATAACATAGAAAATAACAGGAAGCAACAATCACTATTTCTTAATATCTCTTAACATCAATGGACTCAATTCCTCTATAAAAAGTCATAGGCTAATAGACTGGATATATAAACAGGACCAAGCATTTTGCTGCATACAGGAAACACACCTCAGTGTTAAAGACAATCACTACCACAGAGGAAAGGTCTGGACATCAATTTTCCACACAAATGGCCCTAAGAAACAGGCAGGAGTAGTCATTCTAATATCGGATAAAATCGACTTTCAAACCAAAGTATTCAAAAAATATAAGCAAGAACACTTCATCCTCATCAAAGGAAAAATCTGCCAAGAAGAACTCTCAGTTCTGAACATCTATGGTCTTTATGCAAGGGAACCCACATTCATAAAAGAAATTTTACTAAAGCTCAAAGCACTCATTCCAATACACAATAATAGTGGGAGACTTCAACATCTCATTCTCATCAATGGACAGATCTTAGAAACACAAACTTAACATAGACACAGTGAAATTAAGAGAAGTTATGGACAAAATGGATTTAGCAGATATTTATAGAACATTTCATCCAAAATCAAAAGAATATACCTTCATCTCAGCACCTCATGGTACTTTCTCCAAAATTGACCATGTAATTGGTCACATAACAAATCTCAACAGATATAAGAAATTTGAAATAATCCCTTTCTTCCTACCAGAGTACTACGGATTAAGGCTGGTCTTCAATGGGAACACAAACAACAGAAAGCCCACATACACATGGAAGCTGAACAACACTCTACTCAATGATAACTTGGTCAAGGAAGAAATAAGGAAAAAAAATAAAATCATCCTAAAATTTAATGAAAATTGAAGTACAGCATACCCAAACTTATGGGAGACAGTCAAAGCACTGATAAGAGGAAAACTCATAGCTCTGAGTGACTCCAAAAGGAAACTAGTGAGAGCATATACTAGCAGCTTAACAGCACACCTGAAATCTCTAGAACAAAAAGAACATAGTGCACCCAAGAGAAGTAGAAGGCAGGAAATAATCAAATTAAGGGCTGAAATCACCCAGTAGAAACAAAAAGAACTATACAAAGAATCAACCAAACCAGGAGCATTTTTTTTTTTTTTTGAGAAAATCAACAAGATAGATAAACCCTTAGCTAGACTAACCAGAGGGCAAGAAACGGTGTCCAAATTAACAAAATCAGAAATGAAAAGGGAGATATCACAACAGAATCCGAGGAACTTGAAAAAATCATCAGATCCTACTGCAAAAGCCTATATTTAACAAAATTGGAAAATCTGGATGAAATGGACAATTTTCTAGATAGATACCAAATACCAAACTTAAGTCAGGATCAAATAAACCACATCTAAACAGTTCCATAACCCCTAAAATAATAGAAGCAGTCATTAAAAGTTTCCCAACCAAAAAAAGCCCAGGACCAGATGGGTTTAGTGCAGAGTTCTATCAACCCTTCAAAGAAGACCTAATACCAATACTCTTCAAGCTGTTCCCCAAAATAGAAACAGAAGGAATGCTACCCAATTTATTCTATGAAACCACAGTTACACTGATACCAAAATCTCACAAAGACCCAAATTTTCTTATGAAAATCCATGTAAAAATACTCAATAAAATTCTCACAAACCAAATCTAAGAACACATCAAAATGACCATTCATCATGATCAAGTAGGCTTCATTTCAGGGATGCAGGGATGGTTCAATACCTGGAAATCCATTAATGTAATCCACTATGTAAACACAATCAAAGAAAAAGGACCACATGGTCATTTTATTAGATGCTGAGAAAGCATTGAACAAAATTCAACATCCCTTCATGATAAAAAGTCTTGGAAAGATCAGGAATTCAAGACCCATACTTAAATATAGTAAAAGAAATGTACAGCAAACCATTACCAACAACAAACTAAGTGTAGAGAAACTTGAAGCATTCCCACTAAAATCAAGATGTAGGATTGGTATATAGATCTTTTCCCAATCTGTTGGTTGTGGTTTTGTCCTATTGATCGGTGTTAAGAGCTTTATGGGATTTGTGTAGGAGCTTGGAAGATAATGTTGAGAACAGTGCAGATGATGGAAGCCTGGCTTGTGAAATTTCAGAGGGAAGTTTGAAGACTCATATCAAGGTCATTGCTATTTTGACTGTGAAGATTCTGTGGTTTTGGTTAACTGGGGCTGATGGATCGCCTGTGATTAACAAGATACCAGAATTACTAAAGCAAAACCATTGCATTGTTGGGACTATTGATGCTGGTTAGCTGGAGCTGGGAAATTGTCAGTGAGTGAGAAGAGACCAGCATCACTGAGGTGAAAGTGACACTTCTCATCTTCTGAGAAGTGTTTTCTGAGAGCACAGAGGCTGTGTTCCAGAGATAGCCAGAGTTGTACCTTGTGCTGTGGCTAGACTTGTTAATGTGTAAGAGTCACCCAGATGGTACTAGTTTTGTAGGCATGAAGTAGTCATGAAGAGCAGCTGAGACCTGAGCATTGTGAGAGGCTGTGGAAGGCCATTGGTGATGGTGCAGCCTCAGTTGCAATTGACTTCCCAGGACTGAAGGGGTCATGCAAAGGAGTTGAGGCTTGGCATCATGAAGAGAGCCTATGAAAGGCTTCGGTAAAGCATAGTTACAGCAGAACACAGCAGTGTTTTGAAGATGCCAGTACCATGAGATGACCACCAAGAACAGCAGCAGCAGTGGAGTACAGGCATCTGGAGCATAGAAGACAAGGTGTGTGCTACAAAGGGCAGAGCTGGAGAAGTCACTCAAGTCCTTGGAGGAATCCAGAAGATCGTGAGTGGATCCCAGACACTGGTCATTTGGAGTATGATTTTGCTTTTGATTATGACTGTGCCCTGATATTTTTCCTTCTTAAAGAAAGAAGGTATTTTAGTGGAGCCCACAATTAAGAAACTTTGAATTTTTAAAAGACTTTGAATTTTAAGAGATTGGATGTTTAAAAGGGACTGAAATGTCAATATGTAAGTATTTGCAATGACTGTGGGACTTATAAAGTTATTTAGATATTGGAGATGAATAAGGAAGTAAGGGTTGAGGCTTATTAGTGATGTGTTTCTGTGTCAAGTTGACAAGGGGTCAATTATCATCAAATTTGGATCATAGGAGTGTCCAGGCAGACATGTTGCAGGAGGAGCTGAGAGTTCTACATCTTCATCTGAAGGCTGCTAACAGAATACAGGCTTCCAGGCAGCTAGGATGAAGGTCTCAAAGCAACACGCCCACAGAGACACACCTACTCCAAAAAAGTCACACCTACCTGAACATGGCCACATCTTGTAATGGGGCCACTCCCTAGGCCGAGTATATACAGTCCCACATTTTATTTATTTATTTTTTTATTTTGAAATTATTAATTTGTACTTTGCTTTCTTTTTCTTTTTTTCATACTTTATTTACATTACAAATATTTCCCCCTTTCCAGATCAACCTTTTTGAATCTCCCTATTTGCTCCCCCCTTCCCGTGCCACTATGGGTTTATTCTCCCAACCACCCACCCACCCACTCTCATCTTCCCTCCTTGGCATTCTCCTATACTGGGGGATCTAACAACCTCAGGCCCAAGGACCTCTCCATCCCCCTGATGGCTAACAAGACCCTCCTCTGCTGCATATGTGGCCAGCACCATGGGTCCCTCCATGTGTAGTCTTTGGTTGGGGTTCCAGTCTCCAGGAGCATTGGGAGGTCAGGCCAGTGGCTACTGTTGCTCCCTCCCTAGGGCTGCAAAGTCCATCAGCTCCTTCAGTCCCTTCTCCAACTCCTCCATCTGAGACCTAACACTCAGCCCTACAGTTGCTGTGAAGTAACTAGGGTATTTCAAAATTTTGGGCTAATAACCACTTATCAGTTAGTATATACCATGTTCATTCTTTTGTGACTGTGAAACAAGATGTCCCTCAACAGAGGAATGGATACAGAAAATGTGGTACATTTACAGAATGGAATACTACTCAGCTATTAAAAACAATAACTTCATGAAATTTGAAGACAAATGTATGGAACTTGAAAATATCATCCTGAGCGAAGTAACACAGTCTCAAAAGAATAAACATGGTATGTTCTCACTGTTAAGTGGTTATTAGCCCAAAAGTTTGAAATACCAAAAAGTCACTTCACAGCAACCATAGGGCTGAGTGTGAGTTCCCAGATGGAAGAGTTGGAGAAGGGACTGAAGAAGCTGAGGGACTTTGCATATCTGGGGAGGGAGCAACAGCAGCAACTGGCCTGACCCACCTATACTCCTGGAGACTGATCTACTAACCAAGGAATACACATGGAGGGACCCATGGTGCTAGCCACATGTGCGGCAGAGGAGAGTCTTGTTGGCCATCAGGGGGAGAAGAGGCCCTTGAGCCTGAAGGTGTTATATCCCCTAGTAGAGGAGAATGCCAAGGAAGGAAGAAGAGTGTGGATGGGTGGGTGGGTGGATGGGATAATAGCCTCATAGTGGCAGGGGAAGGGGGGAGGAAATGGGGAGGTTCCAAAGGAGAGATCTAGAAAGGGGAAAACATTTGAAATGTAAATAAAGAAAGAAAAATTAAAATAATAATAATAATAAAGAAATAAAACACTAATTGACTCAAAAAAAAAAAAAGAATTCTCTGTTTAGCTCTGTTCCCCCATTTTTTTTGATAGGGTTATTTGGATCTCTGGAGTCTAGCTTCTTGAGTTCTTTGAATACTTTGGATATTAGCCCTCTATTGGATGTAAGACTGGTAAAGATCTTTTCCCAATCTGTAGCTTGCCATTTTGTTCTATATACGATGTCCTTTGCCTTACAGAATCTTTATAATTTTATGAGGTCCTATCTGTCAATTCTTGATCTTAGAGCACAAACCATTTTTGTTCTGTTCAGGAACTTTTCCCCTGTGCCCATGTGTTTGAGACTTTTCCCCACATTCTCTTCTATTAGATTCAGTGTATCTGGTTTTATGTGGAGGTCCTTGATCCACTTGAACTTGAGCTTTGTACAGGGAGATAGGAATGGATCAGTTCACAATCTACTACATGTAGACCGCCAGTTGAACCAACACCATTTGTTGAAGATGCTGTCCTTTTTCCACTGTATGGTTTTAGTTCCTCTGTCAAAGATCAAGTGACCATAGGTGTGTGGGTTCATTTCTGGGTCTTCAATTCTATTGCATTGATCTACCTGCCTGTCACTGTACCAATACCATGCAGTTTTTATCACTACTGTTCTGTAGTACAGCTTGAGGTCAGGGAGGCTGATTCCCCCAGAAGTCCTTTTATTGTTGAGAATAGTTTTAGCTATCCTGAGTTTTTTGTTATTCCATATAAATTTGAGAATTGTTCTTTCTAAGTCTATGAAGAATTGAGTTGGTATCTTGATGGGGTTGCATTGAATCTGTAGATTGCTTTCGGCAGGATGGTCATTTTAACTATATTAATCCTGCCATAGCATGGGAAATCCTTCCATCCTCTCAGGTCTTCTTCGACTTCTTTCTTCAGAGACTTGAAGTTCTTGTCATACAGATATTTCACTTGTTTGGTTAGAGTCACACCAAGATATTTTATATTGCTTGTAACAATTGTGAAAGGTGTCTTTTCCCTGTTTATCCTTCGAGTATAGGAAGGCTTCTGATTTGCTTGAGTTAATTTTGTATCCAGACACTTTGCTGAAGGAGTTTATCAGCTATAGCAGATATCTGGTGGAATTTTTTGGTTCACTGAAGAATACCATCATATCATCTGCAAATACTGATATTTTGATTTCTTCCTTTCTAATTTGTATCCATTTGACCTCCTTTAGTTTTCTAATTGCTCTAGCTAGAACTTCAATTACTATATTGAATAGATGGTAAGAGAGGGGGCAGCCTTGCCTAGTCCCTGATTTTGGTGGGATTGCTTCGAGTTTCTCTCCATTTAGTTTGATGTTGGCAACTGGTTTGCTATATATTGCTTTTACTTTGTTTAGGTACACTTCTTGAATTCCTCATCTTTCCAAGACTTTTATCATGAAGGGTTGTTGAATTTTGCCAAGTTTTTTTCAGCATCTAATGAAATGACCATGTTTTTTTTTTCTTTGAGTTTTTTTAGGTAGTGGATTACATTGATGGATTTCAGGGTATTGAACCATCCAAGAGGTCAATTGTATTCACTGCTTTTGTTTGTCAACTTGGCACTAGCTGGAGTTATTACACAGAAAGAAATTTCAGTTGAGAAAATGCCTCCATGAGATCCAGTGGTAAGGAATTTTCTCAATTAGTGATCAAGTGGGGAGGGCCCCTTGTATGTGGTGCCATCTGAGGTCTGATAGTCTTGGGCAGTATAAGAAAGTTAGCTGAGCAAGCCAGTGAAGCAAGCCACTATGGAAAATCCATCCATGGCCTCTGCATCAGATCCTGTTCCTTGACCTCCTTGAGTTCCAGTCCTGACTTCGTTCCATGATAAACAGCAATTGTAAGTATAAGCTTAATAAACCCTTTCCTCCCCAGCTTGCATCTTGGTCATGATGTTTGTGCAGGAATAGAAACCATGACTATGACACCATTCATCAGTTGAGGGTCATCTAAATTTTTTCCAGTTTCTCAGTATTTAAAATAAAGCTGATATGAACATAATTGAACAAGTGTTTTTGGTGGAAGGTGAAGCATTTTTGGGAATATGCCCAGGAACACTCTAGCTGTGTCTTGAGGTAGAAACATTATCAATTTTCAGAGAAATAGCCAAATCGATTTCCAAAGACATTTTACACGTTTGCATTCCCACCAGAAATGGAAGAGTGTTCCCCTGGTTCCACATCCTAGCTTGCATGGGCTGTCCCATTAGCTTATAATAAAATTTAAAGGTGTATATGCATTAGCCTTCTCACTAGGTTCCATCTTTTATACTTTCCAGTAGTTACCAATAGTGCAAGCTGAGTAACAAGCTTTTAAAATATGGGTTTATGAAAAAAATCAACTTTAAAACATATATTATTAAAATGACCAATGAAAATTTCTCTGTATTTAAGTTCTTTCCAGTTACCATTTGGTTAAAAAGTTTTCTGATTTACTGTGACGTTCTCCTAACAGTACTCTATACCAATATCAATAAACATGGTATTAACATTGCTAACATAATTTTAATTGATGCAATCCCACAATAAAAATCTGCCTGCTTATTTTCTCACATTTGTTACAAATTTAAATCACTTTCTAGGAAACTTACACTAATACAGAAATAATAGTGGTGTAGAGGGGACTGTGCAAACAAAATTCAAATTGTAAAAAAAAGAAAAAATAGTCTTCGGATTCCCATCAAAGAGAAGTACTTATAGTTTGTAACTATATTATTCTCTGATTTGGAACTTAATAGAGGACTCTAAGACTAGTAGAAATCAGATAGTCAAACTTCCTGTAGTAGTGATACTCAAAGGATTACTATAAGCTGTACATCTACATGTAAATCATGAATATGTACCATTATTTTAAATGAGAGCACTACATATGCACATTCTCATTTATACCCATTGCTTCAAAGGCTGTTGTGACAGATGCTGGTGGGAAAATGTACCTTCCACCAAGCATAATGACCTTTTATCCATGCCCAGATCCACATAGTGGAAAGATTTTGCCAGCTCCTTCAAGATATCATTTGACCTGTATATGTGTTCTGTGCCACACACTTGTACACACACACACACACACACACACACACACACACAAATGTAGTGGAATAAAATTATTTCCCATGATTTTAAGGTATGAATGAAGGAGAAGAAAAACTGATGAATATTTCTCAATTATTAAAAATAGCTGAAGACAACACTATCATTATAGTGTGCTGACACATTAATCATATAGATTTGTTTGAGTGTGTAATGGATTTTAGTAAGGCAAGAAGTTGTCCCTAATGTTTCTGAGAATAAAATAATAGTGAATTATGTTTAAATATGAAATTGTTCATTACAACTGTCTTCTAGCCTTTCAAAGAAACTTAAAAATTCTCTGATGACCATATATTATATTAAAAATTATTAGATACTATTTTATCACTGCTGCTGCAATTTGTGATGTCTCCTTAAAAACCTCAGAACAGGAGCTAAAAATATACTGTGTTTATTGACCTTTTTCATGTTATTTTGCTTTAGTCTCATGTGCTTTGAATGAACAGTGATATTTCAGAAACTGGAGAGCACAGCTCTGGATTTGATAGGCAACAAAAATAGCAACATTGAAGCAAGTGTGTAAGTTTAAAAGAGTAAAGTCGTTTTTTTGCATTTAATGTTTCCTTGATCTTTTAAATCTATTACTGGTGACTCTTGCTACATACTGTTTCTACTAATATTACTGACAGGTTGCTCATTCAGTCTTTGATTATCTGTTCATATAGAACTACATTTACAGTATAGATAGATATAGATAAAAATATATACAGGGATATGGATAAATATTACAGAGTTTTGGAGATAGCATCTTTCTCTGTAACCTAATATGGCCTGGGAGTTACTCTGTAGTATAGATTGTTGTCAACATTTTAGTGACAAATCTGCTTCATATTCTTGAGTTCTAAAATGCAGACCTGAGACACTATTTCTGGTAGTTACTAATATTATTTTGCTAAAGTCATACACATAGAAGGAGTGAAACCTTCAATCATAATCACAGGTTTTAGCTAGAATAATATATCACTGTCCTGTAGAGCAGATTGTACTGTGCATTGAGCAAGTTCCTAGTTAAAGTATTCTTTGTAAGATATAATTTCAAAATTTTATAAGAATTAGATAACATGTAAATTATATATATATATGAATCATAAGCACAAGATGGAAGATCTAAAATATAAATAAGTTTTAGAGAAAGATACTTTCATTTATAAATTACCCTAATAGTACATGTACTTCAGGGGTCCCTTTCCATCAAAGGTAGAATTATGGCTAGTTTAGTTTTGTATAAGTCTTGATATCCCAGTTTCCGGAATAAGTTATCTCTTTTGAAGTTGCTAGAAATTATGACCCTTAGATCTCCAAATATTACAGGCTATTGCAAAAGCTATTGGTTCCTTCCAGAATTTGACAGGTAGACTCACCTTATTGCTAAAATCACTATATAGCAGTGTCATAGAACAGGATAAATCAACCTGCTGCTAACCTGGAATATAACTGTTGGCTAGCTAGAAGGTACAGTGAATAATTAAAGAAGGAAAATACTCTTCAGTTTTATCCAACTCTGAGCTCTGTAAGATATAACACTGAACAGCCTAGCAGGATATGTCCATCAGTGAAGTAGTGGTAAAGATATTACAGAATTATCTATCAAATTCCTTATTAGAGTTTAGATGAGATCCATAAGAAAAAACAAAACAACAAACAAACGAACAAGCAAACAAACAAAAATCCCCTGTTACTTGGCACCAATACCACAGCTAAGTTCCTATGGAAGTTAATAGGCCCAAGGGGAAGCCTACTACTATTACTTTGTTAAACGAAAATATTATTAGACAATGTCCTAATGATTTATCATTATACATGTCTTAGTTATGGGTTACTGCTGTGAAAAAACACCATGATGAAAGCAATTCTTATAAAGGACAATATATAATTGGAGCTAGCTCACAGGTTCAGACGTTCAATCCATTATCATCAAGATGGAAATATGACAGCATTGAGGCAGGCATGGCACAGGAAGAGCAGAGAGGTCTACATCTTGATCTGAAGGACTCTAGGAGAAGACTGTCTTCCACATGGCTAGAAGAAGGATCTCAAATCCCATCTCCCACAGTGATGCACATCCTTTAAAAAGGCAGCACATCTACTATAGAAATACTTACCCCCTAATAGCCAAGCATATTTAAACCAACACAGCACTCATAGATTATTGACTATCTAAAAAGAAACATCTAATCAGAGATGTTTCTTTTTCAGTAAATGGCATTTGACACAGAGACCTATAAATGGTCAAGGTGCAGAGATTAAGAGATTAGAGGTTCTCTGGTCCATATGAGATACCCATATAACACCCCTCTTCTCAAGGTTAAGGGATAATTTTGAGAGAAGTGATATAAAACTTGAAAAAACCATGTATGCTGAAATATTAAAAGAAAATAATGTTTTGTAGACAAAATAAGGCAGCTACACCTGTGGCTAGACTGTTTATAACATCATGCTTAAGAGCTATAGAAATTGAAACCACTGAAAAATCCAGCATAGAAAGGGGAGATGAACAGAAATGACTGTGAGTTGTTGAGGCATTATTGGCAAATGATAGCTTCTAGGAGAGGTTAAGTTGGTCAACTTAAAGATTGTGAACCATAATATGTCAACCATGTTCCAAATGGGTGGCCTCACATGCAAGAATAGATGTGCAGCACATATACTGAACTAATTTCTTTATTATTATTATTATTTTAAAAAGAGAACACAAATTTGGGTGAGTATAGCAGGAGAATGTATTTGACAGAAGTTTTGTGATGAGGGTGAATGTGCTAAAAAACATAGCATATGAGAGACTCAAAGTATTTTTACAAATAATAAGGTAAAAATATATTCTGTTTCTATAAAAAACACCTTTAGAAATTGCCACATTCTTACAACATAGAATTTTGGTTAACCTGAATATGTGTTTCCAGATCATTGGTCAGTAATATTTGGCTCTAGAACAAATTATAATTACATCTTGCCAGTGATAAAAAGATGAACTCTATGATAATGTGACTAGGACTACTGAAAATTAGTGAAATGAGACTAGAGAGATTGCTGTTATTACCATAGTTTATCAAGTAAAGGTGCTTGCAGCTAAGCTATATAAGCTGAATTTGGTTCCTGAGTTCCATATAGAAAGGTAAGCCAATTTTCATATATTATCCTCTGGCCATCAAACATGTATGCCCAACACCCCCAATCCTGCATATATACACACAATAAATAAATAAATTAACTAATTAATAATAAATGTATTAAATATTTAAGTGGATATTAGTAAACTGATACAATAAATTTATTCAGCATATATATGTATGTATATATACATACACACACACATATATATATGTGTGTGTGTGTGTGTGTGTGTGTGTGTGTGTATTCATTCAAATAGTGTCTCTAAACTTTATAACTTCCACAAGGTCCCTTTCAATCTGAAATTTTGAAATTCAGAGTAGCATCCAAAACTACTGCTGAAGCCAACTAATCTCATATATGTCTGAATGTGTGTGTTAGTGCACATGGGTGTATGTCTTAAAGAGTCTGTGTCTGTGTGTGAATGTGTCTTTGTGTGTGTTTGTGTGTCTGTGTATTTTTAAATTTTGACTCTCTGCAGGTAAAATGGATGCCCTAAGAAAAGTGCTTACTGTTGAGAGGAAACACCTACCTTTGTTTTTTGATAGGGAAATATGAAATATTTCATAGATAATAGCCAGCTATAAACTTCTAATCTGCACTATGTGTAGAAATTAAATCTATCTGCCTACCAGGGGGTAATGTTAATGGACTGTCATAAATTTCTCCTGAACAACAGGAATGCTCCAGAGGAATGAATGGAGCATAATCATCCATGTAGTTGAACCAAGTAAAATATTTTTCTGTGAATGGCTTTTCTTGTTATCTCAGCATGTACAGCATGAATAGTGTATATTACTTCTAGTCTAATACATCTTAGCATATTAACAGTAGTACATTGAATTCGTTTAGGCCAAACACTTTATTTTTCATGATCAACCATTGACAATACATCATTGTTTCATTTATCAGAATTGATTTTTATCTCTAGTAATGTTAGCATGGGTATTTCTTTTCCAAAACTGAAATATAAGACAATAAGAATGTTTTTAACTAAAAATTTCAAATCTATGCCCTTACACTTACCATCACTAACTAAACTGTTTAAGACAATTCTTTGTTAACACTAGGTCTTTATTATGGATTAATGCATATACACTATATATTTAGATAGCTGTATATATCAAAAGTTCTGTACTGATAGTTCTGCCAAAATGTATTTAGCTACCTATATTTTATTACCATATGAGGACATATCTTCTAAAATCTCTTCCTTGCTGCAAATAGAAAAATAGTAGTCTCTATTTGATAACATGTATAGCATACAAAGTGTTATGTAATCTTTTGATAACTACTAAAATGAATGAATTCTAGGATATCTGATACCTAGGGGGTTCTTGGAATTTCTTTTTACCATTAAAACCATCTCTATTAGTGCACATATTAAGAGTGCTTGGTATATGTAACAGTAACACTGTAACATTTAAGAGAAGAAACAGTATAAACCTTTTTCTTATCATTTGTCATTTTCCTATTACTTTAGTACTATTTATGTTCTGTAAGATCTCAACAACATTCTCTTCCCTTTACTGCTTGAATCCATTCAACCTGCATTAAAACCTAAGAGAGAGAAAGACAAGGTGTGGATTTAGGGGCAAGGGGAAGCTGCATGGATTTGGGAGGATTTAGAAGAGGGGGACCATAATCGGAATATATTGAAATATATTTGAAAAAAATATATTTTCAATTTTAATAGATCTCTTCCCATGTTTAACTCTGCAAGTCAATCTTAGCTGCATTGTTGCCTACTCATAAGTGCTTCCTTTATAGAAACCTACTTTTGTAACAATGAACATTGTATCTCTAAACCTATGATTATGTTTTACTTTGCAGCTTCGTGAAATAGTTTTATCATTTTCACATTTGTATACATTGAAAATGTAAATACCATACCTTTGTAATTATTTTATTTTATTCCTGAGAATTACATATATATATATATGTAATATGAATGTGAATGAATATATATATGAATATATATATATATATTCAAAAATTTGGTCATATTTACTCCTAAAACATTTGCCTTTTTTATCTCCTCTATTTGTATCTTTCCCAAGTTTTTTTTTTTTTATGGGCATATGTTTAGTTAGTAAAGTCCATATGTTTAGGAATGTGAAACATATGCTGGGGAATGGGAATCCCATTGAAAACCAAAGCCTCTGAAAGGAATGATTCTATCTCCACCAGAAAGTACCAACCACTAATACCTGCTCAATAAAAATTGACATCCAGAGATTGTGTTTTTCATCTATACTAGACTTTTTCTTGTCTTAGTCTCAGGTAGGTATTGTGCAAATGGACATATGATGGCTATGTAGTATCCAGGAGTCAGCACTTCATAGCACTTTCCCATATATGTAAGCACATATAAACTGGATTATTGTTGTATTTTGGCATAGTTGAAATATGAAAATTCAAGAGATGCTATATAATTACTGAAGAGATTAATCTTAAATTATGATATAAATCCTGTTAAAGACTTTGAAATGAGTTAAGAAGCTGTTTGAAAAAAATGGTAATGGTCTAAGTTAATATAAGTTCTTAGGAACAGGGAAAAAGAAAAATATATGAGAAAAAATAGACAAAATTAATTAATTAACAAATCTCATTTCTTTGAATCCTTAAACTTGCTGATTAGGAAAAATCTACTAAATGAATAACTGAGGCTCAACATTTCAACATTATCTACTAAAGAATAATATAATATCTTTGAGTACGAACTTGGATTTATATCAATATTTATAAGGCAAAAATACTACTATACCATCAATGATGCAGAATAATATATATATATATATATATATATAGAGAGAGAGAGAGAGAGAGAGAGAGAG
>JADRCH010007664.1:0-80397 GCA_019843965.1 Rhynchomys soricoides | reverse complement strand
AGAGAGAGAGAGAGAGAGAGAGAGAGAGGGAGAGGGAGAGAGAGAGAAATTATAAAGTTTTTTTTAAATACGGAATTGGCTTTCATTTGAATAATGAAATGTAATATCTGTAGTCAATCAGTAAAATGAATATGCATGTCCAAGACAGGTACTAGAACAGTTCTAGTCTAACTATAAATTTTAGTTACAGAAAAGACTGATATTCCCATGTACAGACAAACTGAAGTAATTTTCCCTTAATCTTTGTTATTGTTGAGGTCTTTAACACATTTGATGATGTCTATTCACATTAAGGAAGGCTTATGCAAAAGTTAATTTCATCCAAAAATAATCTCATAGATATGAGCCAAAAAGTCTTTAACCAAATATCTGGATACAATGAGGTCTAGTTTAATTGAGACATAAAATCAACCACATGTTCTCCAAGCTGTTTCTTTCTGTGGTTTATCCAAAATACTATCCTGACAGAGTACAGATTAAATAACTATCAGTCTTAGCTTTAGTAACATATTGTCATAACAAGCAAACTTCTCATTTGTAAAATGAAGATAACCATGCCTTTTTTGAGAGTTAAATAAGTCAATGTATAAAAGGTAGTCGATACTGTCCCTGGAATAAATGAAGTACTCAAAAAATTTAAATAGTGATATGAGTATCATTTCATAATTATGGTCATTTTTTCTAAAAGGGTCAAAATGTGCTGTGTGTATGGTGAAATGATAGACATTTCCTATGTAAAACCCGCAGCATAGATTCATCTTCGGAGATTTAGCAGAGTAAGATACCTACATTTTTCCTCATAAATACATTACAACCAAATGCCTTAAGTAAAATCTCATGTATTATGTATAACATAAATTTCTCATAAAAGTTAACTCCATTTTATCTTTGCTCTCAACACAGAATAAAATACTTGAAGTATCAGGACTCTAGGTTATATAATATTCATATTTCTGCTTTAGTTATTCATATTTTCTAAAATATAAAATATCAAGCTATCTTCTTGCTCACTCCATTAGATATATTTCTTTCATGCAAGGTGATATAGATAATTAAGGAATCACATTATTATCTTAGGAAGACATATGAAAAATTTAAAATATTTCTAACAGAAGTTTGGACATCATTACAGATTAGCCTTTCTTATTACATTGGTTCATTAATGTAACACTACCTATTAGTACACTAAGCTGTGTTTTGCATTGCTTAACTATATTATTGCAAAAGCTGAATTTAATAATTATAAGGACTAATGAGAATTATTTCATAGCCAGAATAAAGTTTAAAAGAAAGTATTAATTAAACAGGCCCTTTTACAAATGGCATAAACTATTCTATCAGAAATACAGATAGAATCATGCTTACTTTTGTAGTTGCAGCATGACTATCCCATAGTTATATGAGATACATGATTTAACATCAAATACATAACATTTCCTGTTATGAAAAATGCATTCATTATGAAAGCACTTACACAGAAAATTGCTAAACATTTTATGCTTTATATATTCCTACAGTGTGCAATGAATCTTATACCAAATGAGATTGTTTCAAACTTCTTCTAAGAGGAATATCACATCATGTACAGTACATAAAATGGTAATATAAGAACATTGCCTGGTTTAGTTTTAAACAGTTTGAAAATTTTCTACCTATTTATTTGTGCAGAATTTTAAATAATTTGAATAAATATTATATAATCAAAACAGTGTAACTTAACCTTCCCATGCCTAAAATGTGGCTTAATTTTTAACAGTTTCTTTCTATCTTTGACAGTAAAATAGAATTAACATTCTTGGTGAAAATTCAGTCAAACTATCTCAGGCAGAAGAACAAGTAAACATGAATCATGAAAGGTAGCACTGTTAATGAATGTGGTAGACACTTCAGCCTAACTTTATTCTTACCATGAGAAACACAGGTAAACTCAAATGCAGGGATATTCTACAAAATACTTGTGGACTATGCCCCTCAAATATAAATTTTATCAAACAAAAGTCTGAAAAATTATCAAAACTGAAAAGAAGCTAAAAGAAATACACACACACACACACACACACACACTAATCACAAATAACAATAACAACCATGGCACTAACAACAACCACAACAAAAAGTAGAATGGTATTTTAGAGGAAATAATGAACCGAAATGCAAATTTGGGGAATAGCAGGGGAATCAGAGAAAATCTTAATAAAGATTTATAGAGGAATTTTTATTTGTATTTTTTATTGAAAATAATGTTATTTGTATACAATATATTCTGATCATGGTTTCTCTCATCTCCCAAACTAACAAACAAAAAAAAGAAAGAAAGAAAGAGGAAACTAAGAAAGAGAAGTGTACACACACACTCTCACACACACACACATACACACACACAGACAAATCTATAAAACCTTAAAATTGTAAGCTAATATACAAGCAAAAGAGCAGTATTGTTAACAAAATGACCAAACAAAATAGTATGAGACAAAAAGCAAACTACATAAATGCCTTTGTGTTTATTTTATGTTGACCATCCACTGCAGGACACGGAGCCTGCCCTTAAGTGTGGTTTGTGTACCCTTGGAGAACTAATTGTTCCTTTTCTAAGAGTTGTTCATTGGAGATGACTTCTTGTTGGGGCCAAGAGTTCCTCTCGACCACTCCATCTCTGCTGGTACCCTTTTTGGTTTGGATCTATGTTGGCCCTGCGCATGATACCATAGTGTCTGAGTTCATAAGTGGGTCAGTCCTAACAGCAGTGTTTTGACAGAATTCTTTTTTTTTTTTTAATTTTTTTCCCTGTTATATCTGATTTCTTACCTGTTCTTACAATTACTTTGGATGGTTCTGTTTCTGGATTTCATAGTATATTAAATAATGTTCACCTCATTTTTACTTTTCTGTTTTGTTTCTTACAGTGTCACTGGCAGCCCAGGGCAGCCTTGCTGTGTAGACTAGTGAGATTGTAAACATGTGTCATCACACTCAGCCATTTTACTTTTCTACCTTTTATTGAGTAGGGGGCATGTACCCAGTATCAATGATTCTACTTTCATTGTTTAATGAAACACTATGCAAAAGTACTTATAAACTGCCATGGCCTATGTGAACTTTTGTTCTCTTAAACTAATTGCTCATTTTCTGAAACGTATTAACTGCTTATTTTATCCTTATTAAGGATATGCCTTGGCAATTGGAAAATACTGGTTTACTGAATTAGATGTGTCTGTCAGATGTTGGTATCCTTCATTGTATATCAAGTATTCACTGTTATTAATATCGCTTCTGATCTTAGAAAAAGGAAGTCTGAATACTAGACAGATACACACTGTCCACAATTCAGATCTTTCCATTAAGAGCTGCATTTTATGATTGGTGACAAATACCATTAATTTTCCTTGTTGTAAATGGCTATATTTAGTTAGTCTTGGAAAAAGGCTGCCAAATGATCATCTATTGGCAGTCTTACAATAAGAAGCAAGTTTTATAATAAAAGCAGTTAGTTCAACTCAGTCACACAGGTTTTTTTTTTTTTTTTTTAAGGATAACCAGCATTCTTCAGTGTATTGTAGATATTGTGTTTATTGAAATTTAATAAATCTCATGATTTTGATTCCATCGCCAGTGCACTTTGTGTGTGTGTGTATGTGCTGTGTGCTGTGTGTTGTTGCTAGACTGGGGATTGAACTTTGGTTTTACAGAAGTTGGGCAAGTTTTCTACCACTTAGCAAGATTCTTGGCCTTATCAAGAATGTTATTAATTGAATCTCCAGTGGTATATAAAGTTGGCGGGGATCAGGAGAGGATGCAATGACCCTAGTATAGTTTGATTCTGCCTTGATCTAGCAACATGGCTGCTACTGCAAGGGATCACATCCTAGGTATTTGTGATTCTTTGCCAGAGCAAAGTATGTAATTTCCTTGAGAATGGTACATAACTATTGGTTCACTGATAGTGAACGTTTACACAAATAAGTTTGAATATTGATAAGGAAGTTTGGCTGTATACTTTATATAAATTTTCCTAAAATATTACTATTAAAATTATAATATTCATTTGTTTTTTTAAAAATATTATGCCAACTTTGACATTTCAAGATGATCTATTAATTTTTTGAAAATAGAAAATAATGTTTTTTCCTGTTTGATAAGGGGCATAGTAGAAATAGAAAAAGTTATTGTACAGTGCTACCACAAATTTAAATAGAACCTAGAATAGCAAACAAGCTCATAAAGACAAGCAAAACAGAAAGGCTACTCTCAAAGGTTAAAGTTCAGACAGATATTAAAGTAAAGGCTGCATTCCAGTAATCACAAATATCAAGAGGTTGAATCAGAAACACCATACATTTGACAAAATCTTGGAGTGTATATCAAGTTTTGGCCACGTTGTATACTAAGTGAGTTACTTTCTCAAAACAGCTTTGTTGATTTAAGTTTGAAATGTAATAGTAGCTTTGTCTCAGATAGGAAATATAAAAATGTGGTAAGTTCAAATACAAATGTAAAATTTGCCATATCTATAAACTTTGCTAGACTTTCATATCAACCACCCAGACTCCCCCAAATCTCCCAGGGACTAAACCACCAACTAAAGAGTACACATGGAGGGACCAAGGGCTCCAGCCCAATATCTAGCAGAGGACGGCCTTATTGGGCACCAATGGAAAAAGAGGTCCTTGGTCCTGTGAAGGCTAGATGCCCCAGTGTAGGGGAATGCCAGGGCTGGGAGGTGGGTGTGAGTGGGTGGGTGGGAGAACACCCTCATAGAAACAGGGGAGGGGATGAGATAAGGGGTTTCCATCGGGGAAAACCCAGAAAGGGGATAACTTTGGAAATGTAAATAAAGAAAATATAAAATAAATACAAGGACTGTAATATTGTCTACCAATACATTTTAAGGTGATACATTTCCAGGTATCAAAGAACAAAGTCCTTATGTCACAGTTATGATTTGGCAGAACAGATTTAAAGTATTTTAGATATAAAACCATGTGGTTAAATAATACCTGATTGTAAGTAAATATGTTTTTCTTTGTCATTTTTTTTTTTTTAATTTTAGGTATGGGATTATTCTCCCTTTCCCCCCTCTCTCTCTTTCTCTCTGTGTTTGTCTGTGTGTATATCTGTGTTTATGAATGTGAGTACTATATCCCCAGAAGCAAAATGAGAATGTTGGATCCCCTGGAGCTCAAATTACAGAAACGCAAAATGCCACCCAATAGGGATACTGGTAACTGAACTGGGATCTTCTGAAAGAGCAGCAGATGCTCTTAATGTACCGTGTCTCCAGCCCATAACTGAAAGATTTTGAGAAGAAATAAACTGAATACATACTGCATTTGGTCTGGATTCAGGCAACTCTAATTGTTCACTGCAAATAACAACGATTTTGTTAATTAAGAATGTATATTGTGCATATATGTATTTTATATATCCACACAACAAATAGTGAAATTCTAAAATGGTAGGCAAGGAAACCTAAAAACATGATTCACCTTAAAAGCAGTAAAAAGAGTGAAAAGACATCAATATTAACTCTTCCAGACTGAGATTCTTCAATTTGAAGAACATGATAGAAATATGAAAGAGAAAATTAATCTTCAAGTTAATCATGCAGACATGTATGAAGAGTACTGACAACATATTTCTAATCATAGCTATCAGGAGGCTAAGATAGGAGGATCATATATTTGATACCAGCAATTACAGAATAATTATAGTTGCCAATATTCAGAAAAAATTAACAGCGTCTCAGAACCTTGAGACACTCAAATACAATGACATAATCTTAATGGAAAATCTAAAAAGGCAATGGAAATGAAAAAGAGTAAGTAAATAAACTTTAAAATATTAAATTCCTATTTTAGGTGAAAATATTTAATCCTCACATTTATGAGTGTCAAGAAATCTCAATTTACACCGAGAAACATTATAACTAAGCAATCCAAAATACCACCAAAACCTGAAATGACAAGAAATATGATTTTCAATAAGCATCATTGTAGATTAACAGCTGGGCTTTCATAACAAAATATTACAGGGAGAGTGATAGTGATATTTTCAGAGTGTTAAAACTTCCACATCCAGAAAAAGTAATATTCTGATTTAAGATATTCTTTGGCAAAATGATATTAATATGAATGGCATTCTTCAACAAAAAATATGAAGGGCAATTCTCACTATAAAAGGAAATGTTTCTACAGTATAATTGGAATGCATATAAAGGAATAAAAGCCATTAAGGAACATAATTACACAGATAAATATAAAGGACATTACAATATTAGTGTTTTAACATCTATTTTGCACATACACACATAAAAACTTAACTATGTAAAAATACCAAGCTAGCCATAAGAAAATAGAGGAGGAGTGGATCTGTGGGACAAAGGAAATGAGGAAGATAGGAGGAATAGAGTTAAAGGAAACTGTCATTAAGATGTATTATATGAGAAAAAAATTTATTTTCAACAAAAAATTAAAAATACATAAGGCACCAACCATGATAGAAAAGAATATTTATTAATATTCAGTTATAATTTTTGCAGTAACATAAGGAGTGGGTATGGAAAGAAAGGGGTAAAGAAGTTAAGCTTCTGAGAACTTTCAAAATGTAGGTACTTTTAATCCAAAATAAGTTGTTTCAAGATCATTACTATAATCCCAAGGATAATAACTGATAAACAAATTTCATATACTTATTTTGAGTTCCTATTAAGATTTTAGCAATTGGAAGACATCAACCAATACTTAGTAAATTTAATGTTAAAATTAGGATTTCTCTGCTTGCCTGCCCATCTGTCACCCAATATTCCATTCCATTCCCAAATCACCACCATGAGGAGCCCAACATGAAACTAAAAGTAGGTTGCTCAGATCTATTCCTCTAAAAAACAACAACAACAACAAAACACCATAAATATGTTCAAGAAAATCAAAACAGCATATGAACAAAAATTATGCATAAGGATGAAAATTACAAACATTTGATATGAAATATTGAAAAAAATTAGGAGTATGAAATGGATTTTTTAAAGAAAAGAATCTTTATTGAATAGCCAAAATAAAAATTAAAATGTAAAGCTAAATAGTTCATACAAAGAGTTCAGAGGGAAATATCAGCAAAATACTGGATAAAGTGGAAGAAAGAACATTAGGTCTTGAAGACATTAGGGATAAATTTGTTAATTTATATAAAAAAAATGATAAATTAAAATATTCTCAGGAATAAAACATGCAGAAAATTTGTGAATTTATAAAAGGACCCATCCAATAAATAATTTGTATAGAACAAGGAGAATAAACTCAGATCATAAACACAGGAAATAATGTTGACAAAAATCACAGAAGAACTTTACCCAAATCTAAGTAAAAGATGTGTTATCAAGGTGTATATGACATGCAAAACATCAAATAGATAGGGGCAGAAAAGAATCTCCCTCACATCAAATAATAAAATCATTAAATGTACATCAAAAAAAGAGAGAGAAGGATGAAGCCACATCAAATGGCAATCCTGGGACTGGTGAGATTCCTCAGTGTTTAATAACACTTGTTTTTTGAAAGATACCAGGTTCTGTTTCCAGAATACACATGACAGATTACTACAGTCCATAACTTCAATTCCAGAGGATTTAACATCCTCTTCTGTAATCTATAGGAACTGGACATTCATAGAAGCAGGCAGTACACTCATACACATAAAAATAAACAAATAATTTTTAAAGTAGGAATATTAAAATAATGACTGAGTTTTCAAAGGAAACTGTTAAAGACAGAATGGTCTAAACTGATGTATAATGCATTAAACATGGCTAAAAATGTGTGTCCAAGCTACCACACCCAAGAAAACTATCAGTCATAGTTGTAAAGGAAAGAAAACCATATCATAATAAAATTTATCTGCGAAAACTATGATCACAAAACCAGTACTACAGTGAATATTAAAGGAAAACATTGGTCTTAAGAAAACACTAATATTACCTGAGACTGTACTAGATTATATAATTCAAGAATGGATAATCAACAACCAACTTGCAGAACAAAACAGTAATTAATAAACAATATTGTTCAGAGCAATAACACTCAGCAGTAATTGTTTCACATCTCCAATGGAAAAAATAGACTAACAGATTAAATTAGGAAACTAAATCCATCTTTTTGCTCCCTCTATGAGTCATATCTTACAATCAACAGTAAAACTACCTTAGGATAAAAGGATGAAAATGTTATTAGAAGTATAACAAAGAGCCAAGTAGCTGTAGCTATTCTAATAACTGAAAAACTAGACTTTAGACCAAAACTAATCATCAGAAGAAATTTGGAAAGACATTTCATACTCATCAAAGAAAATTCAATTTCTAATCATTTATGTACCAAATACAGTAAAACCTTCTTATTGAAAAGATATTAATTGTTAATAATTTTTCAATAAAGTATTTTAAGTAAAAATAATTTTAAAATATTTTAAAATAAATTATATTTTTCTTATTCTTTTGAAACTTTTTATATCAGTGGTTCTCAGACTTCCTTATTCTGTGACCCTTTAATAGAATTCCTCATGTTGTGGTGATATTAAAAAGGTAAAGTTTTCTCTACCATGTCTCAGCTAAAGCCATCTTTGCTTTCTATCTCTTGCTTTGAAAGATCTTGTAGGAAATCTCTCAACCATATTCTAGAAACTCAGGCTCTAAATGCCCCAGTTCTCCGTGCTTTCTTGTCTCTTGTTAAACTTCTTGCTAGCTTCCTCCTGCAATTGCCAACTAGGATGAATTGTTTTAAATGTTATTTGTCTTTAAAAATTCCCTGTAACTAAGCCAATGTTTGCACATCCCTTTAGTGCCAGCACTTGGGAGGCAGAAGCAGGCAGACCTCTGAGTAAAAGGATAACCTGGTCTACAAAGCAAGTTTCAGGACAGCCAGGACTACATAGATAAACCATGTCTCAAAAATAAAACAAACAAACAAAGACAAAACCAAACCAAGCAAAATATATCTCTGCAATGTGCTTTCAAGACTGCTCTGTGAGAATTTTTCTTTCCTTCCCAGCTTAATATAGATTCTGAATTCAAACTTTGGACTTGCTCTGTGGTCTCCGGATTTATACTCCATGAAAATAACACTTAACCATAAAATTATTTTTGTTGTTACATCATAACTGTAGTTATGCTACTGTTAGGAATAGTAAAGTAAATATCTGTATTTTACAATGGTCTTAGGTGTCCTTTGTGAAAAGGTCATTCAACCCTAAAAGAGTTATGACCTACAGGTTGAGAGCTACTGTTCTATTTGAACAAGGCAATATTGATATAAGAGGACAATTGTCTAATGAAGTAATGCCTTAAAAATTCATGGAAATGCATTCTTGTCACTTGGATTACAGGTAATCTAGTAGTTTTCCTTCAAGAAACTATTGAATTTTTAAAATTACAGATGACTATTATATTCATGTGTCAAATGATTATGAAAAATAAACATGAATGAAGTTGTTTTTTATTTTAACATTTTAAGTAAAATAAAACATATGCATGTCTTATATTTATCTTCAATCGCTAAGAACAATCTGAGCAAAAGAAATATAAAATATACAATTTGAGGAGAAAAAGAACACCCAGAGAGTTAATAATGGGGTCAAGTCTTATGTCAAAGAGATGATAAGTTTAAAGAAACGTCTTATGTGAATTGGAATAATGGCACTGGAGCCCTCAGCACAAGACTTTACACAGCTAAGATTTCAATAGTAAAAAGGAAAGTTTATGCAACAATGGAAAGCTAGAAATAAAAACTTACATGTAATTCAAGGAGAAAACAAAAATCATCTTCCATCCTATTCAGGTATTTGAAGTTGACAGCATCAACCACACATTTCTGGTTTTAAAGTCATAAATGTCATCAGAGTAAATTTGTTGTAAAGTCTTCTTCCATGGTTAAGGAATGCCACTGAGTCCAGATATGTGGCAGAGGACTCTCTTCATGGCTGTCTAGAGATGTCATTGCTTGAAGAAAATATGTGAAATATGGGGGAGATGCCAGAATCATGGGATACCTCCCAAGCTTATAGGCAGAAAGGGTGTGGAACTACCCCATGAGAGAGAAGTATGTTGTAATTAACAATGCTATAAAGTTTAGGAAATGTGAATTGCTCATTTTTGAACTTCCTGTGGTCCAGTATTTCCTTACTGTACCTCATTCTTCTTTTTATATATTTTGTGCCATTTTATGATGAAAGTATGGAAATTGATTTTTTATTTTATAAGAAAGATAACAATAATGAGATTATTATGAATCTTAGGATATACTTTGGACTCAACTGTGTTGCGTCTATGAAAGACTTTGAGACAAAAATGTATTTTGCATTGTAATATCACTACAAGATTATGGGGATCAGGAAATAAAATGTGTTGGTTGGTATAACAATGACCTACATCAGCACATGTGTTTGCATACTTGGTCTAAAGTTGATACAACTGTTTGCGATGGTCTTGAAAGAGGTATGTCACTAGAGGTGGAATTTGAAGTTTCAAACGTCCACATCATTGCCATCTAGTTCTCTGTCTTGTGCTTATATAAAAGCTATTAACACTATACTATACCTGGAACTGAGTAAAGCAGGGCCCAAAAATTAGGTTTTATGAGACCATAGAGGTGGCTAAGTGGTTAGAAGCACTAGATGCTCTTCCAGAGGTTCAGTACACAGCTCCCACATGAGAATCCATAACAATCTATAACTCTAGTTGCAGAAGATTTACTGTCTTCTGACTTCCACAGGTAATGCATGCATATAATGTGCATACATATATGCAGATAAAACATCCATGCTATACTAAGCATCCATAATACTAAAATAAGTAAATACACCTTAAAAATAATAAAAATTATATATATATATATATATATATATATATATATATATATATATATAATATAATATATATTATCTCCCTGTTAAATCTGGCCTTTTCCATTTACAGATGTCAAAAGTTACTTTTATGTTACTTTAGATAGCTTTTAAATATTTTCCCAGGAGAACAGGGTCTAGAGTTCCTGTTGATATCCTGACTCTGTTTACATAGTTTTAGTAATGCCAGAATATCTTTCTAAATCATAAAGTTTTAAAAAGCAACTATGATATAATCAAAATACTTATGATGGAAGAAAAATATATTTATATTCTTTGTAATTTAGTTTTCTATAATTTTATCCATGAATATTTTATTTACATGACTTCACTTCTCCCAGTCCTCATTTACTCCTCCCATACCCCCATAGCTCTCTCGCAAAGTCTCAACTTTTAAAAATTATTAATATTTCATATATATGTATATATATATGTTTATATACATATTTACATTGATAAATATAACACTAGAATATTCTGACTAATTTTGTTTTTAATTGTATATTTTTAGGGATTACCATCTGGTACTAGATAACTAATAAAGTTCACACTGGGAGAAGATATATTTTCCCATTCTTGGGAGTGATTAAATGCCTGCAACAGTTCATCTAGGGGTGGGACTCTGTTAGATTTCTACCATCTACTCAGGCATGTAAACTGTCCTTGTCATTATGCAGGTCTTCTTGATATAATTGTATTCATTTCTTATTCTGAAACTTATTAGTTGAGAGAATTCTGGAGTTGGAAAACCTAGGAAAGAGAACAGGAACAGATGCTAGCCTCATGAACAGAACACAGAAGGTAGAAAATAAACTCTCAGGCATAGAAGATACAATAGAAGAAATTGTTATATAAGTCAAAGAAAATGTTGAATCTAAAAAATTCCTGACACAAAAATCTAGGAAATCAGTGATACCACTGTAAAACCTAAGCTAAAAAATGATAAGAATAGAAGGTGAAGAAACCCAACTCCAAGACCCATAAAATATTTTCAACAGACTTAAGAAAAAATGTTCCCAAACTACAGAAATAGATGCCTATAAGCATAAAAGACACTTATAGAACACCAATTAGACTGAACCAGAAAAGAAAATCCTCCAGCCCCATAATAATCAAAACACAAAATTTATAGAACAAAGAATATCAAAAGAAGCAAGGGGAAAAGTCCAGGTAACATACAAATGCAGACCTATCAGAATTATACCTGACTTCTGAACAGAGACTCTAAGAGCTAGAAGGGCCTGGACAGATATATTGCAACATTTAAAAAGAACACAGATGGCAACCTGCAGTACTCTACCAAGCAAAACTCTCATTCTCCATAGACAGAGGAGAAAACAAGATGTTTCACAGTGAATCCAAATTTTAAACAATAGTTATATGCAAATTGAGCCCTACAGAAAATACTAGAAAGAAAGAAAACTCCAACTCAAGGAGGATCATTATATTGAATAAACTACAGGAAATAAATAATTCCAAACAAGGAAAAGAAAAGGAACCACACATAAACAAACTCACTCTCTCTTTCTCACTCTCTCTCTCTCTCTCACCCACTCTCATTCTGCAATGCCACCAACATCAAAATTAATATCTCTCAACATCAATGGACTCAATTCCCTAATAAAATGACACAGACTAACAGAATGGATGCAAAAACAGGATCCATCATTCTGCTACATGCAAGAAACACACCTTAGTAATATAGGTAGGCATTATCTCCAAGTAAAAGATAGGAAAAAAGTTTTCCAAGGAAACAGTCCAAAGAAGCTAGCTAGAATAATCATTATGTTATAAAATAGACTTTCAACCAAAATTAATCAAAAGAGACAGGAAAAGACACTTCATACTCATCAAAGGAAAAACCTACCATGATGATAGCTCAATTCTGAACATCTATGCCCCAAACCCAAGGGAACCCATATTTGTAAAAAAAAAAAAAAAAAAAAAAAAAAACAAAAAAACCCAAAACATTGCTAAATCTTTAATTGTACATCAAACCACATACATTAATAGTGGGAGACTTCAATACGCTATTTTCACCAGTAGGTATGTCATCCATACAAACTAAACAGAGAAATAGCAAAACAGACACTATGAATCAAATGGACCTAAAAAACATCTGTAGAATATTTCATCCAAACTGAAAATAATATACCTACTTCTCAGCATCTCATGGGTCCTATTCTAAAATTGAACATATAGTCAGTCACAAATCAAGCCTCAATGGATACAAGAAAAATTGACCTAATGCCTTGAATCTTAGTGGACCAACATGGATTAAAGCTGGAATTCAACAACAGAAACAGAAAGCTTATACACTCATGGAAATTGACTATCTATCTGGTTAATGGTCTTGGTGTCAGGTCAGAAATAAAGAAATTAAAGACCTTCTAGTATTCAATGAAAACGAAGGCACTGCATAACCAAATTTATGGTACACAATGAAAGCAGTGTTAAGAGGAAAGTTCATAGTAATAAATGTCTCCATAAAGAAACTACAAAGATCTCATACCAGCAATTTAAGAGTATAACTGAGAGCTCTAGGGAAAGGAAGAAGAGGCAAACACACCAAAGAGGAGTGGAAGTTATGCAATAATCAAAATTAAGGCTGAAATCATTCAGTTAGAAAGAAAGAAAACAATACAAAGAATTTAACAAAACTAAGTTTTGTTTCTTTGAGAAAATTTACAAGATAGACAAACCAGTAACTTTAAATTTTTTAAAGTCTACTTTAATGATGGTTCTTCAACCCGTTAACCTCCATTCTAGTCTACCACCCACCAGCTGTAGTGGAAAAGAAAGATACAGGGAAGTGAACCTGTTTAGAAATAGTTCTTTGCTGCAAATCTGATCTGTGTTGTCAGTGTATTGGCAATTCAGTTCACAGGTCAGTAGTGGGAAATTGATCCATTCAGAAGTACTTCAAGGGTATACCAGTAGTCTAGTTTGATAGAGTCCAGATAGCAAACATAAATCAGCAGTGGTGTTACCACCTAGCACAGAGAGCCAGCCCTCAGCCTGGAGGGATAAGAGCCAACAGGAATGCCAGAAATAATTTTAAGCTTTGCCTCTTTAAGTAAAGAGAAAGTTGATCAGCAAAGACTGGAGACCAACAAGTGTTAAACAGCTAGCTTTATAGGCAAGGCAAGCTCAGCCCCTGTCACTGTCCCTACAATTCTATTTATACTTCTTTTGAACATTACAAGCTTTCCACGGGTCTTGTCTCACCACATGTCTTGTTTCAGCACATGTTATTTCAGTTGACATCACTCTGCCAATCAGCCCAAGACTGCCAAAACACCAAAAAATGTGCAGCACACCATCTGAAGTTTTCTTGGTGCATTTCATTCTATGGAGTTCCAACAAATAGAGCTCATCTATGCAATGTAAGGTGAACCAATACATGTGTGTCATTAATGAATAATTCTTAATCACATGTCCTTTCACATACTTGTTTATGCAAAACATCCTTTCATCTGCATCCACTTCAGTGAAATGCTACTTCAGGTGTTTACTTCATCAAAACACCACCCAACACAACTGAATTTCCAAAGAACCTCTAAGTTTTCACTTCACCAAACCTTAGCCAAACTAACTAAAAGACAGAGAGATATTATCCAAATCAACAAAATCAGTAACGAAAAGGAAGACATAAAAAGGACACTGAGGAAATTCAACAAATCATTAGGTCCTACTTCAAACGACTGTACTTCAAAAATATAGGAAAATCTTATTGAAATGGATGATTTTCTATATAGATATGACCTACCAAAGTCAATTCAAGATTGAAGAAACTATTTAAACTGCCCTATAACCCCTAAAGAAATAGAAACTATCACTAAAAGTCTTGCAACCAGTACACAAAAGACACTAACCAACCTGAGCTAAATGGATACAAAATTTAAAGCAAATCCATTAAAATCAGGGACAGGACAAAATTCCCTACTCTCTTCTTATCTATTCAATATATTAATTGACATTCAAGTCAAAGCAATAAGAAACTAAAATATATCAATGGGAGATAAATCAGAAAAGAAGAAGTCCAAGTATCACTATTGATGGATAGTATGATAGCAATACAAAAGTGAGCTGAAAAATTCTACCACAGAATTCTTACAGCTGATAAACAGGCACAGAAATGTGGTTGGATACACATAGCTCAAACAAATCAGTAGTCCTCCTTTACAAAAATGATAAACTGGCCAAAAAATTTAGGGAAATAATATTCTTTATAATTGGCATAAATAATATAAAATATCTTATGTAACTCTAACCGAGCAGGTGAAAGACATGTATGAAAGTAACTTCAAGTCCTTGATAACAGAAATGGAAGAAGATATAAGAAGATGGAAATATCTTTCATGTTCATGGATAGGCAGGATTAATATAGGGAAAATGGCCATCTTACCAAAAACAATATGCAGATTCAATGCAATTCCCATCAAAATTCCAACACAATTTTTATAGTTTTTGGAAGAATAATTCTTAACTTTATATGGAAAAACAAATCAAACAAACAAAAATACAAGATAGCCAAAACAATCCTGAACAATAAAAGAATTTTAGGATGAATTACATCCCTGACCTCAAGCTATACTACTGAGCAATAGTGATAAAACCTGAATGATATTAGTACAGAAACAGAAAGGTTGATTAATGGAATCGAATCAAAGACAAGAAATATACCCTCAGTGTTACAGATACTTCATCTTTGATAAAAAAAGCTAAAACTTTACAGTGCAAAAAAGAAAGCATCTTTAAAAATGGTGCTGTTCTAACTAGATATCTACATATAAATCCTTACACAAATCTCGAGGCCAAGTGGATCAAAGACTTCAATATAAAAAATATGTACTAAATCTAATAGAAGAGAAAGTGGGAAATAACCTTGAACACATTAGTACAGGAGACAGTTTCCTGAACAGAACAACAATGCCACAAGATCAAAGATCAACAGTTAGTAAATGAGATCTCAATATAAAGCTTTTGTAAGGCAAAGGATATTGTCAATATGGCAAAATGGCAACCTACAGATTTGGAAAGTATTTTAAACAACCCTATATCTGAAAGAGAACTAATATATAAAATTTATGAAGAATTCAATAATGTAAACAACAACAACCCAACTAACCCAATTAAAACATGGAGTACAGAACTAAAAAGAGAATTCTCAAAGTAAGAATGGTTCAATGGCCAAGAACCACCTAAAGAAATGTTGAAACTCTTTGGTCATCAGGAAAATGTACATTAAAATAACTCTAAAGTTCAATCTTACAACAGTCAGAATGGCTAGGATAAAAAACTCAACTAATAGCACATACTTGCAAGTATGTGGATCAAGGGGAAAACTAATCCATTGCTTTTAAGTGAGAAAACTTGTACAACTATTTGGAAATCAATTTGGTGGTTTCTCAGAATTCTGGGAATAGTTCTACCACAAGACCCAGCTATACCTTTCTAGGTGCATATTGAAAAGAAGTTCTGCCATCCCACAAGTACACTTGTTCAGTTATGTCCATAACAGCTTTATTTGTAGTATCCAGAAACTGCCAACAACCTAGATGTCCCTCAACTGAAGAATGGACAAAGAACTTATGGTGCATCTACACAATGAAATACTATCCAGCTATTAAAAACAAAGACATCGTTAGTTTTGTAGGCAAATGGGCAGAACTTGAGATAACCCAAAACCTAAAAATCATGTATGGTTTGTACTCATTTATAAGCAGACATT
This sequence comes from Rhynchomys soricoides, assembly GCA_019843965.1. Classification (NCBI taxonomy): domain Eukaryota; kingdom Metazoa; phylum Chordata; class Mammalia; order Rodentia; family Muridae; genus Rhynchomys; species Rhynchomys soricoides. Next base: position 63,776 of record JADRCH010007664.1, on the reverse strand, counting down.
AGCTATAAAATATAGAATACCCATGTTACAATCCAGAGACTCAAAGAAGCTAAACAAGAAGAAAGGCACAAGCAAGTATGCTTGAATCTCACTTAAGAAGTAGGATAAAATAGTCAAAAAAGGCAGCTAGATGGAGGTAACTGGGTGGAAGAGGGGATGAGGAGGAAAAAGGGGGTATGATCAGGGTTAGATGTGGGGCAGGACGGGACAAATGGCCAGATGGATAAAGTAATTAATGGAAATCTGTAGCTGATAAGCCTGGGGAGGTAGGGGCCATCTCTAGGAAGACAAAGACCTGAGATAAGGGAGGCAAACAAAAATCAATGGGGATGGTCTTAGCTGTGACTCACAGAATTTAAAGTAAGAAAAATGAAGAGGCTACCTTCTGTAGCAGGGCAGGAATCCCAATTGAATGATAGGGGCATAAAGCCACCAGCAAAACTTTCAAACCAAAATGTATCCTTTCTAGAAGAAATGGAGAAACAGAGGATGGAGTAGAGACTGCAGAAAGGGCTAATCAATAAATGGCCTCAACATGAGACCCATCACATGGGGGGCAAGCATCAGTCTCTGAAACTGTCAATGATACTTTGTTATGCTTGCAGACAAGAGTCTTGTATGGCTGTCCTATGAGAAAATCCACGTAGGAGCTGATTCAGACAGATGCAGACTTTGACAGCCACACAATAGATGGATCTTGGAGACTCTTATGTAAGAACAAAAGGAAAGATTGTGGCATCTAAGTGGATTGGAACTCCACAGGAAGACCAACAAAATAAACTAACCTGGACCCTTGGGACTCTCAGAGACTGATCTATCAACCAAAGAATATACTTGGGCTGGACCTAGGCCTCGCTGCACATATGTAGCAGATATGGAGAAAAGTATTCATATAGGTCCTAGACTGTATAGGTGGGCTATGCAAAAAGCTGTTATGTGTATGTGGGATATGTTCTTCTAGTTGGACTTCCTTGTCTGGCTGTTGTCAGTGGGAGAGGATGTTTCTAACATCACAGAGATGTGATGTGCCAGGGTGGGGCGGAAAGTCAGGGGCCCACCACCTGTTCAGATTAGAAATGGAGGGGCAATGAGTGCAGGCTTGTAGGAGGGGGTGACTGAGAGTTGTTTGATTTCAGGGTGTATAATGAATAATTTAAACAAAAGGAACATGAAAAAAGAATTTATTTATGTATGAGGTAACTTACATTAACTTGTATGTCTTAATAATCTTTCAAAGTTTATAGCAAGTTCATAGCTTTTAAGATTTGAAGCTTTATCTTTGTTGTTTGTTAAAACAATAATGTTTTCTGAACTAAAGCACTTTCTGTATCAAAATAAAACTTTGAATCACAAATATACTCTATAAGGAGACTGGAAAGTTTACTTTTAAAATTATTTAATTAGTTAAATAATTAATTAATTCCATTCCAAATTCAGTTTTCCCCTTCCTCTCCCTCAAGTCCTTCCGCCTCATCTCCCTACACCCACCTACTCCTCCCTTTATCTTCAGAAATGTGGAGGCCTCCTATGGATATGAGTCAGCCTTGGCATATTGAGTTGCAGTAAGACAAGACTCATCTTCTATTGAGGAGAGACAAGACACCCAGTTGGAGTAAAGGGTCTCAAAGGCAGATAACAGGGTCAGAGAAAGCCCCACCTCTCATGCTTAGGAGTCTCACATGACAAACAAGCTACATGACTGTTACATATGGGCAAATGACCTACGTTAGTACCACACTAACTCTAGTTGACAGTTCAGTTTCTGTGATCATCTATGAGCCCAGGTTATTTGATTCTGTATATTTTCGTGACCCCATTGGCTCCTACAATCTTTCTTCTCTCTCTTTTACTAGATTTATTTAATACTTGGTTATATGTCTTTGCATCTATTTCCATCATTTGCTGGGTAATACCTCTCTGATGATGGTTATACTATGGCCCTGCCTGCAAGTATAGCAGAATATCATTAATAGTGTCATGGCTTTGATCTCTAGCTGGACAAGTCACTGAGACCATTCCTTCAATTTCTTCTCCATCTTTATCCTTACACAATTGTAGGTAAGATAAATAATAGTTTTAACATTTTGTGGCTGGGTTGATGTCTAAAAATCTCCACTGGAAGTCTTGCCTATTTACTGGAGATGGCTGGTTCTGAATACAAATCCCCCATTGTTAGGAGTCTTTTCTAGGGACATTCTCATAGATCCCTGGTAATTTTACTTGGCCTAAGATTATAATTCATCCCAGGGATGCTGACCAATCTCTGACACTATTAATTATACTTTGTTATGCTTGTAGACAGGAATCTTGCATGGCTTTCTTCTAAGAGGATCCACATAGCAGCTGACTCAGAAAGATATAGACATGCACAGCCATTAGGAGCTATTTCTCTTTGTCCTTCCCACACCTGGTTTTTCCTCTTCCCATCACCATTCTTCTGTCACCTATATATTCTGCTTCCCCCAGAGGACAAACTTGTACAGTCAGTTTTGAAATAAATTTGATGGTTTTTCAGAAAACTGGGAAGCAATCTACCTTAAGACCCAGCTATAAGATACCTGGCCATATAGTCAAAGGATATTCCACCATAGAGCAAGAACACTTGCTCAACTGTATTTATACCAGCATTATTCATTAAAAGCCAGAAACCAGAAACAAGTTTGGTGTCCCTCAACCAAATAATGCACAAAGAATATGTGGTATATCTACAAAATAGAGTATATGACTCAGCTAATAAAACCACTGACATCCTGAAATTTGTAGGGAAATAGGTGGAACTAGAAAAGATCATCCTATGTGACATAACAGGTCCAGAAAGACAAACATGTAATGTACTTATTCATAAATAGGTATTATCCATAAAGTAAAGAATAAGCATGAAAGCCGGGTAGTGGTGGCGCACACCTTTAATCCCAGCACTCGGGAGGCAGAGGCAGGCAGATTTCTGAGTTTGGGCCAGCCTGGTCTACAGGGTGAGTTCCAGGACAGCCAGGGCTATGCAGAGAAACCCTGTCTCGAAAAACAAACAAACAAAAAAAGAAGGAAAAAAAAAAAAAGAAGAAGAAGAAGCATGCTACAATCCACAAACCTTTTAGAAGTTAATTAACAAGGAGGGCTCAAGAGACAAATGGATATCACTGAAAAAGGGAGATTGCCTAGACATCCCTCCCTGCAAGTCTGCATATTTCCATTCATTCTCCTGGCCATCTGGTCTTCCTAAATCAGGCTGTGTTAGCTGGAACACAGTGTAGATAAGGAGAGACAGTCTAAAGGTTTTTTGCCAGAGTGCTCAGATTATTGTCTTACTGCATCATAAGATAGAAATTTTCCAGTGTCTTGTGTTTAGTGTTTGGTGCTCCCAGCTGTAACCCTAACTGCCCTGTCTCACAGTTCCTCAGCCCATTCCTCTTCCCCCTTGCTTCTTAAAGAGTGTTCCCCTCCAACAGGCCTCCCTTTCTCTAGGCCCTCAATTTTCTCAAGAATTCAGGTCATCTTCTCCCACTGAGATCAGGCCAGGAGGTCCTCTGCTATATATGTGTGTGTGGTCTGGGACCAGTCCCTATATGCTGCCTTGTAGGTAGCTAAGTCTCTGGAAGTTCCCTGGGGTCTGGGTTAGTTGAGACTCATGGTCTTCCCATGGGGTTGCCCTAGAGTTCAGCCTTTTCAATTCCTCTCCAACCATTGGGATCCCTGAATTCAGTCCAATGGTTGGTTGTAGGTATCTTCTTCTGTCTCAATCAGCTGCTAGTAGGGCCTATCAGAGGACATTCATGCTAGACTCCCATCTGTAAGCACATCATAGCATCAACAATAATGTCAGGCCTTGTTGCACCCCCAACCCCATGAGATGGATCCCAAGTTGGGCCAGTCATTAGACCACCTTTCCTTCAGTCACTTTTCCATCTTTGTTAATGCAGTCCTTTTAGACAGGAACAATGCTGGGTTACAAGTTTTGACTGTTGGTTAGTAACCCTGTCCTTCCACTTGAAGCCTTGTCAATCTACTGGAGGTGGACTTTTCATGTTCCTTCTATGCATTGTTGGGGATTTTGGCTAAGGTCACCCTCACTGAGTCCTGAGAGACTCATACCGCCAGGGTCTTTGGTATTTTCTAGAGGTGTCCCCTGCTTCCCTCCTTGCATATTTTCATTCATTCTACTGCCCATCTGGTCTTCTCTCCTGCCCCCCCATAACTGAGCTGGTTCTCCTTTTTCTTTCCCACTTTCCCACCCAGGCCCCTCCCTCCCTCTATCTCCCATGATTATTACCTTCCCCCTTCTAAGTGGGATTGAAGCATCCTTACGTGGGCCTTTTTGTTTGGTACACTTCTTACGGTCTTTGGGTTTTATCCTAGGTTTTCTGTACTTTTGGCTAATATCCACTTGTCAGTGAGTACATACAATACTTGTCATTTTTGGTGTGGGTTACCTCACTCAGGATGATATTTTCTAGTTTCATTCATTTGCCTGCAAAACTCATAATGTCCTCATTTTTAATAGCTGAATAGTATTCCATCGTGTAAGTGAACCATATTTTCTGTACCTATCATTAAGTTCAGGGACACCTAGGTTGTTTTCAGCTTCTAATTACTACCAATAAGGCTTTTATGAATATAGTGGACCACATGTCTTTGTGGCATGGTGGCACATCTTTTGGGAATATGCCCAAGAGTTGTATGGCTGGGTCTAAACGTAGAACTATTTCCAATGTTCTGAGGAACTGCCAGACTGATTTCCAGAGTGTTTGTACCTGTTTGCAATCCCACCAGCAACGGAGTATTCTTCCTTCTCCACATCCTCGAAAACATGTGCCATCACTTGAGTTTTTGATCTTAGCTATTCTGATTGGTATGAGGTAGAATAGCAGGGTCTTTTGATTTGCATTTCTTTGAAGACTAAGGACTTTTAACATTTACTTAAAGCTTCTGGACTAATTGAGATTCTTGTATTTTGAGTTTTCCATTTAGCTCAGTACTCTACTTTTAATTGGGTCATTTGGACTTTTAGAGGTTAACTACTTGAGTTCTTTATATATTTTGGATATTAGCAGTTGATCAGGTGTAGGGTTAGTAAATATTTTTCCCAATCTGTAAGTTACAGATTTTCCTATTTTGCCTTACAGAAAGTCCCATTTATCAATTGTTGATCTTAGAGGATGGGCCATTGGTGTTGTATTCAGGAAATTTGCCTCTATGTCAATGAGTTTGAGGATATTTACTACTTTCTCTTCTGTTTGATTCAGTGTATCTGGGTTATGTTGAGGCCCTTGATCCACTTGGACTACAGCGTTTTTTGAGGTTATAAGTAAGGATCTATTTTCATTCATCTATATACAAACTGTCATTTAGGTGAGCACCATTTATTGAAGATGCTTTCTTTTTTTCACTTGATTGTTTTGGTTTCTTTGTCAAAGATCAAGTGTCCATAATTGTGTGTGTGTGTGTGTGTGTGTGTGTGTGTGTGTGTGTGTGTGTGTGTATTTCTGGATCTTGAATTCTGTTCCATTGATCAACCTGTCTGTGTCTGTACCAATATCATGCTGTCTTCTTTTTCACTATTGTTTTGTATTACAGCTTGAGGTCAGGGATGTTGATTCCTCCAGATCTTTTACTGTTGAGAGCTATTTTGACAATACTGTGGGGGGTGTTGTTGTTGTTGTTGTTTTTGTTTTTGTTTGTTTGTTTTGTTTTGTTTTGTTTTTCCGTATGAAGTTGAGAATTACTCTTCTCATGTCTGTGAAAAATTGTGTTGGGATTTGTTGGGGATTGTACTGAATCTGTAGATTTCTTTGGAAATTGACATTTTTCTCTATGTTAATCCCATCAATCCATGGGCATGGAAGATCTTTCCATCTTCTGAGGTATTCTTTGAATTCATTCTTCAGGCATTTGAAGTTCTTGTCAAACAGATTTTTCATTTGCTTGGTAAAAGTTACACCAAGGTATTTTATACTCTTTGTGGCTATTATGAAGGGTGTTGCTTTACTAATTTCTTTCTCAACATTTTTATCATTAATGTAAAGGAAGTATACTGATTTGTTTAAGTTAATTTTATATTCTGACACTTTGCTAACACTGTTTATCAACTGTATCTCTGGTGGAATTTTGGAGGTTCACTTATGTATACTATGATATCATCTGGAAATGGTGATACTTTGACATCTTCCTATCCAATTTTTATCTCCCTGATCCCTGTTTGTTGTCTAATTGCTCTAGCTAGAACTTCAAGTACTATATTGAATATATATAGAGAGAATGGGCACTCTTGTCCTAGATTTTAGTGGGATTGATTCTAGTCTGTGTCCATTTAATTTGATATTGACTGTTGGTTTGCTATAGATTGCTTTTATTATGTTTAGGTTATGTGCTATGAATTCCTGATCTCTCAAAGACTTTTAACATTCAGGGGTGTTATATTTTGTCAAAGGGTTTTTGGCATCTAATGAAATGATCATGTGACTTTTATCCTTGAGTTTTTTTAATTATAGTATTAAGTTGATGAATTTTTTGTATACTTTTCTATTCCTGCATTCATGGGATAAAGCCTACTTGATTATGGGTAATCATGGTTTAGATATATACTTGGATTTGGTTTCCATGAATTTTATTGAGTATTTTTGCATCAATATTCATAAGTGAAATTGGCCTGAATTTCTCTTTCTTTTTGGGGTATTTGTGTGGTTTAGGTATCAGAGAAACTGTGGCTTAATAGAATGAATTAGGTCATAATCCTTCTGTTTCTATTTAGTGGAATAGTTTGAGAAGTATTGGTATTAGCTCTTCTTTGAAGGTCTTGTAGAATTCTGCACTAAAAACATCAGACCATGTTTGTTGTTGTTGTTGTTGTTTTTGTTGTTGTTGGGAGGTTTTTAATAATTATTTCTATTTTCTTAGGGGTTCTGAGACTGTTTAGATACTTTGATTGATTTTGATTTAACTTTGGTATGTGGTATCTGTCTAGAAAAGCATCCATTTCATCTAGATTTTCCAATTTTTTTGAGTATAGGCTTTTGTAGTAGGTTCTGATGATTTTTGAATTTCCTCAGTTTCTGTTTTTATCTCTTCCTTTTCATTTCTGCTTTTGTTAATTTGGATATTGTCTCTGTGCCCTTTAGTTAGGTTGCATAAGAGTTTATCTATCCTGTTGATTTTCTCAAAGAACCAGCAGTTGGTTTTGTTGATTCTTTGTATCTTTCTCTTGATTTCCAACTGGTTCATTTCAGCTCTGAGTTTGACTATTTCCTGAAGTCTACTCCTTTTAAGGGTGTTTGCTTCTTTCTGGTCTATAGCTTCTGGGTGTGCTGTTGAGTTGCTTGTATGGAATATCTCCAATTACTTTATGAAGGCACTTAGTGCAATGAATTTTCTTCTTAAGAGTACTTTCATTGTGTCCCACAAGTTTGCATATGTTGTGTCTTCCTTTTCATTGAATTCTCTAAAGTCTTTGATTTCTTTCATTATTATTCCTTCCTTGACCAAGTAATGATTAATCAGATAGTTGTTCAGTTTCCATGAGTATGTGGAATTTCTGTTGTTATTGTTGTTATTGAAGTCCAGCCTTAGTCTGTGGTGTTATGATAGAATGTATGGGATTATTTCAACCTTCTTGTATCTGTTGAGTCTTGTTTTATATAGGATTACATGATCAATTTTGGAGATGGTTCTTTGACCATTTTGTTCAGTTCATTCACCTGCTTGATTGTATTTTCCTGTATTTCTTTAAGGGATTTAGCTGTTTCTTCTTTAAGAGCTTCTACTTGTTTGCCTGTGTTTTCCTGTATTTCTTTGATGAAGGTATTTATGTCCTTCTTAACGGCCATTATGATCACCATGAGATGGGATTTTACGTTAGAATCTTGCTTTTTCAGGCATGTTAGGGTATCCAGTGCTTGTAGTGGTGGGAACTGGGTTCTGATGATGCAGGCTTGCATTGTGTTCTATAGCTTATGATCTTGCTCTTGTCTTTTGCCAACTGGTTATTTTTGTTGTTAACCGGCCTGGGTGTTTCTGACTGAAGCTGGTCTTTTTGGAGGTCAGTAGAGGTCTGTGATATGGGTTAGAGCTGGTCTCCTGGGAGACAGGCAGTGCTGTCTCTGGTTATTGTGAGTCTCCTGTGCCCCTGGTTACTGTGGACCTCCTGTGAAGCAAGCAGGCTGTAGGGTTTGGGAGGGTATCAGGCCTGCTGATCTGGCCCAGATGGAGAAGGCCAGAAGGAAGATGGAGCTTGTTCTTTCATCAGCTGGGCTCTATGGGTCACCCAGCTAGTGTTTGTATTTGAGCAAGATTCTCACTGTGTCCCTGGTTACTTTGTACCTCCTGGGAGGCAGACAGTCTGTTCATCTAGTTTTCTGATTTTGTTTCACATTTTTGGCTTTATACAGAATTACAATTATGAAACTGCATGAATCTCCGAAGAGACTTTGAACTTGGGAATTTTAGCATTTTTGAGACTGCTATAAACTATGGAGAATTTTTCATTATGGCATTTTTCATTATACTATGGCTAACTATGGTTCCCATATACTTATGTGTTTGAACAAGACTATGGGGGCCAGGGAGTGGAATGTAGTGGTATAAATATGCTTGGCTTCGGGAGTGGCAATATTAGGAGGTGCGGCCTTTTTGGAGTAAGTGAGGCCTTATTTGAGGAAGTGTATCATCATTGTTGGCCAGGGCTTTAAGACTTTCCTCTGAGCTTCATGGAACCACGTGTTCTCCTAGCAGCCTTCAGATGAAGATGTAGAACTCTCAGCTCCTTCTGTAACTTGCTTGCCGGGATGCTGTCATACTGCCTGCCACCTTAATTATAATTGACTGAACCTGTCAACCAATAGGCCAGCCCTAATTAAATGTTGTTCTTATAAGGATTCCGTTGGACATGGTGCCTGGACACAGCAGTAAAACCCTAACTAAGATCATGTATTATATGGAATTGTCACAGAATTAGTACAAAATGATATCTAAAGAAAAAGAAGCAGTGCTTAATAGGAAGAAGTTTGCTTATTTTGAGTATGTCATTGATGATTATCATTATGTATGCACTTTCCCTTATCATGAATAGCCACTATGATTAATAGCCTTATAAGGGCTCATAAGCATTGGCTCAAACTATGGACTGAAGTTTCAAAAATTATTAATCAATATAAATGTTCACAGCATTAAGTTGAGTATCATAGGTATTTTCAACAGTAATAGAAAGGTGAGAAATATACAAGTTTACTTTGCAAAAAAAAAAAAAAGAAGAAGAAGAAGAAGAAAATATCACCAAAACCAAACTAAAACAAAGAATATTATACAAAAATATACACTCAAAAGACAAAACTCACAGTCACCAAATGGACTAGTAAACCAAGCAGATCTTAGAAGAAAGACAAATGGGCAATGAATATTTTTTTTCAAGTGTAAAACATCTATAGTCAGGAAGTAATTGCAAATCAAAACTGCTTTGGGATTTCTTTTCAAAAAGGAGAAAATCTGAAACTGAGCACTAAGACAATTTTCCAAGCCAAAAAAAAAAAAATATCACAAATTTGTACATATCAAAGGTAAAATTATTGTAGGCATTTATACTATCATATAAATTCCCTTGATGTTAAATGAAAATGATATGTATAAAATATGAATGGATTTCAGATTAAGAACAGAGTTTTATACCAAATATATATTAATATATTAATTCCAATGTTCAAAACTCAGAAAAAGTTGAATTGGAAACATTTTTGTTTCTAAGTATTTTAAATAACAAATTAGGGGTAATGTACCCCAGGAATCAGTTTGGAATACAAAAGGAAGTTATAAAAATGTAAACTAGAGTTTTGCAATGCCTTATTGAAACTGTTTAGCCAATATTTCTTATAAATTAGTTGTTCAGGAAAGCTATAGCATAAAAATAGTGACTATTTTTTCACCTTTACACATTAATCAATGTATTAGATTAATCTTTTATCACATTAAACATTAGCTTAAATCTTTGAGCTACTTTATATTCTTAATTAAACCAAAATGTGAAAAGTATCCGATAATAATATTTTTAGTCCTTTGTGTTTATTTATGCACAGCTATTAAACTGATATTTTTCTGTCTTCCTGATTTTAACAATCCAGTTGAATTGTTTGACTGGTGATTCATAAAATCATCAATGTAGAAATACTTGAGTACAATGTGTTCTATTTGTAACGATTTTTGCTACAGAAAACAAAACAAAACAAAACTATTAAATCAACCAAGAAATTTATCTCACAATTACTAGTCCCCTTACTTGCAAATTGGCCATATCAATAGCTACTTCGATATTAAGTAAAAAAAAAATTAAATACTTAGCTCACATTATCTATTTTATTTTACCATTAATAATCCTTATTAAGTAAGCAGCTTTGTACACATTTTACACACTTAACACTTGCTATGAAGTGAGCCTAATATTGTTATCCAGATAATCACCAGCCTTGTCACACATGTCAGTTCTACAATTATCCTTAATTAACTGGAACCTTGATGCAATCACCAGAAGTAATCAGCAGCAAACATTCTGCACTATTCTCCTTTGGCTTCCTCCAGCATAGGCTACTGGAATATTATTTGATTTTAAGCAAGGGACAAAATATTTGTATCAAGAATTGTTAAAAAATTTAATTTTAAAGTAATGTGTCAGGATTTCTCTCACTAAAAGTTTATAGTATTTAACATGTTAGAAGTTTTAAGATATACAATATACTGTACAAAATGCAAAGAAAATTTACAAACATAAATAAAGCACCTTGGCCTTATGTAAATGAAGATAACTATCAATGGACATTAGATAAAGTGTTAAAACATTTTGGCTTTGGTTTTGTCAGGCAAAGTTTCATGTTGTCCAGTCTAACCTCAAACCCATTAAGCAGCTAATGTTCCTCTTGAACTCCTAATCTTCTGGCTTCCATTTCCTATGTTCTGGCACTACAGGTATGCACACCATGCCTAGTTAAATGTTAAAACGTTTGTGCATAATGAGCATAAATATAGTAAAGAGCTTCATGTGTTTTGGATAAATAGATTTATTTGTGAAACATACATTCATTGGCTTAACAGAGTGGCATTACTAAAAGTAGATATAACAAAATTAATCACATGCAAGTTACAATAGAACATTCTCATGGTTGTAACAACATAAATTCTCAAACAAAAAACATGATTAAAATGGATGTTGGAGGATAATATCTGCCAATGCTAGTCTTCACTAATTTAAAAAAAATGAAAATATTAAATTATTATAGGAAAGTGAAAATTTTTAAATATACTTGTATTTAACTATTACATTCGTTAGCTAAATTTTGGAGAGAAAGTCAAGACCAGGTCTATTTAAATTAATCAAGTTATTGAGAAAAAGAAAAAGAAAATATATATAGAGAAAATAGGGAGTAAAACATCAAAACATCGATGCAAAAATAAGCAATAAATAGTTGAGTTGTGGTGGCAAACTGTTTAATCCCAGCCCTTGACAAGTAGAAGTAGGAGAATTTTTGTGAATTCAAGGGCAGCTTAGCCTACATAGGATTTCCAGGACATCCAGGACTACATACAGAAAGTCTGTAGAATGTTTCATACATTCAGTGGCTTAACATAACATATATTTACTTATACCAGAAATTGTTAAATGAATGCCTTAGAACTAACATCAATGTTTAGCCATGACTGGCTCTTCTTGAGTATTAAGAGAAGATGTTTGTCTTTTTCAAATTTTAGATTCTACTAATATCCTTAATAGAGAATTATTAAGATTGTCACTCCTGTTATGACAACTGCAAAATATAATTTTTATCATTTACTTTCAGGTACATCATAAAGTAAGAAGAATGGTGAGGTCAAAGTATGTATTTTACCAATGGGCCACCTAACAACTTTTACTTCTACTTCATCTACCAAAGCCATATTAAATGGCCAGTTGTAACAAAAATTAATTTAAAAAGGGCATCTCATTTTATTTCCATCTTCACTAGATGTGTAAATTAAGAATAAAAATATCTGTAATGTGGGTTAACAAAATTAAATGATAGTATATTTGTGGAAACTCCCATTTAGTATGTATGTTTCAATGTATGCACACACAGAGGTCACACTCTACCCTTAAATTAAAATATTTATTGTTTCTTTAGATAAATCATTGTGATAAGTTGGAAAAGATAAAGGATTAGAAGAGATCTCTTTATAGTAGTACATGGCTATAATCAAAGGATTCTAAAAGCAAAGGTAGGAAGACTGCAATGTTAAGATGCCTTTGGTCTATAGACTGTGTTCCTAGTAATCCTGAGTTATACAATAATACTGCCTCAACCAAACCAAAACAGGATATAACAAAGAAGAACCAAACAAATGAAAAGCAGCAACAATCAAAAGCAAGGAGAGAGAATAAAATGTGATTATAAATAGAATGGTAATAGAATAAAGAAAATTTATGTCAATAAAATGATTAGTTTATAGGCAATTAAAGTTATCTCCTGACATGTATTATTTTTAAACAATTGGCTTATTCCTAAAGAGCCTATAAAAAAAACCCACAATTACATTTATTTCTAATCACCTTAATTCCCAATATTTGACACAAAATTTTGAGAAATCTAAATGGAGTTTTTCAGAAAAATACTTGAAGTTCCAAAGAATATATTTATCATGACTTTGTATTTTCTTATTACAAAAACTGAGTGTAGGAAAAAAAAAAAAAACTGTGTTGGAAAAGTGGCAAAATAAAGACATATTTGTTGACAATTCATCATTCAAATTAAAAGACATTATCTAATTTAGCATATGAATGATTTTTCTTAACATATGTTTCTTCTCAATTCTGAACATATCTAAGAATAACAAAGAATGAGTGATAATAGTTCTCTGGGATTTAGACCTAAAAGTTTGAATGCAGTTAATGGGATTCTTGTTGTAAATAAGCAAAAGAAAAGTATTTTAAGTCCTACCATTTTGTCTTCAGAATCCATTTAATCATAGGGAAAAACTAAATTCAGTGTCTCAGGCCTTAATGGTACTAGGGAGTCCCTGTTAGCTGAACAGCTTCTGTTGTGAACTGTTGTATGACTCCAGACATTTCAGGTATAATTCTTAAGGAGACAGTTGTCTGAGTCTAGCTATCTCAAGGACACCTTTACCTTTTTCCTGGGAGGGTCAAACATGCTCATGGTCCCAGGATAAGGGATGAACACCTATCCCACTTCTCCAAATGTTTTCTTAGTTGTCTGTTAACCATTAAAGAATACAGAAATTGCTGTTATATAAACCAAAATTACATAATCATAAATTATAAAAATTATATATATATATATATATGTATATATAACTATTTGACTGTTATGCCCTATTTGCCTATGTGCAGCTTGCTCATTCCTTTGTTCCCTTACCATTCTAAATTTCTGGGCCAGAGTCCAGCAAGGCACCTGGCTGCAAAAGCTAAATAAGAACCTTGAAGCCAGGTGCCCTGGATACATGCCCAGTCTCCAACGGGTACTCTCTTGCTTAACCTGTAATTTCAAAATACAATTGGATAACACTGCAGCTCCCTACACCTTTGCTTTATGTTTCCATCTTTTAAAAATATTGTACAATCTTACTCCAGGGACATAGATCACATACTGAACTCAGAAAATAAAACTTTAATTTTTAAGCTTCTGTCTCTGAAGTGAGTTTTCTTGGCTTCCACCCCAAACCCAACAATTATAAAACATCTATTTCTAAATATTAGACTTTAAAGTAATTATATAGGGAGAATATGGCTTAACAAATATGTGACTTACATCATTCTAGTATTTCTAAATTTTTAATTAAATATAAAGTATGCTGGCTTTCCTGAATGTAGGTCAGAATCTAAAATTTACTTTTGCAGGGGAGAGGCTGTCTGGATTTGAGGTTTTAATTCTAATAGACTTCCTAAATACAGTTGAAATCATAAATAAATAATACATTCAGCTATAACATTTTATGGATAACTATGAAATGGTTAAATAAACAGTTAAAATGAATTACCTTCAGAAGTAAACAAAATATTCTTATAGACAAATTTCAATCCAGCAATATGGCTACTTTAGCAAAGGCCTGGAATTCAGATAAGCCATATGTATTTAATCACTCTATCTAGAATGCAGACTTGTTCTTAGTACACACCTTTAATCCAAAGCAATGCAGCTAAGGTTACTTTGTAGAAGCAAACAGCCATTCTTGAAAGTGACATCTAATTGTGGGACAGACAAAGTGAAGAATTAGAGTAAAATTTGACAGAATGAGTTGGAGATAAGATACAACCAACTCAAACAAGAACATGACACAAAACAGAGGTGGTTAAAACTTAAGAAAGCAGAGCAGGGGGAAGGGGAGAGACAGACTGACAGACAGAGACACAAAGACAGAGAGACAGAGAGAAAGAAAGACAAAGACAAAGAGTGACTGAGACAGAGAAAAACAGAAAGAGAGAGAGAGAGAGAGATTGATTTTTACCATGATAGTTTTACAGAGACCTGTTACATATGAAGACAATGCCAGCCTGAGAATGAGAAAAGACTAGAAGATTATAACAAATTACCAGAATTAGTTTGAGGCCAAGAAGAGCAATTCAATCAGAAGCTGAGCTAAGCCAATTTGAGTTAGTCATGATGGAAAGGAGTTTGGGCCCGAACAGCTGAGTTGAATCAGCTATCTAGAGTTCAGAAATAACTAAAAATTATGAGTTTATTTAGAAGTAAGCATACAAGAAAATTACATCTGTCAAATAAAAGTTTCTTTTAGATATGTTTGTGAACCAACAACTGTTGTATAATTCTTGGAATATATATTTTTTCCTGATCTTTTAAGTTGAACGAGATAATGTTATCATGTGTTTTGGGACACAGTTTGAATATTATGAATGGCATTGTATACATCATTATAATATCAATATATTAATTTTATTCTCCTGCAATATAATACAATAATTAAAGTACACAGATGAAGGAAAGCTGCTTGTAATAGATGTCAAATGCTAATTGTCTGCAATTAAGTAGAACCCATGACTATTAATCTAGATTTCTTTTCAACCTACATTTGAAGGATGACCTTATATTAATAGTGTACAACAGTGTTTCCTAGGTTCTTAATGAATAATCTACTTTTAAAATTCAATTAAATTGCTTAATTTTAGTGCCCACACTGGGACTTAAAGCTTTTCTACTTGTGACAACCTTTTAAGAAATTGTTACATGGTAGTGGATATATAAGCTGAACATTATCTGATATTCATTAAATCATATTTTAAAACTCTTCATTCTCTACATATACTTTTACAATTTTTAACAGTCAAAACCAATGTGCTTACTAACAGGGTGGGTCTTTAGTTTAACATGAACTTCATCTTCATTGAGTATTTTAACTCCTACAGGATATAGATATTCAATATTATTTTATAAATACTATTAAAATAGTTATTTTACAATTATAAATATTTGCAATACTATTTCATATTTATACATATTATAAAATGGAAGACATGGTTTCAGGACCATTTCAGAAATTCTTTTCCTAAATTTGAGAACAAACTTATTTCATATGTTTTTTAAAACACTGTTCAAATTTTATTTTATTAAATAAGTTAAAAAGTATTTCATGATTTTAATCAATCAGTATCTCAAATAGCAATTATCAAAATAAGTATTTTATCACAAAATAATGGAGTAATATAACTATTTGATACACACACACACCTTTGTTAGATCAAAATGATGGCAGCAGTATAGGAGCTATAACTGCTACCAAATTTAGCTATGGTAGATAAGACAGAAACCTAACCTCCATAATTTCACATAAACATTGTGATTTCAGGGGCCTTGCTGACTGGGTAACTTCAGTCCCTTCATTTCTCCCTAAATAACCACTCTCAACAGGCAAAGCAATATCTGCAACCCATAAACTTATGTGATTATTACAGGGACAAACCCTTTATAGGCACAGCTTCAGGACCCTGTTCTACACAAGATAAGTCAAATCTCCCAAGAGGAAAGGATATGTCCATAAGCATGCAGGAAACCTCTAAAGCTTCCTTGCTTCTCCCCAGCTGTGTCGTTTATCTCTACTTTTCTGAAACAGCCCACTAATTTGTCCCTTCCAAAACCATTTTTCTACCTGTGGAGTGGCCCTTTTCTGTCGTTTTGCTGCACTTCCTTCCTTAAAACACTAAGGAATAATGGAAAGCTAATAAAGTTTGTCTTTCTGTAAGTATGTCACTACATTGCTATAGGAGCCCAAAACTAGGAACACATAAGAATACTGCAGTTTATATCATATATTACCTCTCAATCTGATGCTAGGTGATTCATAGGACATACATTTTTTTGGACTGCTAGGAACAGTGCAAAATATGCTTGTTGCAGTTTCTGAATCAATGATGCAGTGAAGTAGTATAATGTAAAATGGATTGAGCACTGTCAGAAACATCCTGAATTCATTACAAATTTGTCACTTATCCTCCCTTGTTGCATGTTCAGAGACATTTTACTGCTGAAATTATTTTGCTTGTTTGTTTGTTTGTTTGTTTTAACATTATTCATATTTAATTGGGAGCTTTGACATGGGGCTGTGACTCAGTTTAAGAGGACAAAGACTACTAAATGATGCTCTTAAAATAAAATTTCTTAGAAAAAAATTATCTTTCAGCACAATGTTTTTTTATATAGTTCTGATTTCAAGTTGGTGACCAAAATATGTTTTATGTCACATTATTTGGTCAGATTAATTATCCAATCCCTTACTACTGGATTGGAAATTTAGGACTATCCAGAGTTCTTTAGTCATTAAACAATTGCCTCTCATCTTATCAGTGAGCTGTGGCTGAATTCTCAAGTCAGATAAGAGACTGCCTGATTTAGTCTCAAAGGACCCCCATGCTGGGAAAATCTGGCTCTCTTAGTGTCCTTCCATTAAATCCACCAATGAAGTAGAAGTTGCAAATATGAAAAAACAATAGTGACTGAGCAGCTACCTCCAACACTATTCCCAGAGAGTCAATTAGGCACTTTGGAAGCTGAATGACTTCTTTCAAGCCATTGAAGCAGTAACTAACTTAATGGAACCCCAGTGACAGAGAAGAGTTCACAGTTTCCAAAAATGTTCAACTTTGTCCTAGGGAGTAGTTTACTCACTATAAAAATCTAACTAGATCAATCTGGGCCAAAGACTCCATTTATAAAAAGTTAAGTGACTTTGATGCTCTGGGAGATAATGGAATAGACATATCTAATCCATATCGATGAGTACCGAAACAAAAAAGAAAACTGAATATAGAAAAATAATCATAATGCAAGTATAGGAAGTGGGTCCCAAACATGTTTAACTTGTGTGCCTTTGTGAAATTTATACTGTAGGATGAATTTCATGAAAACAAATAATACAACACAATCTCATCAGGTTCATGAAAGAGATACATAGCTTTACTAGAACTTAGAGAAGCAGTTGAGAATACTCTTTCAACTACATTAAATGAATTAGTAAAAATAAATTAGGAAACATTTTACATTAAATAGTGCCATAAGTATAACAAACACTGTTGTCCCAGTTCTTGTGTTATTCCTCAGAGGAGCTTTTATTTAGTAAATAATGAAAAGAATGAATATAAAAATATCCATAGTACAGACAGGTACTGTATGCACACTGTACTTTTTTGTCTTAATGTTACAAATTATATCATAGCTAAATATTCACTTAGATATTCTCTATGGTTGTTTTAAAGGATTTAGAAAATCCCCAAGGATAGATAGGGGTTTAAGTCATTGCTCATTAGAGGGTTTTCTCACCTTGCTATGAACTCACAAGTTTCATTAATTTTAAAGTGCCTTAGTTATAATAAAGGGAGGAGGACATATTTCTGAATGTTCATTAATAATATACTTACAGAATAAATACATTCTTAATCTTCCTATAATACTAATTTTTTAGACAAGCATATTCTTTTGTCATTTGTATGAACAGATCTTTTCCTTTTTTACCATTTTTATCATTTTTGTACATCTGATTAATTTCTATTATAAAATTATAGGAAGTCAGAGTATGCCAATGTTAGGTAACAAATGTGTAGCACTTAAATAAGAATGAATCACCATTAGAATTACACAATAATATAGAATTTTGATAACAATAATGCTAATCATAATTTAGAATTTAGATATAGGTAGCTTGCCAAATAAGCAACAAAGGTGTGAACACTGCACTATTTTTCTCTTATTACCTATTAATAACCAAACATTTAATGACTTAAACAAAATATATTACTATAACGTTCAAGGATATGAAACTATCATTGGTCTCAGTATATTAGAAATGCAGTGTTAGAATTCTTTATTCCTCTCTGAAGATCCCTGGGAAAAAAATGTTTCCCTTCCTTGGTCAGGATTCTCTAATAAATACTTCTATAATAAATATCAGTTACCAAAGATTCATAGAAAGGAATTTAATGATCTCCTTCTCCATCCATGCTAGAGTTTTGATTAGCTTGAATTTGTGCAAGAAATGAATATGAATCATAGCTGCTGAGAATCATGCATACAATGGTTCTGTCATGTTCAGATGATACCATCTTGCTGCAAACATCCACAACATTAGGCTCTTACAGTTTTTCAGCTCCTCCTTCCTTGATGATTCTTGTGTCTTGTGAGAAGGGCTGTGCCATAGCTAATCTTGGTTGTTAACTTGACTAAGAGACTTTCTTGACTATATTATTTGTGGTGTGAAGACCAATCCCAAATGTGGGCCACACCTTCTGGTGGCAGCTCAAATAAAATTAATTCTATCAGTTCTGTTCCTTTACTGAACCTTGACTACATGACTAATATCAGATAATATATATATATATATATATATATATATATATATATATATATATTTATGTATTCCATGTAGGCTTGAACACTTTATAGCTTTTGTGCATTATGTGTAGACTAGTTGTGGATCTCTGTATTAATCACCATCTACTGCAAAAAAGAAGCTTTTATGGTGTCATGGAATACATTTCTTTAAGCCACATAATTTTACTGCACTTTTCAAGCAACTAGATGAATAAAAGCACCACTTCTTCAAGAATCTGTCTCTTATTTTCTTTTTAAATTAAAATGTGATTTAAGTGTCTATGTGCTTTACCTGACTGTAGATCTGTGTACCATCTGTATGCATATTGCTAATAAAAGTTAGAAGAGCGTTTTAGATACACAGAAATCAATTTATAGATGATAGTGAGCCACTATATGCATGCTAGGCACTAAATCTGGATCCACTGAAAGATCACGAACTACTTTTCCAGCTCAAGCACCTCTCTGTCTCTAATGTTAAATTATCTGAAGTTGTTTATACTAGAGGATTTCAATGACCTTCAACTGTGGTAATATCCGGCTAGGTACCTAGCAAATCTAGATCAAGAATGCTTTAAAACAAACAGCTAAATGTAATTATAATGGGGAAAAGATTATAAAACACAGAAATATCTGAATTGATTTTTAATAGTGCAATAAAATTTGGATGCCCATAAAGATAACGGAAACCAAGTACCTGCATGGTCCCATTAAATCTTGGCCATCTCAAGCCATTTTTGGATGAATTGTTGTTGGTGCATTCTTTCTGATTTTTTAGGCATCCTATGGCTTAATTGATGAACCATTTATTTATTTACTTTTAGGTGACTAACTAAGCATGATAATTTGATAGAAACCTATTTTGATCTGGTTTCAAAGTATTTGTTTTATGGTATCCATTTTGTTTGTTTGCTTTGACACCATTTTTGTCTAGAAATGTGCTTTTGGGGGTTTGGTTTGTTTGTTTATTTGTTTACTTTTGGGTTTTTTGTTGTTTTATTTTTTGTTTCTGTTTTGGTCTGTTGCTTGCTTGCTCTCATATTTCTAAAGTCATTTGTATTTTCTTATATTTGGAACATTGAAAGTATTTTTGTTTTCTTTTGTTTGTCCTGGTTTTCTTTGTGAAATATTTCTATTTATTTTTATTTAATATTTGTATTCTAATACTCCTCTTCAAAGACAGTATGCTATGTTTTTCATTTTGGTTTCTTTTTACCTTTCTGTTGTTTTTGATGTGACATTACCAAGCCTTTATCTTATGAATATTATGAATGCCTGATGATGAAATCACTGGAAAGAAAAGACACTAGCTTACTCAGTCTCAAAACCATAAATATGTTGGGAAGGATACTACACAATGTGCAAATACATCATATTAAAGCCCACATACATACTCCAAGAAAGTCAGGAGAAACTTCATTGTTTTTTATAGGAATATACATAGTAGGCATTAGGTACCAACTGTCTTATACTTTCTCATGTTTTTATAAAGCATAACAGAATAAGTCAAAGCTCCAGAGGCAGGAAGTAGTTTGTAAAAGCTGAGAAATCCCATTCCCCAAACAACACATAAAACCATCTTAAAAACACACTTCATGTTTTGGTCCATATCTCTAACCAAAATACTACATGCAGCCATCAGCAAACCACAAGGTGAGAGCTCTACCTCAATTCCCTGCCTGAAGAGCTATCTGGGCAAAAACAGCAATGACAAGCTCTGCTGTGTCTCCTCTGCATTCCATATCCTAGGCCACAATTCCATCAGCATCTCTGGAGCATTGCTGCTGCCCAGAACAAACAGAAGCCAACAACCATAAGGGAACACCAGCTCTACCCGCATCCTTGGAGACCTGCTGCAACCAGGAACAATCAACACTACTTACAATATCAGCGACCTACTGACATCAGATACTACCAGCTGTAACTGAAGCCCCAGAGTCCTACTCCCATTAGGAACTACAAAGCCTGACAACTCTAGGGACAGCCAGATGGCTAAAGGCCAGCATAAGAACACAATCAAAAATAGCTAGGGCAACATGGCACTATCAGAACCTAGCTATCCTACTACAACAAGACCTATATATTTTAACATAGATGGATTGCAAAGAAAATGACATGAAATCTATTGTTATGAAGATGATAGAAGCCTGTAAAGAAGAAATTAATAAATCCCTTAAAGAACTACAGCAGATTACAGTCAAACAATAGAAACCCATTAAGAGGGAATGAATAAATATAAAGAATACAAGAAAATACAATCAAATTGGTAAAAAAAAAAAAAAGAATAAAACTGTTCAAGTCCTAAAAATCGAAATTGAAGCAATAAGGAAAACTTATTGAGGCAATACTAGAGATAGAAAATCTATAAAAGAGAACTGGAACTAGAGACTTAAACCAAAAAAAAAAAAAAAAATATATATATAAATGAAAGAAGAGGGAACCTCAGGCATTCTTCAATAGAAGAAATTGATACATTGGTTAAACAAAATGCTAAAGCTAAATAGTTCCAGAAAATTTTGGACACTATGAAAAGACTGAACCTAAGAATGATAAGAATTGAAGAAGACTCCCAACTCAAATGCCCAGAAAGTGTCTTCAACAAAATCATAGGAAAATATTTCTCTATTCCAAAGGACAAGACACTTATACATATACAAGAAACTTAAAGAACACCAAATAGAGATGACAAAAAAGAAAATTTTCTTTCTACATGATAAATAAAACACTAAATATAACGAAAAAGAAGGATTTTTAAAAACCACAAGCAATAACGGTTAAGTAACATATAAAGGCAAGAATTATTAAAATTACACCAGACTTCTCAACAGAGACTTTAAAAGCCAGAAGGGCCTGGAACAGGTATTTTAAAGTCTAAGATACTTCAGATGCCAGTTCAGACTTCTCTACCCACAAATCTTTCAAACACCATAGATGGATAAAACAAGATATTCCGTGACAAATCAAATTGAAGGGTTGTCTTTCTACTAATCCAACCCTACTGAGGATACTAGAAGGAAAATTACAACATCAGGAGGGAGTACCGCATCCAAGGAAACAAAAGAAATAGATAATTCCACACCAGTGAAATCAAAGGAAGAGAATCTCTCTCTCTCTTTCTCTCTTTCTCTCTCTCTCTCTCTCTCTCTCTCTCTCTCTCTCTCTCTCTCTTACATATATACATACAAATATACAGTACCATCACAAATATCAAAATAACAAGAACTAATACTCATTGATCGTTAGTATCTCTTAACATCAATGGTGTCAATTCCCCAAGGAAAAGACACATACTAACAGAGTGAATGCTTAAACAGGATCCATCATTCTTCTGCATGCAAGAAACACACCTCAAAAACAAAGAGAAAGACATTACTTCAGAGTAAAGGGATAGAAAAGGTTTTCCAAGCAAATGAGCCCAAGAAACAATCTGGAATAGCCATTTTATTGTGTACTTTCAACAAAAAAATAATCAAAAGAGATACATAAGGACACTTCATAATAAATAAAGGAAAAATCCACTAAAATTACATCTCAATTCTGAACATATATACCCCAAATGCAAGGGTACCCACATTCATGAAGGAAACATTACTAAAGTTTAAATCACACATTGAACAGCACACATTAATAGTGGGATACTTCAACACCCAACTCTCCTAAATTGATTATCATCAACACAGGAACTAAACAGAGGAATCATGAAACTAACAGATGTCATAAACACATACTGCCCAAACAGATATCTCTACAAACAACAACAAAAAAAATGTATCTTTTTCTCCATACCTCATGGAACCTTTAACAAATTTGATCATATACTCTGTCATAAAGCAAGACTCAACAGATACAAGAAAATTGAAGTAACTACTAGTATATCATCAGAACACCATGGATTAAAGCTGGACCTCAAAAATAACAGAAAGCCTACATACTCTTGGGACCTTAATAACTCTTGACTCAATGATAACTTAGGAAAAAAATTAAATAAAGGCTTTCTAGAAATCAATTAAAATGAAGGCACAACACACCCAAACTTATGGGACAAAATGAAAGCAGTGCTAAGATGAAAGTTCACAGCACTAAGTGCTTCATAATGAAATTGGAGAATTCTCATACTAACTATTCAAAAGTGCAACTGAAAACTCTATAATAAAAATGAAGCACACACATCCAAGAGAAGTAGGAGGTGTAGACTGAAGGAAATAATCAATCTCAGGGATGAAATCCATTAATTATTAACAAAAAAGAATAGTAGAAAAAATTAACAAAAACACAAACTTGTTCTTTGAGAAAATCAAAAATATAGACAAAACCTTAGCCAATTTAGCCAAAAGGCAGAGAGACAGTATCTAAATTAATACAATTAGAAATGAAAAGGGAGAGATAACAATGGACAATAGAGGAATTTAAAGAATCATTAGGTGTTAGACTTTGAAAGCTTATACTCCACAAATTTGGAAAATCTAAAGAAAACGGATGATTTTCTAGACAGATAATAATAACCAAATTTAAATAAAGATCAGTTAAACTATCAAAATAGTCCTATAAACCCTCAGGAAATAGAGACAATCGTTAAAAGTCTCCAATACTAAGAAGCCCAGAGCCAGATGATTTTAGGGTAGAATTCTACTAGACTTTCAAAGAAGAGCTAATACCAACACTTCTCAAACTATTCCACAAATAGAAACAGAAAGAGCATTGAAAAACTCAATTTAGGAGCCCATAGTCACCTTGATATATAAAATATATAAAGATTCAACAAAGAAAGAGAACTTTGAACAATTTCATTTATGAACATCAACACAAAATACCTACTAAAATTCTTGCAAACTGAATCCAAGAAAACATGAAAAATATCATTCACAATGATCAAGTAGGTCTCATGCCAGGGATGCAGTGCTGGTTAAATATTTTTTAAATCTATCAATGTAGTCCACTATATAAAGAAAGAGAAAAAAAATCACATAATCATTTCAGTAGATGCCAAAAAGGTTTCTGCTGAATCTAACGCTCCTTTATGTTAAAAGTATTAGAGAGATCAGGGATCCAAGGCACAAACATAAACATATTAAAAGTATTATACATCAAACCTATAGCCAATATCTAATTAAATGGAGAGAAACTTGAAGCAGTACCACCAAATTAGAGACAAGACAAGGCTTCTCACTGCCTATCTATTTAATGTAGTACTTAAAAATTTATCTAGTGCAGTAAGACAACAAAAGTTGATCAAAGGGATACAAAATAGAAAGGAAGAAGTCAAGATATCAGATGATGATATGGTAGTATTATACATAATCAACCTCCCAAATTATACCAAAGCAATCTACAGCTGATAAACACCTTCAGCAAAGTGACCGGATATAAAATTCACTCAAAGAAATCAGTAGCCCTTCTTTATAAAAATGATAAATGGCAGAGAAAGAAATTAGAGAAACAGCTCACTTTACAATAGCCACAAATAATATAAAGTAGCTTGGTGTTAATCTAACCAAGCAAATGAAATATCTGTATGACATTTTCATGTCTCTGAAGAAAGAAATTGAAGAAGATATCTGCAGATGGAAAGATCTCTCATGCTTATAGGTTTAACATAGTGAAAATGACCATCTTACCAAAAGTAATTACAGATTCAATACAATTCCCACTAAAATTCCAATACATTTTTACAGATCTTGAAATCACAATGCTAGCCCTCTTTGTAAAATTCAAAAAGCCAGGATAGCCAAAACAACCCCAAACAGTAAAAGAACCTGTAGATTTATTATCATCCTTGACCTCAAGGTGTACTACAGAACAATAGTGATAAAACTGCATAGTATTGGTAAAGAAACAGACAAGGTGATCAACAGAATAGAATTGAAGACTCAGAAATAAACACACATACCTGTGGACATTGATTTTTGACTAAGAAAGCCAAATTTGTAAAATCGGAAAGAGAAAACTTCAACAAATGGTGCTGGTCTAACTGGATATCTGCACATAGAAAAATGTAAATAGATTCATATTTATTTCCCTGTGTAAAACTCAAGTCCAAGTGGATCAAGGACCTTAACATAATCCTTTGGTACAATAAATCTAATAGAAAATAAATTAGGAAATAGCCTTGAATACATTGGTACAGGAGACAATTTCTTGAACAGAATATGAATATCTCAGGGTCTAGGATCAGCTATTGATAAATAGGACTTGATGCAAAGCAACGCTTCTGTAAGGCAAAGGACATTCATTGCCAATAGGACAAAACAACAGCCTACAGATTAGAAATAAAAAAATCTTTACTAGCCCAAAAGCTAACAGATAGCTAATGTCCAAAACATACAAATAAGTCAAGGACTTAAAATCCAACATAGAAAATAATCCATTTTTTTTTTTTTTACAAAAGGGATACAGAACTATAGAGAAAATTATGTATATACACACATGTAGTTTTGAATAGATATTCCCTGTAGAGAGGTAACAGTCTGTGTTTGTCTACCTGCATCTGGTTTAATTCATTAAATATAATAATTTCCCTTTTTATCAATTTTTTTGCTAATGTCATGATTTTTTATTTGTGAATACAAAAATTCCATTGTATGTATGACCTATGTTTCTTCAATCATTCATCTATTGATGCATTTCTTGCCTTTTAAAAATAATTCCATGATAAATATGTATGTGCAATTATCTCTATCCCCAAAATGACGTAGTATATCTGAGAGATGTATCTCTACTTTTTCTGTGGATAACCCCTATTTATAATGCTTTGGTGATCTAGGCATATATATATATATATCACTTCAGATTTTATTCAACCTCTATCCATTTTCCAACTGTTCCACATCCCATACCTCCTCCCCACCCCCTGTCACCACAAGGATGTTCCCACCACCCACCATCCACCCAACCAGACCTCTAAACTCCCTGTGTCCCTCCAGTCTCATGAGGGTTAGGTTCATCTTCTCTGACTGAACACAGACCTGGAAGTCCTCTGCTGTATATTTGTTAGGATCCTCATATAAGCTGGTGTATGCTGCCTGGTTGATGGTCCAGTGTTTGGAGATGTTGGTGGTCCAGGTTGAGACTGTTGTTCCTTATACAGGTTCAACTTCCTCCTCAGCTCTTTCCAGCCTTTCTCTAATTGACCATAGGGTTCACCAGCTTCTGTTCATTGGTTGGGTAAAAATATCTGCATCTGACTCTTTTAGCTGCTTGTTGGGTCTTCCAGACTGTGGTCATGCTAGGTCCCCTTTTGTGAGTGCTCCATGGCCTCAGTAATAGTTTCAGGCCTTGGGGCCTCCCCTTTAGCTGGATCACACTTTTGGCTGTAGATGAACCTTCTTTTCCTCAGGCTCTTCTCCACTTCCATCCCTGCAGTTCTTTCAGAAAGGAATAATTATGGGTCAGAGTTTTTACTGAGGTATGGCAACCCCATCCTTTACTTGATGCCCTGTCTTTCTGTTGGAGGTGGGCTGAGTAAGTTCCTTCACCCAATTCTTGAGCATTTTATCTTGGAGTCTCTCACCTCCCAGGTCTCTGGTGCATTCTGGAGGGCCCCCTAATTTCCTATCTCCTGAGGTTGCCTGTTCTATTCTTTCTGCTGGCCCTCAAAGATCCAGTCCTTTTCCCTCACCCATTACCAAATCAGGTTCCATTCTTCCTCCCCCCATCCACTTTCCATCAACACAACAAATTCTTATAAGTACTACCCTTAAAACACTGTCTCCTTAATCTACTCATTTAGCCTCTGACAAATATCAATCTATTCATTTTACTCTATAGATTTATTAATATACAAACTTCATGGCAATGTAATCATAATATAATATGTAGCTTTTTGATATATGTTCTTTACTAAATATGACATTTTATCTGTATATTTGAATAATTTGAGACAGTGCCTATACCCAGCCCAATTGTCTTTGAACTCCCAATTCATCTGCCTCTTTTTTCTGATGTTTAGTATTTCATGCATGCCTGGCACTGCATAATATTTGAATGTTTCAAGTGTATGGTGGAACATATGTGATACTTATTTATTTTTTAATGAATTGGTATCTCAATATGCATATATACATTTCTTGTGATTTGATTATCCATTCATTGACTTGTATGCAAAAGCATGATTTCTCTCTTTTGGTTATTTTGCATAATACTTGCTCACATGATAGTTATATGCTTAATATTTTTTTAGAGTAACTAGTATATACTTGCCTTTAGATGTCACACCATTTTACATTTTGGGCAGCAATGAAAAAAGAGTTACTATCTGCATGGCATTTGTGAGAAGAATTTTATGTCACATTTACATATTCATTTTTGTTATTATTAAGCAGTACCTCATGTTTTTTGTCTGAACCTTCATAATTACTAATGGCATTAAGCATTTTTCATGTGTTTTCTGGTACTTGTATTTTCCTTGATAAATGATTCTTCAAATCATTCTAAGGTTTAAATATTTTTTGAGTATTATCTTTAAAATGTCATGTTTTAGAAAGATGGCTCCCTCCATAGCTTCCTCCATGCAGCAGCTATTTGCTCACTAACAGATGATACAGCATTTAAAAAAATTAAATTTATGTGCTTTCTACTGATAATAATTGCTTAGGAAATTTAATGCTGTTCAAGATGAATTTTTCTTATTGTGTCTAATTATAAATATTTATCAATATTAATAAATACCCAAATAATTCTTCTATCAAATTTAGTTGAATAATCAGGTCATTAAGGTCACTGTTTTCTGGCAGAATTGATGTACTTTTTCTCTGCACTTGTGACTACAAAGAGTTTTTACAATCTAAGGCAATCTGAACTGTTTGGTCCCTTTTGTATTTGCTTAGCTCTTTTGCTCTGTTCTACAAAGTTTTGCTCAATCCCATGGGTTTGGTGCCACACATTAAACATATGGGCACCATGATCATATTATTTCAGATTACAACACATAGGTAAGAAAGCTGCACTTCCTCTTAATTCTTAGTATAAGAAAAAAGATTAAACTACTATACCATACTAATAGGCTCAAATGCAAACACTATTTACAAGGAGCTAAATAAATACTTTGGTTTTTTTGTATTGTTTAATAAACCTATAGAGCACTAACATTCATTTATCACAGAAAAACTGACATTAAAGTCGTGGCAAGGTACAACAGTACATGTGATTATAATCGCTAAGAGATCATGGCAAACAATGAAATCTCCATTCTTGTGTTGTTTCTTCTGGATTCCATAACAAATGATCAGAAGCTTAATGCTTGAAAACAATGCAGAGCTATAGTTTTAGTATCCTAAAGCTCAGTAAGCAACTTTGCCTCCTAAATATCTACTGTGAGGCCAGGCATGTTGTTACAGTACAGTAGTTTGAGCATTCCATGGATAGAGTTTGAAAGATTAAAACACATAGTTAGTCTGGATTACATAATAATATTCTATTTAAAAAATGTTGCAAAAACATATCTGGGTTCCAATGCTTTCTTTTATTAACAAAATGGACCTATTTTTAAATTGAGCTGTTTTGATTTGTTATTGCATTGTAGTTTTGTGGATTTTGATATTAGAATCATATCATCTGTTATTTTAATACTTTCTTCCATAATGACATTTATACTTATAATTTTGAAAATATAATTCTTTGTAAAATGTATTTTATATAATCAAATGACTTTTTAAAATATCAATTGTATAGCAGTGAAGATTGCATTCAGTGTTAGAATTCTTGCCTAGTATGTAAAAAGACATCAATTTATTATTCTGTGCTTCCCAAATCAATGGTCAAATATGATGTTAAGAAGATCTATTTTTTCTTCTAAGAGTTCTATATTAGACTCTATTTATAATTAGCAGAATCTTTCCTGCTTTATGCTAACAAGGATATATTATATACATAGTTTTCAGAGTACTCCTTGGTTACTAGACTTGTTAGTGATTTAATATATTATCTCAAGGTGTGAGTTAAAGGGTCAAAATCTAAAGTTTTACAATAAAGGTGAGACACAGTAACAGCAGCTAGTCTGTGCTGAGAAATAGTAAAAGAAAGCAGAGATGTATATTTGAGAAAAAGCATTTTATCACTTTTAAGGTGAACTAATCACACTGGAGACATTTCTTGCAAGGTCTTTTGTTAAATTCCAAAGACTAGATTGATTATATCTTAACTGGGAAATTGAATTTAATTGAGTTTATGCCACATGCTGTCTTTAATGGTTATAATTTTTCTACCTTATTTCCCACACAGTTAGTATACAGAAAACACACACACACACACACACACACACACACACACACACACACACACATTCAAGCACATTGATATCTGGCATTATCTAAAAAATATCTACCTAGAAGAGACATGTCTTTTGATGTGTTTCTCTCAAGCCTTTTTTCATGAAGAATATCAGTGAAATATACAATGCATTACTATGTTTTCACTGTGGCTTGTTATCAGAAATTCTCTACCTTGGAAAAGCCTGAGAAATCGATATGATTTACTTGCTTTATGGAGCATAACATTGAAGAGAGTTTCATCCATGATGTATTGCTTTGTTCACTGAAGGGTGGCACAGAGTAAAATAAGAAAAGAATCACACCTCTGTGCTTCAAGTGATTACAATTGCTTAAGAACATCTTGTTTTTCAAGCTAAATTTTATTTATTATATTGAACTATAAATGTTTATAAATATTTAAAATATTTCTCACATAATTTGGCTATGCAAGAGGCTCTACATGAGGCAATAGAAGGTATGTAGCTGCTGGGCAGTGGTGGCACTTGTATTTAATCCTGGCACTTGGGAGGCAGAGACAAGAGAATTTCAGAGTTCAAGGCCAGCCTGGTCTACAGAGTGAGTTCCAGGACAGCCAGGGCTATACAGAGAAACCCTGTGTCGAAAAACCAAAAAAAAAGAAGGTATGTAGCACAAAACAATATAAAAGGCATCAGATATTAGGTAAAGATTAAAAACAATTAATGGAAAGAAAATATGCAATACAATATTAGTCACTATGTTAGTATAACACATTGTACTAACTCAGAAGATATC
The DNA here is from genome assembly GCA_019843965.1 of Rhynchomys soricoides. NCBI lineage: Eukaryota > Metazoa > Chordata > Mammalia > Rodentia > Muridae > Rhynchomys > Rhynchomys soricoides. The sequence continues at coordinate 33,919 of JADRCH010007664.1, read as the reverse complement.
TGCATCAAGAAAGTCTATTATTATTATTATTATTATTATTATTATTATTATTATATTTCATGTCTAGTGAGTTTGTATTTTTAAGTCATAATTCATATATATTTTGTTAAACAAGCTTTTGTCCTGTGACATATCAGTTTACTTTGCAAACAAGGAATAGAACAGATTCTTATTAGTATGTTATGGCTTGACAATATAAGGTAACTGTCAGTTTATAAAATATATAAATGATAACAGAGGAGATTCCTATCTACAGCTTTAGGAGGAAAAGTGTTGAAAACAGAGTACTGAAAAATTTAATACAATCTGAAGAGGTAAAGAAATGACAGATATCACAACAAGCAAGCTTTTATACCTTCCAAAATTCCACCTCATTCAATTGTATATCTGGACAGAGGATGTTGATATGTAAGAGCAACAGCTTTTAATCTTGGTAAATATTTTCTCAAATGCACAAAAATATGAAAAAGTTATATAGAATTTTTATTTTATCATGGAAGTAAAACTGAAACTTACAGACTTGTATATATGCTATCTAGTCATCCACCACTATGCTATGTCCCCAACTAAAAATTTTTAAATAAAATAATTGAGGTAGAATAAATGGATCAGTATGTATTAATTAGTTAGGGTTTTACTTCTGTGAACAGGTACTATGACCAAGGTAAATCTTATAAGGACAACATTTAATTGGGACTGGCATACAGGTTCAGAGATTCAGTCCATTATTATAAAGGCAGGAACATGGCAGCATCCTGTTAGGCATGGTGCAGAAGGAGCTGATAGTTCTATCTTCTTCATCTGAAGGCTGCTAGCCAAATAATGGCTCTCAAGCAGCTAGGAAGATGGTCTTAAAGCCCACACCTACAGTAACCTATCTACTCCATTAAGGGCACACATACTCCAACAGTGCCACACCTTCCAATAGTGCCATTCTTTGGGCCAAGCATATGCAAACCATTACAATAACCCTTATGATATCTACATATATTAAATAAAAAGTGAAAAATAAATATTAGAATATTATATGCAAAACTGAATTTATAACATTGATGATAAGTAAGAAGTTACTAAGTATGACAGTTTTTTAAATAAAACAGGAGAAACAACAATACAAACTAATATACAAAGTCAATAAAATATCCAAATGTAGAAGCATTAAAAGAATTTTGATAAAGAAAATACTACATATAATAAACTGGAGAAACAGGAATAAAAATTAATATACAAAGTCAATAAAACATCCAAATATAGAAGACTTAAAAGAATTTTGATAAGGAAAATACTACATAGAAGAAAAGTTGCTGTGCAGTGGTGGAGCACACCTTTAATCCCAGCACTTGGGAAGCAGAGGCAGGTGTATTTCTGAGTTCGATGCCAGCCTGGTCTACAGAGTTGAATTCCAGGACAGCCAGAGTTACATAGAGTAATCCTGTTTTGAAAAACCAAAAGAAAAAAAAAAGAAAGAAAGAAAAAAGAAATGTTGAGTATTGTTCAGTTCTAAAATAAAAGGAAGAACAAAATTTTGAAGAAAAAATGGACTTAGAATAAATGGTATTGAGATCATATAGACTCAGTATTAAAAATAAATGCACATTTTCCCTCCTATGTGAAAATTAGTCAATAATTTATGTGTTTATTTGTAGACAAAGGACATGTGGGTACAGTATAACATATCAAAAAGAAAAGAAGAAAAGTTGCATATGAGGGGGTGAGGAAGGACTGAAAGAATATAAAACTAGTAGTTTTCCTAGTAGTTCTAACTCTGCCATGGATCTTTTTCCTTTTTCTTTTTGATTGATAAGATATATATATATATATATTATATATATTAATATAATTAATATATATAATATATATATATTAATAATAATAAAATTGTGAAATCCAATGTGACACTCCATAGTTTCAGAATGGCTATTAGAACATATGGACGTTTCTTAAGATATAATAGACTTTGAATCGGGGTAATTTTGATGTGCAATGTTTTATATGTGTACATTTTAATAATAACATTTATTTTAAAAATTAGAAAATAATACTTCAATGGAGAAAGGATCCAAGATAAAAAGCTAAGAAATCAATAGAAAAAGACATAACAACCCAAGCCTGGTTATTCACCATAACCAAGAAATTCTTGAAAGAAATACAAATTATCAATAAACATTTGACAATAAAATCAAATAAATACAGACTGGAACATTGAGCACATTTTACTTATACAATTGACAAAATATGTTATTCTTGAATGAGTATTCTTGAATTTAACTTTGTACATTAAGTGACACTTTGCAAATTACAAAAGTTATTATTTTCAGGCAGTTGTCTTGTTTTGTTCCTTTATAATTCTTTATACTTCCTTACAGACAATCAATTTTTATCTTTGAAAGTTATGATATAAAGTTCAGAATGTAGTGATTGTATCATGTCTTAGTGGGAGAAGTTTGTAGGTCAAATTGTAAGATCTCAGACCCCAGGCTGACAACTTATGTTTTATCCTGTAGGCAATGTAGATCTCTGAAAATATTTGGCAATGAATACTGGTAGCAATACAGAAATAAAATTTGAGAAAAAGAATTGAAAAGTAACTTCTTGCACATATGTCTTATGTTGACAGGATTTTGTGTTTTTTCTAAATGTATCTTAATCATTGACTAAATGTCTTGATCTTTTTATGTATGATCTTTTTATAATAAGATGTTGAATACTATTTGGAACTATATTTTTTTTTAGTTAGAGCAGATTTACCTAATTTATACTAAAAGGAACAAAGAACCAAGTAGCAACAAAAACTACTTTTCTACCTAAAAATTATTATACATATTTTCAGTAGTAAGTATATATAAAATATATTTCTGATGAACATTTTTGCAGTGCTGCCAACAACTCTGCATAACTGCATTCAATTCCAAGGAACTCCATGGTAAGAATCAACTCCCACCACTTATACTTTGATCTTTCCATGTACTTGCTCTTGTACATACACATGTGGACACACACACCCACAGAAAGAGAGAGAGAGAGAAAGACAGAGACAGAGACAGAGACAGACAGAGATACAGAGAGACAGAGACAGACAGAGAGACAGGGAAAGACAGATATTGGGAGAGATGAATGTGATCCAATCTTTTAAAGACAAAGTATTCTAATGTTAGAGGTATGTACCATGTAAACCTAAGACTTACTTTGCCATTGTTTAGATGAATATTTTAAATTATATGTAAATTATCTTGATCGTTATTTGGATATTTCTAGCTATCCCTCTATCAAAATTGTTACCAGAGTTTGTCTTACAATTTCTAGTGAATTTAGATATTCAGTACCAAAGCAAATCTATGACTTATACAGTGCTCAGAGAAAACAAAAAGTTAAAATATAAAAAAGTTAAACATGAAAGGTGAGAAACCTGTTCATATTTCGAAAGTCAACACAAACTATTTCTATCTTCACCTTTCATCCATTGGCCCTCTACCAACTACTTATTCAAGAACAACTGATGGTTTTTATGGTGTTCAATTTTTTTTCCCTCTTGTCTGAGAAAATAGTATGAAATACCAATTTACTTAGCCTAGTTATATTTATCCATATTGAAAGATAGTTACTTATACAGATACCTTATTTTTTGTCAAGCAGACTTTCACAACTTTAAAGCTACTTCTGATTTTAAAAGGATTCCTTTGTAACTCTTGACATAAACACAGTATGTTTTCCAGACTTGAGTTACTATTTTCTGTAGCAGACATGGCAGAATTAAATTAAGTAGAACCACTTAAATCTCTTATAGCATCCTTCAAATAAACAAAACTGATAGGTGGCATAGTGAAAAATACATATGAAATTTATTATATCAATTAAGGTAAAGAATTTTAGCAAATAATTTATCTTTAGTGTAATTAAAAGTTCAATCAAGCATAAATTAAACTGACAGGCTCTGTTTAAAAGGTGATTAATGAAGAGTGAAAAGTAAATGATTCATGGTGTTTATTTCAGTGTCTCAGTTCTGTAGTTAGTCACAGATAAAATGAACGTTAACTATTCTAGCTGGAATATGATTATATCTGTGGGTATATTTACATTTTAAATGCTGCCTATACATTTCATTCTAATCTTTTCAATTGCTCATTACAATGAGTATAAATTATGTGCAATGGAATTTTTATAATCTGTGTGAAAAAAAGTTAGGCAAGTAATGTGAGTGTCATGAACTTTGCAAATTGTCTTAATGTTCAAAGGGTTTATAAAGTATTACTTAATTGCAATATATAAGAATATACAAAGATTATCCATATTTACTGCATATATGGTACAAAATAAAACAGTCTCCAATAAAAGGGAAGTCTATATGCAAAGTCAAGAAGGCCATCTTTAGGATAGTGTTCATTTTGTATTTCTTTATTTTTATTACTTTGTACTGTGTTCTAAACATTAGAAGTGCAAAAGTGGGAATTTTACCTGGTACTAATGAAACCACCAATATATTTGCTGAATATATGACTAGATACTCAAGCGATTGTTGTGTCCAGTCACAGATAATTATATCTTATTATATATTATTAAATTATTATAATTATAATAATTTGTATTATTCACATATACAACTGACTAAAATTACATTGTTTAACAATTCTGTGCCACTAAAGTGCTCAAGCTTAGGAATATGGGAAAGAAATATACAAGATACAATGCCTATGGTACTACTGAGTCTTTTCTATTTTCATTCAGATGAACACAGGGACTATTACATAAAATAATAATTTTGAAAACAATACATGATTTGGAAGAAAGTTTTTGGTGTGTCAGGTGGGTGTTGGAGGGAAGTAGTCTGTTGTAGATAAGAACAAAATATGTTTTATAAATGGAAGGAATTTTGAAAGTATAAATCATGTGTGTGTGTGTATGTATGTGTTTGTGTGTAAATACAATTAAAAAAAGAGACCAAAGGTCATAAATTGTTGGAAAAATTGAGGAAGCAGTTGTACATAAGAGGGGATGGAAGAAGAAATGTGAAAGGAGAAAATATGATTACATTTAATTTATAAAAATTAAGAAGAATGACTAATTTATTTCTATCTTATTGTATGGGTGTTTTGCATGTGTATTTGTCTGTGTATCATGTGTATGCCTAGTGCCCATAGAATTACAAATGGTTTTGAACCACGATGTATATGTTCAAAGCAGAAACGAATTACTCTGGAAGTTAAACCATTCTCAATGACTGTTAAATCTCTCTAGTTCCAGTCTTGTCACAAAAGATGAAATGTATATCTTGATTTCATAGTACTGTGATGATAAAGTCATACTTGCAATCTACACAAATACCAGAAAACACATGAAAAATTCCCAGATAATTTTGTAGCTGCATTTATCCTTCTAGATCATCTACTGGAAAAAATCAATTCTTCAATATTGTTAGAGCCATTATTTTTTAACTGTAAGTGCCTGACACAATAACAATAAAATGAAAAAAATAACAAAAATTAGGAATATATAATATCTGTAAAGACAACCAAAGTTTATAAAAACTTCTATTGTATTTCTTGAAAACCAGAAATTCATGCATATGTGTGAATGAAGGAAGGTTATGTGCAAGGTTGCACAGCAGTAAATGAAGAATGAAGTGACCATTAAATTCTTATGTTTGGGTGATTTTGTGGCTCATAACAAGCAATAAGTAAAGTCTATATTATCTAGTACCTGGCTGAGTGTTGAATCTAAGGCCAAAATACATAGCATGTATTTTGACAAATATAAAACATTGATTCCAGATGTTTATGTGTATCTTATTATCACTAAGTTATGATTTACCAAGCCAAGAAAGATATTATTTCTCCTGGATAACGAAGCAAATGTTTAGTTTATAAAGGACCCTGAATAAAAATAAAGAACAAAAGCAGCACCAAAACTATTGGAAACTTTGCCTTTGCACCCAGTTAATATTATTTTAAATATCAAGTATTTAACAAATATGAGATATATGAATAAGTAAGAATGGCTTATAGATAGGATTGTTACAAGTTCTGCCCCAAACTAGAATCTTTTTATTTTTTCTGATTAGGGTATAAAAAAGAAAGCCCAATATCTACTAAATTTTAAAGAATACTGCTATTCTTGGCCCAAAATAGGTGCATTAGGGAGCTTCTTTAGTGCTTTAGAACACTTTTTCTTGAGGAGGACCTGGCTTTGGTTCTAAGCATCCACATTATGGCTCACAACCACTTGTAACTCCTGTTCTACAGAATCCAATATTCTCTTCTAACCTTTATGGATACTAGGAATTCATATGCACTGATATAAATGTACACAAACTATTATTTCATGTAAAATAAGTAGTGTAAAATACACTTTAAAAGTGAAAATGAGAATTGAGAGACAAATTCCCAAATCTGTTTCTTAACTCCTAGAAATCAGGATGGTCCTGGATATCTATGTATCATCTATCCTATATAATTAATTAAATGATCAGACCTATAAGATAAATTATTCCTATCATTTTCTAGCAATAGCCAGGAAATTTCCCTGGAATTCAAGTATCATCTTGTAGTTGGTTTTGTTATGGTTTTTGTTGTTTGTTTTGTTTTTTTCTGTCATCACCATAGTTATAGTTAAGTGTCATAGCAATAAACAAGAAATTAAGTAGGATTTAACCAAAGAAAATTGTAGCTGTATCGTGAAAATTTCATTTTTTCATGGTCAGAATGCTCCAAAATAATTAAGCTTCTGTGAAGATGCAGCTAAGTTTTCCTTACTGTTTCACAATGGATTTCCTCATTTACAAGTAGTATACCTAAACAAAGGGTATACAGCAAGCTTCATGTAAGTACCATTTGTATTGTGGTTTTAACCTCTTCTGATGAGTGTTTGAGAAGGATCATGGGAACAAATACCCTAACATGTACTCATATCCAAAAAATCAAAGGAAGAGTAAAAGGGAGAGTCTCATCTTACTCTATAAATTTGGTACATATTTCATAAATATTCATTAAGTTTCTAAAGGCCCACAGCATGTCTGAAGTTAGACACCTCTTTTGAAGAGCCTAACCAAACTATTTTTGGAGTGCATGATTTGCTTCACTAAATAAACTTCCTGAAACTGTATATAAAATTCACTTGAGATGAAAAGAAGGATGAAGAATATTTACATAAACACATAGTACAAATAAAGGGTATATCACCTAAAATGCTATTTCCAAGTAGTTATTTCTTCAGACATTGTACATTCAGCCAGTTCTAGATATTTCACTTTGTACATGCAAGCATTCCACCCACAATAATAAACAAGATTAGGGACAAAAATAGAATATAAACTGCCTGTTGAAGTCCATGTGTTGAATTTAAATAAAGATAACAAAATCATTCATTTCAAGTTTGCTCTAACAACTAAATTTTATATTTAAATTATTTAAAGAAAATATAAAATACATTATCACCAATATTCAATATAAAATGAAACCCTACCTCGCACAAAGAATATAAACATTTAACATTACCACAGCTAAAGTTCTTACAGGATAATATAGGTGAAGACGTATAGATAAAGTATATGATATATGTGAACAAAAATGTTTAAAAATCCCATTAGTGTATATAATGAATATTTTACAATAAAACTTTTCACTGCTATATATTGGTAATAATTTTAGATAGAACAGTTTAAATGATCCATAATAAGTAAATGATATTATGAAAATACATGATGAATAAGGATTATATTTCTCCTGTTTTAAAAGATTATACTTTTCTATAAAATGAGAAGGAATGCATATATTAACATCTATATTAAACATGAGCTTTTGACAGATAAATATTCTAATATAATTGAAAAATATTGTGTACTCTCAGAATTACATTTTGTTAGTTTATATACTCACATTACATAAATACATACGCACACACATAAACACACACACAACACAGACAGACATATATTCCCACAAGTGATTTAGCAGAATAATAAGAGTTAAAATAATTTTGTCTGGTCTTATTACAAGTAGCTAATTAAGTTATGCAAATCCATTTCTACTTAATGTAAATATAATTAAAAGCTAATTAGATGATAAATTCTTTGTCTTACAATTATAGTAACATCACTTTGAAATGATTCTGCTAAACTGTGTCTTAATGAAAATGTCAGTTTGAAAGTATTTGAAGAATGACCAAAATTGAGTACATATATGGAGATATATATTAGAATGGAAATACATCTTCACAGTAATTGTTTGAAAATTGTTTAATGAGATTTCTGCTTTCCAAATACAATTTTTAAATAAGAAAAATAATTCTGAGAAATATTGTTATATTTAATTACTTCAAGTGAATGGAACAATCAGACAAATCAAAGGTTAAAAGTTCATTTATTATCACTGTTTACTCCATTATCCTTTTGTGTGTATTTGTCAATGTGGCTGACAGCATGTTGGCCATAATTTGTGCTATCTACCATGAGAAATAAAATTGAAGTCCACAATCCATGCTGCCTTTAGATGTTATGGACAAGGAAGCTTTATTCCCCCAGTGGCATAGATGTCTGAAGACTCATAACTACTAACGAGAGACATTGAAGGCTTTTGTGACAACCTTCTCAGCCTCCCAAAAATCCTTCCAAAGAAATAGTCTAATCAAGAAGCTATTGAAGAGAGCCATTAAAAGCTGTTGCTGAAGAAAATCTTTTCCTAGATGATGGCTTCCTGAAGTGGGTGGGGAGGACTTGGTTTTACTTAAGGAGCTGGGCACCCGAAGTTTGATCATGCTCCAATGAACGTACGGGCAACTCAAATTTGACTTATTTTTTTTTGGGGGGGGGGGAGAGGGGAAATGCAATTGTTAGAAGGTGAACGTGGGAAGAATGGAAAGCAAGTGTGATTGGGATTCATTGTATGAAATTGTCAGATAATTAATGCGTATATTATGTATTATGTTGGGGGAAATTAGATTCGTAACAAAAAAAGGTGTTCAATATACAAGAGTATCTGTAAAATATGTGCATTGGTTTTCATAAAATTGGTGTTTGCTCCTTTTGTAGCATGCCAAACATGGAGCTGATAGTTTTATATGCAGTTTTACTCCATTTCAACAGAACTCTATAGTTTTTACCTTTCATAGATGAATTTCTGATGCAGCAGTATACCTATACCTGCTTTCCCATTTCTTAAGAAACCATTCATATTAGATTGAGTTCATTATAATGATCAAAACATGTTTTACAATGTTAAAGACCTTATTTCCAAACATATATATATACTGACAGAAATATATTGGGAGGAGGGCAAATTTAGCTCATAAGTTTTGGTACAGAATAATCTTATGTCTTTGGTAGAGTGACAATTTTTGACTATTATTAAAGAGCATATGTATAAAATTCTGTTACTATCCATAACTCTGAAAAAATTACTCTGATATTAACCTACCATTTAAATGTCTATATCCTATGCAATATCAATAATTGTGTTAGGTCATTATTTTAATTTATTCTTCATTCTCTGTAATCTCAAGGCATTTGGAATTTAACTTCTACTTGGAAGAAAATGAATTAGAAAAAACATGTTGTTTTTTTTTTTCTATTTTTTAACTTAGATTGCAATATTTCATAAATGGTTAGCATAAGGATAAGGTTCCAAAAGTTTTATCATGCCACTGATATACTCAAATTTATGAATTGAAGGTAGCCTTATATTCTTTTGGTCATCCAAAAGATTAATAATCTTTACAAAATTTAGGAAATCAGTTAAAATGGCCTATGTTTCTTATTTGCATAACAGAAATTCCAATTTTTCTCTGTATACAAGTGAGAAATGCCTAAGAGAGTGTCAATTAAGAGTTCTTTATAAACAGATAGTTCTGAACTCATTTCTCTTTTATGTAACAATGTTTCTCTTAGCAAAGTGTAGCCTGACTTGGTAGCAATATTTAGCCTTCATTACCAGAATATTTTTGCCCTGGCTTCACAATCACTTTATTTTCTGTCTCCATGAATTGACGTATAAATATTACTTTGAAAAATATATTTGTTTTGAGACAGGATCTCTCTACATAGACTTGGTTCTACCCAAAAGATAACCCACCATGCTACAGGAGCATGTGTTTCACTATGTTTATTGAGGCCTTATTTGTAATAGCCACAAGCTGGAAACAACCCAGATGTCCCAGGACAGAAGAATGGATACAGTAAATGAGCTTCATTTACACAATGAATTACTCACCTATTAAGAATGAGGTCATTATGAGATTTGCATGCAATGGTTGAAACTAGAAAATATCCTGAGTGAAATAACTCATACCAAAAAGGACATGCATGGTATGAAATCACTAATAAGTTGATACTAGCTAAAAATGTACAGAATAACCAGGATATAGTCCACAGAACTCAAAAAGGTCAACAAGTTGAATAGCCCAAGTGAGGACGCCTCAGTTCCACTTGGGAGGGAGAAGAAAGCAATCACAAATGGGTAGGTAGGGAGGGACCTAGGATGGAAAGAGAATGGGGGTAGGAGGGTGGGAGAGGGGAACCTGATCTGGTATTGGGTGAGGGAAAAGGACCGAATCCTTGAGAGCCAGAAGAAAGAATGGAAACAGGCAATGTCAGAAGGTAGGAGGTTAAGGTGACCCTCTATTATGCACGAGAGACCTGAGAGCTGAGAGACTCTCAGTACTCAAAAGGAGGGACCTTAGATGAAATTCCCAACAGTAGAGAGAGGGAGCCCACCTCCATCAAAAAGGCAGGGCATCAAATGAGTGAGGAGGTTGCCATGCCACAGTCAAACTCTGACCCATAATTTTTCCGGTCTGAAAGAACTGCCGGGTTGGAAATGGAAAGGAGCCTGAGGAAAAGAAGGTCCAGCTACAGCCCAAAGTTGGATCCAGCGCAAGTGGAGGTTCCTAGGCCTGACACTATTACTGAGGCTGTGGAGCACTCACAAGAAAGGACCTAACATGATCACACTCTGGAAGACTCAACAAGCAGCTGAAAGAGTCAGATGCAAATACTTGCACCCAACCAATGAACAGAAGCTGCTGACCCCCGTAGTAGAATTAGGGAAAAGCTGAAAGAAGCTGAGTAGGAGAGAAACCCTGTAGGAGGACCAGCAGTCTCAATTAACCTGGACCCCTGAGATCTCTCAGACACTGGACCACCAACCAGGCAGCATACACCAGCTAATATGAGGACCCCAACACATATAGAGCAGAGTACTACTGGGTCTGTATTCAATCAGTGATGATGCACCTAACTCTCAAGAGACTGAAGGCTCCAGGGAGTTTAGAGGTCAAGCAGAGTAGAGGGTGGGGGTGCGGACATCCTTGTGCAGACAGGGGTGGGGAGGAGGTAAGGGATGTGAAACAGTCAGAGGGTGAATGGGGGAAATAAAATGTGGACTGTAAAAAAATAGATAAATAAAAAAATATATCTGGAGGTAGAAAGAAAGCTCAGCAATTAAGAGGTGAGGAGGATTTCTTGCCCTTTAGAACACCTGAGTTCAGTAATCAGCACCCACATGGCAGCTCACACACACCTCTAACTCCAGTTCAGTGATTCAAATACCTCACTGTGCACCAGGCACACACAGTTCACATCTATACATAACATATATACATACATACATACATACATACATACATTCATACTATCAAAACACTCATGCATATAATATGTTTATATGGGAAAAACATTTTAGTTAATGACATGAATTAACTCTAAATTAACCTTTTAAAATTTAGAATATTTGTTTAACATTTCCTTTATCTTCATTGTTCAATTTAACTGGAAATCATGGATATAAGGCAGAGCCATTTTTCCTTAGTATAGACTACACAAAATATAGCTGTTTCTTACACAATGGAAGATAAATTTGTTGACAGAATGCCTGTAAATAGTTTTTCCTATGAGCCCAGCTTCTTATTATTAAATTCTCTAGTATTTATATACTCAAGTCATTTTTCCCCTTTAACTAGCATGGTCTATTGTAAACAATATGGAAACCTCTTAGGGGGCTGATGGATTATATCACACAGCTTTTAATTTTATTTTTATCATCATCATCATCATCATCAATGCTTTAAGGCAATTTTCCTGCTTTCTGAGTTCTGAGGTAAAAAATGTGTGCCATCCCACTGAGCTCCTCCACATTATTTCCAGAAGATATTAAAGGTAGAAAAGACCTGGAAAGGGGAAAAACACTTGAAATGTAAATAAATTATTAAATAAAAAATATTAAAATATAAGTTAAGAGAGGTAAGGAAAAAGAAAGAAAGAATGAAAGAATGAAAGAATGAAAAAAACAGAAAGAATGAAAGAATGAAAAAAACAGAAAGAAAGAAAGAAAGAAAGAAAGAAAGAAAGAAAGAAAGAAAGAAAGAAAGAAAACTGAGTTAGGCATGGGGAACAAGCCAGTAAGGAGCACGTTCCATGGCCTCTACATTGGCTCCTGCCCTATTTGAGTTCCTGTCCTGACTAACTTCAATGATGAACAGTGCTGTGGAAGTGGAAGCCAAATAAATCCTTTCCCCAAAAAAAGAAAAATAGAAAAAAGAAAAAAGAAAGAAAACAAAATAACAGATACCTCTTAAAATACAAATGCACACATACACGTTTATATACACATATGACAAAAAAAAATCAAGCCAAGACAAAACAACAGAAATTACAGTAAAAATCATGGAGTCTATTTTATGTTGGTCAACTACTCCTGGGCACAGGGCTTACCCTAATGTATGGTTGATGTACCAAAGAATTCCATTGTAGAAGATAGATTTTCCCTTTCCAATCACATATCAATTATGAAAAGCTTCTTTGTTAGGACTGAGAGTTTGTGTGTATTTCTCCCTTTCTACTGCAGGAGTTTGTCTTGTTTGATTTCATATAGGCCTTGTTCATACTTTTACCATTTTATTTTTGAAAGAGAGAGAGAGAACATGAAATTTTGGGGGTACGTGTGTGTGGAGGATATGGGAGGAGTTCATGGAGGGGAAATAATATCAAAACACATGAAAAATAATTGAAACAAACAGGAATGTATTATTGTTATTGGTATTGTTACATGTATTTATATGTTGTATTATTTTTATGTATGTTACCTACATGCAGGCCTGCTGCCCATCGATGTTAGAAGAGGGAGTCAGAGCCTTTGAAACTGGAATTACAATTGATTGTGAGCCATCACATAGGTGCCTGGAATTAAATCTGGGTCCCTCAGAAGAGCAGCTAATACTCTTAAACAGCTATCTTCAGCCACAGATGCATCATTTGTGAGCATGTATACAGGGAGAGAATATCCAATATTGTGATATTCCTTTGCCCATTTAAATGATACAGAAATATGAAAAAAATGAGGTATTTGTAGAATCTTAAAATCCACCTAATGTCAAGAAAGCTCACTTCATTTTAATATTTGAGCCATAGAGAAAAGAATTGTATTTTTAAAAATTATCTTTATTACATTAATTTTTTTACATTATTTTTTTCTGTGTGTATAAGATTGCATACTGCAGTGTGTTATAGAGGGCAGAAGACAACTCTGACATTTTGTCAAGGCCTAGTGTCATAGTTATTATTAAACCATTTATTTATAAGAACCCTGAGTTGTTCCTCGCATAAATTTTAATAGGTACTGTAAGGATGGTTCAGTGTTTAAGACACTTCCAAAGTATCTGATTGCTTTCCAGCATAAAGGTCTGGAGATTCACACCCACTTACCACTTCTGATCTGGTATCCTACTACCTCTTAGGTCTCTTGAGTGCAATTGCATATATGTTGTGAGCATCCATGGTCTTTCTCTTTTCTTGGTCTCTAACTCTGTGTCTGTCTCTCTCTACCAACACACACATTAACACATACAAATAAACAAAAATAAAAATAAATGTTCAAGATTTTACGACCAGTAGGTACTAAACTATAATCACACAGATTAAGCAGTAAGACTACGAACTCTCTCTGTTTGAATAACTTTATAAGCATAAGTGTAGATCTCAGGAGTATAGTAAGTTTACTTTTAAAGCACCAGTTTAAAAAAATCAGCTGTTTTAGAATAATCCTGTGGGAGTATCACAATTATCAAAATAATATTTATAATGCCCTTACTTAGTTATAATTTGAGTACTTAGAAGTCAGAAGCACCTCATTTGTCCAAGGTGTCTTAATATTTCTTTTTTGTACATCATGGCAAAACAAAAGATAGTTACTACAGAATTAAAAGTGATATTTTAGCTTCTTTTCTATTCTGACTTTAAAAATGATTAAGAGAAAGTAAACAGAGATGTTTCAAGATTTTGAAACATCCCTGTATTGGGAGCAATTGATTGTCACATATTTCAATAAAAGATAGTAAAAGAAAAAAATAGAAACCTCAAGCCTCAAGAGTAAGTCTAGATGGGAACAGAGGCATTTATCATGGACATATGTAACAAACTATCCAGTCAGAGATAAAGCTAAAAGAAAGGTTTTAAGGTGAAAGTTAAAGAGAAACAGGTAGTGCAGTGGGTTTTGCATAACAATGGAATCAATGAGTGAGATACTCTTCCTTAAAGCATCAAGTGATGCACATTTTGACCTTCAAACTGGAAACAACCCAGATGTTCTTCAACAGAGGAATGGATACAGAAAACTTGGTACATTTATACAATGGATTACTATTCAGCTATTAAAAACTACTCCATGAAATTCTCAGGTGAATGGATAGAACTTGAAAATATCATCATGAGTGAGGTAACCCAGTCACAAAAGAACACAAATGGTATGTACTCACTGATAAATAGATATTAGCCCAAATGTTCACAATGCCCACCATACAGCTCACAGACCATATGAAGCTCAAGAAGAAGGAAGAAAGTTTGGATGCTTCAGTCCAACTTAGAAGGGGGAACAAGATAATCACAGTAGGTAGAGGGAAGGAGGAACCTGGGAGGGAGAGAGGAAGGGGGAGGGCAAGGGGGCAGGATCAGATGTGGGAGGAGACTGGGGAGAAGTACAGAGGTTCAGGAAATTGAAAGAAGTTGTGTAGCAGCAGGGCATTGGGGAAATGGGTGTAACCACTACAAAATTCCAGATGCCGGAAAAGCAAGAGGCTCCCAGGACCCAAAGGGGATGACAATTGTTGAAATACTGAACAAAGGGGAGAAAGAACCAGTAGAGATCATATCCAGAGGTTAGGTAAGGCCCCTGGTTGAGGGATAAGGTCACCCACCCTTCTCAAAATATTAACCCAGAATTGCTCCTATCTAAAGGAAACACAGGGACAAAGAGTAGATACTAAAGGAAAGGCCATCGAGAGACTGCCCCACCTAGGGATCCAACCCAACAGCAGACACCAAACCCAGACACTATTGCTGATGCCAAGAAGTGTCTGCTGATTGGAGCCTATTATAGCTGTCTTCTGAGAGGCTCTGCCAGCACCTGATCAATACAGATATGGATACTCACAGCCAATCATAGGGATGAGCATGGGGACAACAATGGAGGAGTTAGGGGAAGGATTTAAGGAGCTGGGGGGGGGGGTTGCATCCCCATAGGAAGAAAAGGCAATATCAACCAACCATATTACCCAGAGCTCCCAGGGACTAAACCACCAGCCAAAGAGTACACATGGAGGAATCCATGGCTCCAGCCCCATATGTAGCACAGGATTGCCTTATTTAGCATCAGTGGAATGGGAAGCTCGTTGTCCTGTCGAGATTAGATGCCCCAGCATTGGGTAATGCCACAGCAGTGAAGCAAGAGTTGGTGATGGGTAGGGGACCACTCTCATAGAAGTAGTGTGGAGGGGCATGGAATAGGGTATTTGAGGAGGGGAAACTCGGAAGGGATATCATTTGAAATGTAAATGAATAAAATAACCAGTTTTAAAAAAAGCAAAACAAAACAACAAAACCAAATATGGAGTATATGTTTCATCTTTTCATTGAAAGACTTTTATTGTTTGTCTTAGTTTCATTTAGTGAAAGAAAGAATATCCAGAAAGCATTAGTTCATATATTGTCAATGACATAAAATAATATGTTAAACAGTATGCCTCATACTATTTTTCAATTCAAAATTTGTTTAATAAAATAAGAACCTTTAAAGTGACTCTTCCAAATACCGTAAACTCCAGGGACATTAAAAATTTCTGTGAGACTATCAGAATAATTTTCAAAAACTCTAGGATAGAACATTTAAGCTTCCTTGCAGCTAGCATTTTTGTTAACATGGGTTTCTAGGATACCACTCACTTTGACATCTGTCCATTTGTTTGTGTTATTTCTAACTGTACAGATGAACAATTCCAAGGTCAGCACACTAATAAGAATTTGTCAGTTTTGACAGAAAAGCAATTTTACAGTTATTAAAAAAATAAAAACACAATTTACATTCCAGTTTGTTTCACACTGCCATTTTTGATAAAGAGTGTTGAGGAAAGAAGTCAAGACAAATGTTTCTTGAATCTCCAAATGTATATAGAGACAAAAACGGATGGAATTTTAAAAAGTATAGATTATTTATTACACAAGAGAGAATTATGCCAGTAAAGAAACAGGAGAAGACAGATGCTGTTCTTTGTCAGATAAAGTCTTCTAGCAGAGTTAGAGACTTTCTTTTCTTTTTTCTTTTTTTCCTTTTTTCTATTTCTCATAAAATCAATGTGAAATGAATATATTTTTCTTAAATGGAGACATATATGGATCAAATTCTTTCATGAATATGAAAGAACTCCCTTATCTTTGTTGCATATCAAAACTTTTTACACATTTTACATTATTTGTGTTGAA
The DNA here is from genome assembly GCA_019843965.1 of Rhynchomys soricoides. Classification (NCBI taxonomy): domain Eukaryota; kingdom Metazoa; phylum Chordata; class Mammalia; order Rodentia; family Muridae; genus Rhynchomys; species Rhynchomys soricoides. The sequence continues at coordinate 17,187 of JADRCH010007664.1, read as the reverse complement.
ATTCAAATATTAAGAATTCTATAAAAACACTTAGATATTAGGTGATATAATCATACCCTACAGCTCATTTTCTCATGTTTATACTTAAACAGACCATGATCAGAGGAATATGTTTTCATAATTTTTAAAATGTTCACTTGACACTTAAGACTGGAAGATTATCCACTTCCTGACTACATTTGGAAATGAAACCCAAATAAAAGCAGGATTCTGCCACCAAAGTAGAGTCATTATCAAATAGAAAAAATCTAATGTGTACTTACTACATATTTGGTTGCAACTTTTATTTATTAGTGGATATAAGCTTTGGTGATACTAAAAAGGATAATTATTAAAATGAATATATTAAGTTGATACTTTGAACGATTTTAAAATAAAATTATATATAAACATTTCAACAACAGATATTAATGGATGTGTATGTTACTTACAGAGTGTTCTTTTGATAGGATTTGACTAAATAGTTGTCACACGAGGTATCTTTGAAGTAATTTTGAAACTTTCCTCATAACTAGTGCTGACAATTTTCATTTTTCAATAAGACAGAAATCTAAACTTATATTAATAACAATTTAGTATAGTAAAAAAAAAAACTGTCATTGCTAAGAAAGAAAATGCAATACCCTTTAGGGATAGCTCTCCAAAAATGACCATCAGATAGAGAGTATAGCCAACTGAAAGTCTGACCAGTATCTAGAACCTGGGTTTATTTTTTTAAAGGAAACACAAAACCACACACAATCTGGAATCTCTAGGTTCCAGGGACCTTTGCAAAAGCAGCAGTTTGAAGTAAGCAGTTTTAACAAAAGCAAAAATAAGCCGTTAATTCAGGAGGTGGGAAGGATATTCCACACAAACAGGCAGTTTAACAGAAACTAAGAGAAGTTAGCTGAGACAATCTGACCTTTGATTCTAGAATAGAGTTGGGTAATTTTCCATGAGATTATCCATTAAAGAGATCCAATTCTAGTTAATTCTGAAATAGCCTGAGCAATCATAAAAGAGCGAGGAAGCTTTATACATGAATAAATGCAGATAAAATTAAATAGAATACTTCAAAGCATATAAATAATAAAATTTCAACACAATTTCAATCCAGATGGTTGGCTTTTGATTGTTTGGAAGAGGATAGCATTCAGCATTTTTACAACAAAGAAGTCAGTATCTGGCTTTAAAGTTTCAAAAGACAAGGTTTCAGTTTATGGGTTAATGCATTTGGATACTTTGTTAAAGCCAATTCTAGTCTGTTCTGAAAATCCTAGTGCTCTTAATACTTATGCTAAATCTATTGTGTCTATAACCTATGAATTAAGCAAGAAAGCTGAGATGACATGATGTTTATTTACAGTGGGTTTAATGAATATTCTAAATCCAAGGTTTCCTCATACAATTTGAGACAAATAAATAGATTACTGAAAAGTACTCCTGTTAGTAAAGAATTGGTCTAATCATCCATGAGTTGTGATAAGGACATCAGAGATTATACTCAAGTCCACTCTTTCTAATATAGCATGCCTTCTATAACACACACACACACACACACACACACACACACACACACTCACACGAAGGAATCATTCTACCTTTAAATATTGTGGTATAAGCGTATCATTTTTGAAATTCAGAATTCTTACACTGGATTTGGGTAAAGTAAATTTAAGTCTTCCTGAAAATATTTACAGTTCTAGATGCTATTGACAATATTTGAAATCCAACGGATGAGGGAAAAACATCAAAATTCACATGAGTTTAATGAAAATTGATTTCAACTCTGTGGATGACTTTGAAGGAATCAAGCCTTTAGTGGAAGAAGCAACTAAAGTATCAAGAAAATTACAATTAGAACTGTAACCTAATAAGATTTGAACATTATTTAAATCTTACCCAAAGTCTTTAGTTAATCATTAGCTTGAGTTCTCTAGATGCACAGTGAAAGTCATTTCTTCAGATAAAAATGAACTCTAAATGAAGAAGTTTTAATACTATTTTAATGGAAATGAAGTGTATGGAATATTAAGAAACCTTAGATGAACTAGTGAGAGAGGTTGACAGAATTCATTACAACTTTAAAAAGAAGTTGTAACTGTGTCATACAGAGAAATCTCACATCAGAGAAAGAGTCCGTAAATATATGCAAGCCTCATTATTGTCTCAGTTTAAGTAGTTATCATAGACAGCCCAGCAGTAAGAACCACCACACTAATCAGTTAGAACTCACAAGTCTCAAGGCAAGCAAAACACTCCACCTACAAAATCATTAAGACTCACCTATAGTTCTGAGAAAAATTAGCAACATTTTTCCCTAATTCATTCTGAAGTTCAAACCTGGGGCATTGCACTCTATCACTGAACTCTGTATGTACAATCAGATTAACAGTTTCAAGAAATAAAGTAAATTCAAATTATGGCATGTGACTGTTTATTAAGGCATGTTGATTTTATACACCCAGCAGAAAACAGTATGGTATAAACACAACTTTTTTATGCACTGGGAAACAAAAATATTTATGATACAATTTATTGCCTAATTTACTTTACAAAAACAATCTTCAATTAAATTTGTAGTATCTCTGTAATGAAATCATTTGTCATATTTTGAGAAGAAAACTAAGGCAATGGAAAAGAATAAGGACAAATCATAATTTTAAGACTTAGATAGATAGGGTGCTTAGTAGTATTCAATACTACATATCCTGGGAAGTTAAAAAAATAAAATAAAAAGTTAAAGAAAAATCAAATTATTTGTAATTAGCTTCAAACTTTCTTTCCTTCTTTTGACTATGGCAGTCTATTCAGTATCTAATTTTACAACAAGTAATTTAATAAAATATATCAAGGGCTTTATAATTATTTCAAGTTGACTTATGAGCATAAAAAGTATACATTAATTTTACTGTATTTTTTATTCTTCTCTCATATATTACAGCCTGACTACAATTTCTATCCCTCCACTCTTCTTGGCCTCTTCTGACCACCCCCCTTCTCCATTAGATTTGCACACATCCCTCTGCCTCACCTCAGAAAAGAGCAAGCCTCCTAGGAACATCTACCCAACAAGACAAAACGAACTACAATAAGACTAGGCACATACCATCACACCAGGGCTGGACTAAGCAACACAGTAGGAGTTAAAGGGTCACACAAGTAGGCAAAAGAGTCCGACAAACCAGCGCTGCATTTATTTTCTAAAAATCATAGGAACTTAGAAAATTCCTTCCCCTGAATACTTTCTAAGTAATTTAACATATTATATTATATAGAGGACATTAACATACTAAGTAGATTGATGCCCTGACAGTCTAGACATAAGGCAAGTCTTAAAAAAATAACAAGCAAACAAAATATTGTTAAGAAATAACATTTCAAAACTATAATCACCACCTGATTATCTTTTAATGTTAGATAGAAATAAGTGGATATTATTTAACAGTCATTGTAAGAGGTGATAAAGAAAGACATACTTATAAGTAATTTTTAAACTTAAAATAAAAGTTGGACATATATGCATCCCCCACAAAACTACACATTTATGTATATTTTACTAAATTATTCATAAAAATATCAATATTTTGAATTTAAGTTTTTGTTAAATATTCAGCTATACAAACAGAAATATAAAAAGGAGAACAAATATCCAGTATTAGATATTTTAAAAATCATAAGACAATATTACAGAAGCAATGTCAAGTATAACATAAATATGAGAATAGCTTGATATAAAAATTGTTTAAAAATGAATAATTGAAAGAAAATAACATAGTTTGACTGTCAGGTAAAAGCCACCACTGTATTATCAAAAACACATGTATTTACAATGCACAGATCATATAAAGCCGAAGAAGAAGGAAGACAGAAGTGTGGACTCTTCAGTCCTATGTAGAAGGGGAAGCAATAATAAAGGGAGGTAGAGGGAGGGAGGGACTAGGGAGGGAGAGAGGAGGGGGAGAAGAAAAAGGGGGCAAGATCAGGTATGGGAGGAGACAGGGAATTGTACAGAGGGTCAGGAAACTGAACAGAGGTGTGTTGCAATGAGGGAAGGAAAACTGGTGATAGATACCAGAAAGTCCCGGATGCCAGGAAATCACGAGGCTTGCAGGACACAACAGGGATGACATTAGCTGAAATACCCAACAAAGGGGAGAGATAACCTGTAGAGACTGTATCCAGCGGTTAAGCATGAGACCCAGTTGAGGGATGGGGCCATCCACCCATCTCAAAAATTTTAACCCAGAATAGTTCCTATCTAAAGGAAATACAGGACCAAAGTGTGGAGCAGAGACTGATTAAAGGCCGTCCAGAGACTGTCCCACCTGTGGATCCATCACATATACAGTCCCCAAACCTAGTCATTATTGCTGTTGCCAAGAAGTGCTTGTTGACATGAGCCTAATATGGATGTCTCCAGAGAGGCTCTGTGGATGCTTGTAGTCAACCATTAGACTGAGCATGGGAACCTCAATCGAGGTGTTAGGGGAAGGGCTCAAGGAGCTGAAGGGGTTTGCAATCCCAAAGAAAGAATAACAATATCAACCAAACAGACCCCCCAGAGATACCAAGGACTAAACCACCAAACAAAGAGTACACAGGGAAGGACCTATGGTTCCCGCTGCATATGTAACAGAGGTTTGCCTTATCTGGCATCAATGGGAGGGGATGACCTTGGTCCTGTGAAAGCTTGATGCCCTAGCATAGGGGAATGCTAGGGCAGTGAGGCTGGAGAGGGTAAGTGGATGGGAGAGCACCCTCAGAGAAGCAAGGTGGGTAGGTTGGATAGGAGGTTTTCAGAATGGAAACCAGGAAGTGGGATAATATTTGAAATGTAAATAAATAAAATAACCAATAAAAATGATATATCTAAATTAAAGTGATATAGAACAGTGAGAATGGCAGGCAGCTTGGGGACATAGTTCAGTGATACAGCACATACATACTATATTTGAGGCTCTGAATTCATTTCCAAGTATCAGAAAAAATATAGGTAAAGAACTCAACTATGGTGATATATCATTAATGAGAACAGGCTAAAGAATTATGAGTTTAAGATCAATCTGATCTACATAAAAATCTTATTTGAAAAAAAAACACATAAAATATTTTTACAGACAGAAAGTTATATATGTAATATAGCCATATATATTTTATGATATAAAATATTCAAGGTAACAAAATTAATTTCACTTTATTTGTTCAATAAATCATGAATAAAGTTTTAATCACATTTATTGTAGATACAAAGGAACAGCACTCAAGTAGGAAAATTCAATTTTCATTTTTAATCTAAGAAAGGTTAATTGAAAAAAAATAAAGCTATTTTTAAAAGCTTTATTATTGTGAAATATCTATTATACTACCTTTATTCTAATTATTTAATTTTTATTGTATATTTATCAAATACTTCCCATCTTTTCTTCAGTTAATACTTAATTTATTTGGTTCTGTTTATATAAATGTTTATTAACAATTCTTCTGCCCCTCTTTGGCATAGATCACAGAGCATTGAAGGAATGCGTTTGAAGAAGATATCTCATTTGTAGCTGAGTGTTCCAATGTCTCTCACTCCTTGAATATTTCCCAATTTGGGGTCTCTGTATTAGTTCCCACTTACTGTAAGAGGAAGTACCTCTGATAATGACTATGTGAGTAACTTAACTGAGTGGAGCCTGTTATGACCTATTTGCATGCTTTTCAATTACAGGTTCTCACTGATATATGACAGGTGTACATCTTGCCAAACTCATCATAACCTGAAAATATCAAAAGTCATAAGCGTACTTAATGAAACTGTTTCCAAAATCCTAGTCCAAAATATGTCTGATATCAAGAATTTCTAACAAACCTAACATAAAAAGTAATAGTGAAAAGTACAAATATATTTAATTATTGCTATGTTAGAAAGACTTAGCATATTGCAATAACCTTAGCTTATCTTTAAATTGGATGATTAATGGGGCACAGGAAGGAAAACAGGAATCAATTTTAGGCAGTATTGAAATTATTGTCATGTTAATCATTATCCCATGTCTAGTTCTCAAAGGTACAACAGAAGTCATTAAGGTTTTAAGACACCAGTTCATTTCATCACATGCTTCCTCTTTCTTGGAGAAGAGAAGTTTTGTTTCCTAAACTGTGATAATTTTTCCCACTAGTGATAACAGTGTCATCTTGCTTGTTCTTTCTACATACTGTGATATAAGATGCTGAAAATCTCATGATGTTGATGATAGTATATTGATTATGAACTACTTGAAATACTGTTTATTTTTTATTTTTTATTTTGAAGAGACAGAATCTTCCTATTGTATCTAATTGTCTGGAAAATTATGATTATAAACCAGGCTGGCCTTGAATTTCTGCCAATTCTTTTGCCTCTGATTCTTCTATTCTGGAACTTCAGGCTTGGGGCAGGACCTCCAGCTCCTGGAATCTGAAAAAAACATCTTAGTTACTCTTATCTTACTCTTCAGCCTCATATAAAGACTGGAAACAGCATGATAATTACTTATATGAGTAACCCATGTAATTCTTCAGGCATCTGACCCAATGTTTTAAATTAATAAAGCAGACATGTAAAACAGAAGTAGGTAGTCCAAATTTTATTCTAATTTTAGTTACTCACTGCATATCTGTATTCTCAAGTGTGATATGAGTGAATTTAGCCAAAGTAGAATCAATGGCCCTTTCATATGAAATGTTTAATATTATAAATTAGCAATGGTACACTACAGGGTATTGTATACTCTTCTTATCAAGTGGCTGGCTGCAAGTCTTAATGACTGCCACACATTGCAAGCAAATACATATAACTTATGACTGAACAAGAAAAAAAGATTAAAATTGAAATTTTAAGATGTAGTTTCTAATGAGTATATTTTATTCTTATATTATCATACACAACAATCTTAAGTTGGAATCATCTTTTAAAAGCTAATTTAACAAGTATGTTTTGTCTGCATGCAAGTCTGTAAAACATGCATGCCTGTCTGCTAGAAGAAAGAAAGAACATGTTGGATTCCTTGGGACTAGAGTTACAGATGGTTGCAAGCTGCTATGTGGGTGCTATGAATAAACAGTATGTCTTCTGGAAGAGTAACCAGTATTCCTAACAGGTAGACCATGTTACTGCTCTTACTTGGGTTCAGAGTCAAGCATGCCAATATAGTTGTTCAGTTATGATTTCATTGCTGTTAAGAGGCACCATGACCAAGGCAACTCTTATAAAAGAAAACCTTTAATTTAGGTTATTTTACAGTTTGAGAGATTTAGTATATTATCATTATGGTAGGAAGCATGGTAATGTACAGGTAGACATGGTACTGGGTAAGAGCTGAAGAGTTCTACTTCTTGATTTGTAGTAAGCAAGGTAGAGACTGGATTCTACACTGGGTGGAGCTTGAGTATAAAAGACCTGAAATCCCAGACCACACAGTGACACACTTCATCAAACAAGGCCACACCTACTCCATAAAAAGCCATACATCCTAATAATTCCACTCCCCATGGCCAAGCATTCAAACACATGAGTCTAAGGGGTCATACCCTTCCAGACCACAATAATAGTTATAGGGAAGTGATAAAGTGAGTCTACTGGTATCAGAAAGGGCTTACAGATAAATTATCCTATCAATTCTCAAAGATGAACCAATACTTATTGTTAATAAAGGAATACATCCTTTGATTTTAGATCATTGAGGACAATTTTCTTATAATTTGAATTCTATTTCTGTAAAATGACATAGGACTTTTCTGTAAGTCCCCAAAATCTGATTTTTTAAATATAAGCAATAGAAAATACACTTGTCAAATTTGTTCATAAATGTAAGATAAACGAAAACATGTATTTGGACCAAAAATCCTTGATGTATCTTGGACCGACTGTGTTATGTGAAAGAGGTAGTGCAAAGAACACCATATATAGTAACTTTATTGATGCAAAATATTCAGAATAAGCATAGAAATTGAGAAAAAGAATAGGAGCCATTTATAGCTGCCAAAGTTAAGGTAAAATGATGAATGGTAATAGAAATAGAGAAATAGAATTTTGTTCTGATGATAAAAAGTATCTACAACTGTGAGGATGAGCATGCAAATACAGGTACATGTTAAAATAGTTCAGAATGTATATGTCAAATCAATTAATGATGTGGAATTTAATTATACACAAAACTGCTACTGATACAAAATAAAAGGATTTTGTTTCCCAACTTACCTTTTATAATTCTTTTACCAAGTTAATAAGGCTTTGTTTTTTCTTGTTAAATATAAATCATCAAACAATGGATGAAGGATTGTCTAAAAATTGGATACAATCATTTCTATGGTAAAAGTCTCACTATGAAAACCATTCTGAGATCTCTTTATGTCCTCTTTTGAGGGAGAGATGATTTGTTGGAAGTGAGTATTCAGAATAATTGGAAATTGCTTATCCCTGGTTTGGGTTTTCATGGTTCAGAATTAGAAATGTCACTGATTCATATATATATATATATATATATATATATATATATATATATATATGTGTGTGTGTGTGTGTGTGTGTGTGTGTTTGTGTGTGTGTGTATACATTAAAAGCTAAATGAGTAATATATAGAATTTCACTAAAGGGAAATAACAAGGCTCACCTAATGTTCATCTTCACTCTTTATAGAATAATTTATTAATATGCCACTTCATTTGTAGCCTTTATTAGTAAATTCATGTTTTGATTAGGTTTTACTTGAATTGAGATTAATTACAAGGATTTTATAATTTCAAATATTATTAATATATTTGTATTAGCACTTTTCATGAACTATTACATATAGCAACTAATGTATATTTGTAATTTGAATTGCTTTTTGTGTATCTATAAAAATAATCATAAAAAATCTAGAAGAGGTTTGAATTGTTTTATGTTAAATACTTTCACAAGGTTAAATCTTTCTATCCATATCTTTTATAGATTCAAAAAGGATCTCTATATTATCACAGCTACTGAAGTGTTTGGAATATTGACCATGAATATTGAATTTCATACTTATTATATGAATGAGTTACTTAAATAATTTTAATATCAGTAGTATCTTATTGTAGCATGTATATTGGATTTATATGATTCTTTTTCCTAATTTACTGCATGCTCATTACATTCAAATAATATGTACTCTGGATAGACACAATTGAGTGGTAATCACCATATACTTCTGTTTATGTACAATTTTTTCTAGGAGTTTACAATTTTTCTTTAATATGTAATTATTTTAGATATATGTAAAGTGTACAATAACAAACTAAGCATCTATAAAATTAATCATCCACATCAAAATTTGTAACATGAAATAAAATATATATTCTGTAGATGTTTCATAGATTTGGTATTACTCAGATGCAGTATTAGTAGAACCTCATAAAAATGAGTGAAAATTTTTTATTAAATAGTAAACTATCATATTATCTTTGCCCTCAATTGTGGATCTAGAATTAATTATGCTGTATAGCTCTTCCTTTTTATGTTTCCTATAAAAGAATCACTATAGTTGAATTCAAGACATGTTTAATCTTTCACCTTTATTCTTCCAATTATCTCTGTATTGTTTCATGCCAAGTTATATAATCTTACACTTTGCTTTAAATGTCTTACAGAAGCTACATTATCTAATATTCTTCTTCTTTTGAATCTTATTTCAGATCATTTTAAGTACTCATAAACATGCCTAATGTTTTCTCATTGTTTGTTAAAATCAGAATACTTTTAAAAGAATAATGAGAACATTTAAATATTTTTACTCCCAAATTATGTAGTTGTTTCTTGAAACTAAAAGATAGAAATAAGAGAAAAAGATTTGGAAGATTATTGTCATGAATTTCTGAATTTCCTCCTTATTCTTCTAAAATAATCATAAAATCAAGCACTATAACTTAAAAAGCCTCTAGAATATCACCACTGGCATCAGAAAGCACTGTGTGTAGCACTTAAAATTCTCCAATAAAAATTACAGCAGATCTCTAGTTGTCTTTCTCTTACTTTCAGAAAACCTGTGGGCATAATGCACTAGGAGCAGAGGTTGAAATGATGTCAAGGAAAAGAGCAGAGGGTAGTTGAGTTCTTCAGGCAGTCAATATTAAATTACTCCCCCCAAAAGAAAACAAAACATTAATCCCAAAATACTGGACACCAGTTATGACTTGATTATTTTTAGATTAGGCTATACAAAAAGGGACTACAACTATGTGGTGTCACAAAAGTAAATACATGAGTGTAGTTTATCTGTAGGAAAACCATTTTCACAGACATGACCTGGTTATTTAAAGGTGAGGCAGCAGAAAGAAAGAAAAACTTAAACAGATATACACTAATTTCCTGAACTTCAAACAATTTGCTCTAAGATACATCAATTCTTGAACAAAACTACAAATAACACCAAAGCCTAAATAAAATTATGGGATTTTCTTTTGTAAATTTACAGAGAAGGGTATTTTATGTTTGACAAAATATATATCAGTATTAACTATTAGTAAATGAGAAATATTTTAACCTTGCACTATAATAAAACTATGTGAATGTGAGCTTTCCTAAAACATAGTTGTGTCACTTCTAGAAGGTATGTTGAGAAATTAATAGCTATGCAATGTCATCACTGTTTAAACACCATGTTGTGTACTTGTACAAACTTTAAATATATATTTTCTGTATACCTAAGCTATACTTTAGATGCCCCAAACTACTATGTTGGATGTACAGTCATCCATTACTATACATTTAATAGAGTAACCAATTATAAAACACAAGAGTCAGTTTTATAATATAAACATTGAAAAAGTATAGGGACTTATAGTATAAAAAACAATTAATAAAATTTCTGGCACTATAACTCAGTGAATAGCACATAAATCTCTGAGATCATTGTCAATACCTCATAAACTAGAAATAACAACACGACTGTAATTTCAGCACTTAGGAGGTGGAGGCAGGAATTTCACAAGTCCATCTTTAGTTAAATCATGAGTCTGAGGTCATCCTAGGATGTATAACACACTGGCTGGTAAATGGAAGAAGTAGGTGTTGATCCTGGAGGAGTTAGAGGGAGGAGTGGACAATGAATACACTCAAAATATATTTTATGAACCTCTCAAGGACTTAATGAAATTATTTTTAAAGGATAAAAATTTTAAATAAGGAACAGCAATTTTAAAATATATGTGATTATACAGTACTTTAACATGCAGAGGAAAATATTTGAATTCATTAAAGTTTTCACCTAATAACAAAAGAACAGAGTACAACAATAATATTTAAATTGAATTAAATATCATTATATCCATTTTAAGATGAGAAAAGTACTAAAAAATAGGACAAAATCAGAAATTAGATAAAAATAATAAATCTGCTGAGTTTAAGAAAAAATAAAATTATCAGACTCATTAGAAATAAATACTAATTTATTAAGCAAGCAATTAACAAGAGAACTTTTTAAAGCAAGATATCATGTTGATTCCTATGCATCTATTTGCATTCTTCTACATGCTGATATCCATTTAGACCAGTAAGATTTGTCAAATGTGCTTTCTCTTTTCCATTCTATTGTATGGCTTCTTTGTCAAAAATCAAGGACCCAAGGGAGGATTCTCAAATCTCACCCAGAAGGGGCAAATAAATACTCATCAAAGTTGGATATACAGAGGGAACCTTATAGTAGAGGGTTGAGGAGGGGAATGGGGGAATGTAGAGAATGGCAATAAGATGTGGGGAAAGGGAGTTTGGGAGAGGGCTTGGAGTGACTATGGAGATAGGTGGGGTGTATCTCTGGGACTAGCTGCAGGCCTGGTTCAGGGAAGGATACAGAGAGTTTATGTGGGTAACCAGAACTGAAATTCCTACCAGACGGGGATACAGAGACAGAAGTAGCTTCCACCTATAAGCAGGCAGGACTTCCAGAGGAGGGAGGGGAACATCAACCCTCCCACAAAACTTTCAACTCAAAATTTGTCTTACCTAGTATATGTGCAGGGATGAAGATGGAACAGAAGGAAGAGCCAACCAATGACTGTCTCAACTTAAAACCCATTCCATGTAAGAGAGCCAACCCCTGTCATTCTGCTATGATTGCAGACAGGAACCTACCATAACTGTCTCCCAAGAGGCTGCAACCAGCAGCTGATGGAGACAGATTCAGAGATTCATAGTGCTAGAAGTCTTGTAAGAGGTTGGAGGATAGAATTGAGTGAGCCAGTGGTGTCAAGGACACCACAAGAAGACCTGTAGAGTTAAGTAACCTCAGCTCATACAAGGACTACCGTCTGAGGGAGTACATAGGTGTTGGACCTAGGCCTCCTACACATTTATAAAAAAATGTGCAGCTTGGTCTTTATCTGAGTCCCAAATGAGTCTTCACTTGAGGACTGTCTCAGTCTCTGTTCCCTGCCACAGACCCATCTTCTCTATCTGGATTTCCTGGTTGAGCTGCAGTGGGAGAGGATGTTCCTAGTCCTACTAGGACTAGATGTCCCAGGGTGGGGTGATACTTAGGGGTCCAATGTTGGTAGGGAGCAATGGGGGTAGGATTTGTAAAGTTGGGGCTAGGAGGAGAGAAGGAAGTGGGTGCTGTGCTCATGATGTAAAGTGAATAAAAAATAAATTATTTAAAAAAGAGAGAGAGTAAGCTACTGAGACTGAAAATGAAATGAGGAAATAAGTATCTGAGAAAAACTGATGGAATAAAAATTATAAAAGAAAACAAATATTTATGTTATTAATTCCCTTAAGATAGAAAAACCAGTTAAAGGCCAATTGAGGGATGGTATGGAAATTTACTACAATAGAAACTTCCTAAAATATATACTTATCTAAAGAAATCTAAATGCAAACACCAAATAATGGGGGAAACAGAGTCCCAATTGGCTACTATCTACTATCACAAAATGAATCTTCTAATCCCGGATTTGGACTACATCTAATTGACTTGTTGGTGAAGAGGACCTATCAGAATACCCAAAGAAACCAGGATATTGCCAAGATTTCTCTCCACAAACTGAGAGCAAAGATCTGTTGCTAAAAGAACACCTGTTCTACTCATTGCATATAGAGAAGTCAAGTTGGTACCTGCATAAAGCCTTAACCCCTTCATTCTAATGTCTTTATTACAAAAAAATGCTCTGCATGCTACCAGAAGACTAACCTAGCCATAAGACCTTTGATTGATAGAGGTGTCCTGACTGCAAGATAGGTTAAGGCAATGGTGGCACAAAGCTTACAGGAGTAAAGAACCAATACCTAATTTGACCTAAGGTCCACTTCAGGAGATAGTACCCATATGTGATACTGCTTGGGTTACTAGGGACTTAGGATAATAAAGTATTACTGTTCTTGTGAAAATAAAGAGTGAACAAAATAAGTCCTTATCAAGATTCTGCTAAAATCATAATAGTGCCTTGCTCAGCTGTCATCCGAGAAAATTCCTTCTACAGCAGATGGGAACAAATACAGAGACCTGCAGCCAGATGTTATGCAGACAGAAAGAAATCTTGGGACATTCAGACTTAAATGGGTTGTCTTTATAAAATTGCTCCCCCTGGGGCTCAGGGAGCCCTGAAGAAGAAGAGGTTGAAGTGTAAGATCCAGAAAGGATGCAAGACACCAAGACAAAAAGAGTCGCTGAATCAACAGGTTCTAAGTTCATATGATCTCAGAGAGACAGAGGGAGAATTCACAGGGACTTCTTCATCAGGTCATTTAAGTATATATTATAGCTTTTACTTTAGTGGTTTTATGAGATTCCTAAGTGTGTGAATGAGTGGGTCTTTGCTTCTTTTGGGCTTTTTCTTTCTGTTTGTTTATGTTATTTCCAATTCCAATTACTTTTGTTTTATTTTATTTTTAACTTCTAGATGAATCTTTTTTTTTCTGATGAGACAGAAAGGGAGTGGACTTGAATAAGATGGGAGATGGGGCAGAATTTGGAGCAGTGAAGAGAGAGAAAACCATAATTAGGAAATGTTATTTTAGACAAGATATTTCTTTTTAATCCAAAGATAAATAATATATTTTCAAATATTTTAAGTTTTAATTTTTGTTTGAGTAAAGAGGAACAAAATATACATATTTTAAATGCTCTTTTGATACCTCTCCCAATAGTGATTCACTATGATTTACTATGTGGTTCATTTTAGTAAAACTGAAAGTTACTTTAGCAAATAACAAACAAGTTATCCTCAGAGCATTAATGTAGGATGTTGATGAATCATACAAAGGCACGATAATTAGATTATAACTTTCTGAAGAGCAAGGCAAAACAAAAGGAAACAGTGGTGTATCATGCTCAAGAAAATTAAGGGAAGACAATATCTAAATCACAAGTGAATGTAAGGATACAAAATAGCACTGCTAAATCTTATTCATGCAACCGAAAGAAAAAAAATAAAATTTAAAAGGCTGATGATTATCTTTTTCCTTTCATACGACTCTAAGGAAAAGTCAGAATTAAGAAAATTGATGAACAAAAACCATAAAAGGGGTTGCTTGCCCCCTCCTCACTCTCTTTTCTTTTACTTTTGCTTTTGCTCCCTCATCCTGGTGCCCCTCTCTCCCCATTTTCCTCCCCCTCTTTCTCTACTTACTCATGGCCTGCCTTTACTCCTTCACTCTCTCTCTGTCTCTCTCTGTCTCTCTCTGTCTCTCTCTGTCTCTCTCTCTCTCTCTTTTTCTCTCTCTCTCTCCCCCCTCTCTTCCTTTCTTTGTCTCTACTACCCCATCAACTCCCCTCCCCATGCCCTAAATAAACTCTGTTCTATACTATACCTTCCTGTGGCTGGTACCTCAGGTGAAAGGGATTTCTCAGCATGGGACCTCAGTGGCAACTCCTTCCCTCATACCATATCTTGCCCTGCCTCCACCAAACATACCCCTGGCTTCTTTTCTTTTATAAAATACAACACTGAGGATTTGGTGAGCAGGATGATTGGAAAAGGATATGAATTTACTGTTCCTAGCTATTATGGCACCACTTTATCAAGGAAATGGAAAGTAGGGTATTCCTTTTGGAGGGAAGTAAACACAGAAGAAGAGGAAAGAGGATAAAAGAAAATGGCAGGATACAAGTGACTTGATAGGGGACACTGCACAAAGAAGAGGGTTCTTTAGGAAAGGTAGTTAAAAATAGAAAGATAAGGCAGCTGGGTAAAATAACAGTATGGATATCTGAAAAATCCACTAATTATACTATTAACTATTGACCTAAAATATATACTGTACATAATTCATTGTGTCAATAGACATATACTGTTTTAATGAACTTTTCTCATATGAGATGCCAGTGTTCCCTCCAAGAGCCAATGACCACCCCAATAACTGACATGAAAAGTCCTCTTTTGAACTGTGGGCTAGAGATATTTTCATTCCTCATAAGTAACTTTTTTGCAACAGGCTGGGACAACTACAGAAATCCACAAGTCATCAAAATGAATAGATGTCAAGCCTAGTCCCAAAGGATACATCTACATACTCCCACATCTAAGACTCAGTGAAATACTGGGGAAGAAAGGGTGAGAGAGACATGGAATAGTATAAGAATCAGGAAGTTTACTATCAGATTGTGTTTCTAAAATCAGAAGATATAGCTGTAAGGTTTTACCAACACAATAGTCCATTATGAACTGAATAACAATGATACCAATAAAGTGAAAGGGCAAAAGTCCACAAAGCCAACCCTAAAGAAATCCAAAGCAGAGAATAATGAGTAAAAATGAGAAATGGAAACATTATATGATGTGGCACAAATTGTGTAAGATTTCACAACTGTGATAAACACAAGCGATTTTTAGAAATGTTTACTGTGGCACATATTTTTGGACTTTTAGTAAGTCATATTGTTTTTTGTAGGCTTTAGAGATGGCTGAACAGAATAAGAATACATACTGCTATTGTAGATGGCACAATTTAGGTTCCCAACTCCTGTGACATCAGGCATCTGAGTTTCTCCAGCCTGCATGGGATTGTAAGACTCTGGGTATCCTTATCTTACCAGAGACCCCCTAGTGAACACCATGGAGTCAGGGATCAATGCAAAAACCAAGAGGTATTTATTGTTCCAGCATGCTGGGGTCGCCCTGCACACCAAGGAGGTTGAGAATATCCATGAACAGTCTGTTCATTGAGCTTTTATAAGGTTTTTACAGCATCAGCCATTAGGCACAATGTGATTGGCAGAACAGTGTAACTTTTTAACTGATTAGTCTTTAGGAATGAGGTAGTAGGGGCTTAATCAGCCCTTCCCTTCCAGCCTACATACTTTTTAACATGTTTCTTCCATGAGGGGAGGAGTGCCTACTTGCTCGGGGGACCTGGTGGAATTTTCCAAAGTTATGAGCTAACCTCTTCAGGCTCTCTCTCTCTCTCTCTCTCTCTCTCTCTCTCTCTCTCTCTCACCTGTTCATAATAAAAATGGTAAAAATAATTACCAATACACTACTAAGAGCTAACTAATATTACTGGAGTAATTTCCTGTGATAAAAATTGGTTATCGAGGAAAACTTAATGTAACCATCATACAGGCTGTCGTGTCACTTGGTTGATTATTTGCTGGCCGGTTCTTTTTAGTTTGATGAAATCAAGCATGTATCATTTTTTTGAAGTTGTTGTCTATGAATTTAGTTATTCTCAGTTAAGAACATAAGATGTGGGATATGAGATCAGGAGGGGAGTCGGGGATTTGAGGTCAGGTTTGGGGAAGAACAGTGGGGATGACTAGATGGCCATGGGAATGAATGGCAATCTGGAACTAACAAGGGAGGGGAGAGGTAGGGGGCATCTCCAGAAAGATATAGAGACCTTGGATAAGGGAAAAATCCAAGAATCAATGGGGGTGTTCTTAGCTGTGACTCACAGCATTGGAGATACAGAGCCTGAGGAGGCTGCCCCCTCTGACCAGGCAGGAACCCCAGAAAAGTGATAGGGACACCAACCTATGCACAAATTTTCAACCTAAATCTTATGCTGTCTACAAGAAATGCAGCCACTGGGGATGGAGCAAAGACTGAGGAAATGTCCAACCAAAAACTGGTCAAACTTGACAGCTATCCCATGGGTAAGCACTAATCCCTGACACTTAATGATACTCTGTTATGCTTGTAGACAGGAGATTGTCTATCTCTGTGGCTGTCCTCTGAAAGGTTCCACTCACCAGCTGGCTCAGAGAGATGCAGACACCCACAGCCAAA